>CATKWJ010000105.1:0-29300 GCA_949825065.1 Odontocerum albicorne
ATATATAATATATATATATATATATATATATATATATATATATATATATATATATATATATATATATATATATATATATATATATATATATATATATATATATATATATATATATATATATATATATATATATATATATATATATATATATATATATATATATATATATATATATATATATATATATATATATATATATATATATATATATATATATATATATATATATATATATATATATATATATATATATATATATATATATATATATATATATATATATATATATATATATATATATATATATATATATATATATATATATATATATATATATATATATATATATATATATATATATATATATATATATATATATATATATATATATATATATATATATATATATATATATATATATATATATATATATATATATATATATATATATATATATATATATATATATATATATATATATATATATATATATATATATATATATATATATATATATATATATATATATATATATATATATATATATATATATATATATATATATATATATATATATATATATATATATATATATATATATATATATATATATATATATATATATATATATATATATATATATATTAACTTACTCTATTTAGATGTAAAAGGAATGAATATGTCTTACTGTTATTTACTAGAAAACGAACCTACGATTATGTCATACATATAAATGTTAAATTAAGATTGATGTGCTATTAATTAAGATTGACGTGCTATGTATAAAGATTGATGTGCTATGTAGATTTAAAATAAATACTCAATACAAAGCATTCAATTTCCATTGTGAATATAGAAAAGATACGTAGCATAAAAAAAATGCATTTTATTACTTATGAAACAGAAGAAGGTGTATGTGAGATTTTTTGACATCTAGTCTCTGAATCCTAGAAAAAAGTGCTTGAAATTTTACGTCATTTAAAATTAATTTATTTATATTTTAATAAATTTAAAATTTGTAAACTCGTTTCGATAGTGAAATCTGAGTTAACTTTCGAGTTAATGCCGAGAAAAAGTACAACGAAATTTGTAAGAGAGAGTATTTACTTCTATAATATATTTTCTTTAAAAATATCCGCATTGTAAAGTTTAAATATTATGACTTCGAGTGTGGAATCCAGAGTCAACACAACTAGAACATAAACCTGTTCTTATTATCCCAGTTGAGAATATTACGAATCACCGCGAGAAAAACTCTTCGAGATAGGACCAGAAGTTTTAATATCCAATAAATTAGCAGCAATGACGAAATTGTCAGATAAGACAAAAAGGTAAAGAAATACTAGAGTGACCATGTGGATGGGATGGACAGTCTTAGAATCCCATACATAGCAGCACACGAGCATTTCATGCAAATAAGGCCGCCTAAAAAGTGGACGACAGTGCTGTTCTTCCCAGGAATGATTTTCGCGACAAAATAGATCCAAGATCTATATTACATAAAAAAGAAGTGGATTATATTTCATAACAAATTAAATAAACAATGGTTGTTAAATATTTATATAGATTCGTGTGTGAAGGAACTACAAAGTTCAATGGGTGGTATTCCAATGTTGAAAGGGAATGTCTGCGGATCGCTGTATGCTTATGACATGACAGTGGTAGCGGAGAATTAGGATGAATTACAGTCTGATAAGTAAATTGACTGGGAGATGTGAAGAGAAAGATGTTATGTCACGGTGATAGAAAAGTGTGAAAGGAAAAGTAAATGCGACATGTGGGTGAGTAATGAAAGATAAGAACAAGTCGAAGAATTTTGCCATTTAGGTAGTATATTTTCAGATGATGGAAGATATAAGAAGTATATTGAACGGCGTGTAGCGATAGCAAACAAAGCCAATGGAGCACTCAAGCATATATACTCGAACTGAACAATATCAACATCTGCTAAGATGATAGTCCAAAACAGTATTTTAGTACCAACTTTGATGTATGTGAGTGAAACGTGGATGTGAAATAAGACTGAAAAAATCCGAATAAATTATGTAGAAATGTGTGCACTGATGTGTTGAGCAAGATGAAGAAGACCACTCACTCTGAGATGGTTTGACTATGTGAAACGAATGATTGAAAAAGACTAACAAACATGTATACAGTGAAAATGTGAACGGATGCATGGTAGTGGAAGACCAATGATAGTATGGTAGAATAAATTGTACGATATTTTGAAAAGAGAAATGTTAAAAGTCAGAAGAATCTTAGGAGCTGTATAGATCTAGAAGATGTGAAATATGTATGTCGCGATAGGAAAGTCTGGCGCTCTCTCCTTTCTTCCTACCCCAATATGGATATAGTGGGATGATATTTACATATACTATATGTATGGGTTGTCTTTATAGTTTGTTGCAAAATTAATATACAGTGTTCTTTTATTTAAAAAAACATTATTGATTGATTTATCGCAGCATCCATAATGAGTTTTGGGATCCATTCACAATAACGACAAATCAGATGTTTGGGTTTTATAAACAGCACTTTCAATATTTTGCTGATTGGTTGAAACAAAAACTGTCAGATTTTACCTTGTAGTATGAATGCGTAATAAAATAGAATAACATATGTTATCTACTCGTATATATTATTCTGTGCGCCGCGTCGGCACACTTATTGCGAATCGCTGTAAAAACGGATAGTACGAGTAGATAGCTCGCCCTTAATAAGTTGCGCATCAAGAAATATTTCTCATTCGTAGGAATCAAACCGCAAGCCCATATACATATCGGTATTACAAGAAATAAACGTTTCCCCTGAATCGATTAAGCACTTGATCCTTCCAAACGGATTTTCTGCGTAGGCATGTTGATCATTTTCCATGGACAGTCATATTGGATACATTATCTTTACATACTATTGCCAATACATTTTTATTTAATCCTTTTATTCTTGTACGAGATAGTGAAGAAGTGTAATGCTACCCATTTTTATAAAAGCCAATTATTTTATAAAATATATATTTTGAGACGAGCGTCTCATAAATCAATATTTTAAAGTTTTAAAAATGTTAATGATAAAAATACTTATTTTCTTTTTGTTGTTTATAGTTAAGGCATTAACGTTGTGGAGGTTTAAAGACATTGTAATTTATTTTTTAAAAATAAATTACAATAGTTATTTTCTACTGTTCTATTATTAACATGTTTTACTATTCTTCATTATTTTATATTAAACGCCAACAAAATTTGTAATTTTTGTAAATTCGTCAGTAATATCACCTGTGTCGCACTGTTGATACGATGATTATATATTTTTATCTGTTATTTTCTATATACAGTATATCTATATACACTTATCTTTACTTTTACCCACTATCCACGCACACTGACGTATCAATAAATAGTTTCCATCCAGTGTAATCTAAATTGGATTTTGAAAAATTAAGACTTGGAAATACTGACAATACACCCTAGAAAGAATAATAAAACCGCAATACAAAGTGAAAATGCTTTTTTTTTTTATTATATCGAAAAAATACATTAAATAAACTTCTTTGAAGCGTCTCTCCATAGGCAATTGAATAACTTCGAAATAAATCTTCAAAAGTATTAATATACGAGTAAGATGGCATAAAAATCCTAAGAGCTTAGCCGATGTACAGCAGTTTTTTCCCTTGGGTCGTATTTTACGGGATCGAGAGGCATTTAAGTTTGTTCGACAACTGACTTCTCGCATAAAATAACTAGTTTTTGCTACATCTTCTTGATTGCTACATTGTAGATCGGGGTCCCTACACTTGATACCATATATTGCGATCTTTCAGGTTCTGATTGCCATTGCATTACTTGATCAGCCAGATTTAATATTTGTAATAAAGACAGGGATTTAAGGCTTGTAGTTCTCGGATGGAAACATCATCAAAAAATATCATCATTTTATGCAGATGTCATAGTAAAATCACATATTAGTAATTTTTTTGGCAAATTTAGTTCTAACAATATTTTGGTTAAAATGAATTATTACTATTTTTATATTACCAAAAAAATACTCTCTTGTTACCAAATAAAGTTCTTTTCGCTTAAGGGGTAACAAATAAATACAATTGTAATTTGTTTTATCAAACACTGTTTATTCCACTTGATACAGTGGAATAAACTGTGTTCGATAAAACAAATTACAAAGTCTTTAAACCTCCACAATGTTAATGCCTTAACTATAAATAATAATTAAATACAAATTTTAAGATATTCAATATATTAATTTATAAAGTCGGTAATGACTAAAAACACGACATCTTAATATTGTTGTCCTCTTTCTCGTAAGCAGATTAAACTGAGGTGGACTAGTTTATGCTTTGCACGTAGATGTGTCGTTTTTGCTCAAAATTTGGGAAATGCGGAATCATAACTTTAAATTTTAAAGTATCATTTTCAGTTTATAAAAGATCAGTCTGATAACAATTTCCAAAATATATCTCTTTCCATCGTGGGATATTTTAATCTTTATATCGGCTCTCATTCATATGCCCTATAATTGTGAACACACTACAAACAACAGACTAGGAATTGTTTTTTGGCATCTCATCCTTATATATATTTCACAGTTATGACATATTATTGTAGTCATATTGTTTCGAAAAAAAGAGAGAGTCAAATGAATCAAAGCCCTTTTCAATAATGTTAAGAGGACAAAACAAACTATACCATTATTGGTATTGTACCAAGGTATGATGTTTCTAAACGGCAAATAAAAAAAAATGTATAATATGTAATAGCTAGTAGTAAATAAGCATAATATTATACTTTGTGTTTAATTTATTTTTATTAAAATATTAACATTTTCTTTACAGTTAATAGACTTTTATAATCCGTCTCACTAGACCCAATGTCGTATATTATATTCCCACTCTCGACAACGCAGTAAGAGGATTTTTCAAATGAAGTAATGTTGAATTAATCTTAATGGTTACATCATATTTAAATAACTCGCTGTGAACCTTCTTGATCTTATCTTTACCGCATAATAATATAACCTATTGACATTGCTCGATTGCTTGCCGTTAACCATTATTATGTTTTGCAACCTATATTATTCTTATTACTCGTCGCAATGTCCTTAAACTTACAAGAAAACCTTTGACATCGAGACATGGAATTTCCGTAGCGTGTATAAAACGCCTATTGGATACCTCTAATATGAAAAAAATATATCATCTTTACTTTGTGGTGTCGTGTTAATTGATTTTTCAATTTGATTATTCTTTCGTATTGGTGATTCGGATATATTGGAGAGTGTGGTAGAAAAAGTTGTCTTTGGGTGCTTTAATCTAGCATTCAAGTTTTGAAACCATTGGAGTGGCTTGCGGTTTGTCATTTTATGCTTGGTAACAATACCGCAAATGAATAAAAAATCAAAACTCGCACATGTACTAAGCGCGTACGAGTATTTTGAATTATTTAAAAAAATAATTATACACTAGTTTTATTTATATTCACCATTGTTGCATCAATTCAATTTACTACCGGTTTCAAATACATTTTCTGGTGATGAGAAGGTAATTTACATGTTTAAAATATATTTGTTAGTGATCATAGGCAAAGAAAAGAGGAGAGATAAGTGGCTATTAAAGGAAAGAGATGTGTAGGCGGAGTCAAGAAGTTGGTTTTTGAATGGGAAACAGGTTGATGAGTGGATTATTACTTAAATGGACCTCATTATTTATTATATTGAGACCTTATTTAATACTTTTTCTAATATTGAGAACCTCTAAGTTGTCCAGCCGTAATCCACCTCAGCTTATGTATATAATCCACATATCGCGATCGATATCAAACGAGTGAATGTTCTCAATCAAGTAGTAAGCTAACTCAGATAAACTATTGTTATTTAAACATCTCGAGTGCGCCGTAACTCTTTTTTTTTTAAATTTCTTTTAGTTCTTCTTACATAGATTTTCGACTATTTGGGTATTCCTAAAGCTGTGCAGAATATCCCATTGTATTTAAAATATATTTCTTAATTGCTTGTCGTCGTTAAGAGTGTATTTATTTTGTTATTCGCAACAGTCATATTATTTTTGCGTAACATTTAATGAATTAATGATCTTTATTTTTGATTAACATTAATTTTCTCCAGATTCAATTTAATGAAATCGATTTTTTCAATACATAAAAATATAACAATCAATACCTACCAGTTTAAGCACAAAGCGAAGATCGCATATTCCCGTTGTTATATACGAATATAAATTTTATATAATTTTTTTTATTAGTTATTCTTTAATAACTGACTCCGAAATGTTTGGAAATTCATGTTGTAGTTAAATAGACCTATTTGCTTGTTTTGTAATCATTTATATGTAACATGTTACGTCAAGTACAGTAAGTATGATATACTTTAATACTTATTTTCTTAAACATTTTCTTGCCATTTTTTGCGTTGGATGTAAAAGATAGTCGTAGGAGTATATTGCTGTTTCCATCCTCAATTCAACAATGTGCCCATATCAAAATACAATCATACGCACATAAGAAAACCATAATAAGGTGAAACATGGTATTATAAATTAGATGTTGTGTGTTCAGGATCCTACAAACTGGGCGCGTGTCTTTTTCGACATTCTAACATCAATATTTTCGTTTCAATATACGAGTATGTTATGGTTCCGAACCAAATAATAATATTCTCATATGCAAACAATTTTTACAAGATTTCAGTAAAGAATATAAAGGCATTTTTATAAAATAAAACATCCCATAAAGTATTCAAAAACAATAAAGAGAAAAAGAAAAAACAAACCACGACACCAGCTTCGTCTCTTTCACTCTCACCCCCCGTCTACAGAAATATTAATATTTCCATAAATACCATTTAAAAAATATCGAACTTATTTCGAATATTTGTTCAAGATGTATATTTTTTTCTGATTTTCTCATTCCCATTCCCAAGTGGAAGTACATGTAAATTTAATAATTCTGTTTTGTTTATAAATATCTTACCTTGTTGAAATCGTATACATATCTAAATCCAATTGAGACAGTAGACTAACTGTTTTCATCATCATCAGCTCTAAAACTCAGGATGGATCTTGGCTATCTGCGGGTTTCTAGATCATATATCTCTCGCAGCAGTATCCCTCCTCAAATTGGTCATACCCAGTGTTCGTTAGTTCTCTGTAACACCATCCTGCCATCTCAGATGTAAACTCCACACACTCTTACGCCCCATAAGATCATTGAACAAAGCCTTCCTTACAGAGGCAGAGTTCTGTATGCGGTTTTAGTACTCAAGTCAGCCCAGTCTAGGATTTTTTATAACTTTAGCTACTGTTTATAACTTATAACTAGCTTTACAATAAAGGATGTAGAGATATTCATTATATCTTTGTCTTCGCGCGTCATTGTCATAATTTGGATCATAGCGTCAGGTTTCTGGCACAAGCTGAAAAACTAATTACCATCAAATTGCCAATATGCCTGCCAGGTAAACAAATTTGAAACTGATATTTCAACTGGAAATACTGATTTTATACAATTAAAACATGTGTTATGTGTTGCATTTTGTTGAAAAATAAAATAATCATAATCTTTCTACTTTCATCAATACGTCACTTTTGAGTAATAAACCAAAGAATTTAAAAAATAAATAATTTCTCTTTATCTTTTAAACGCCGATGTAGGAAGGAGTTTAAACTTTAAAATTGAAATATCTCAGGAACAGTTAGTTAAATGTTAGTTACTGACCAACTTGTGCCAGAAACCCAACGATATATTCTGCGGAGGTCGATCGTTCTAAAAGACACATACTTGAAAAACCGCACGAGATATCATTTGGGAATAACTTCATTTATAGCGCAAACTTCTCACTTTATCTTTACCTCCTTATTATCTTCGCCAACAACACTGCAATGTTAATAAGATACTTTTAATATTCATACGAGTTAACACCAACTACTTCCTTAATTACGAAAATTAACGATAATGTGTACATTTACTTCAACGTCAAGGGAAATTTCAATTGTTATACATCTCACCTTCCTTCAGTGTTTCAAAACTTTGTATACATAGAATGTAAAAAAAATTAACCCTGTTAGTGAATTTGAACTTTAAAAGTTTTTTTATCATTTAATTTGCAAGTTATTTTATAGTGAGAGTCATCTACTTTGCAGAACTAGTAAAAATGTACAATTGAAATTTAACGCTTTTTATTATAAAGAAACAATATAGTATGTATCATAAATATATTAAAAAAATATCTATATAATTTTTTTTCTAGAAAAGGTAGCGAAATGTTTTTCAAAAATTTTAAGATGTGTGAAAACTTCAATAGAAATAAAAAAATATATATACTTTTCCCTTTGTCCCCACAATCGTGATTTTCGAGATCAAAACGAAATCCAATCTCATAATTTAATAATCTAACAAAATACTTAATTTGATGAGCATGTACAGAAATATTATCAGAATATATTGTGCATTAATGATGTTTGTGCATGTAGCGGTTTATTAAGTAAATACTATTACACTTTCATTGTATACAGTATAAATTAGTGAGTTTATTGGTATATGGGCAATCTCTTCTAACTAACAAGAAATATATTGATTTGAAATCAAGTAAAACCTATACTGGAATCCTTTTAAAACCAGGTTCCAATCGGAATCGAACCAGACAACTTCGGACAGGAGCTTCAAACCTTTTATAAACAAGGCCACAGAGTTAGTCGTTGATGTACTCGTACTTCAACATATAAAAAATCGTGACAGATTGAATCTGAATGAAGATCAATACTATAAGAAGACATTGTTTCAAAACGATCGGTAGATTTAATTTACTGCACTTCTATTGGTACAAGTAGCTACAAGTCTATTGATGCCGAGGTCTATTTGATTGATTCCCATTGAGTCTATTAGTGTTTAAATTTTTGTGTCTTGGTTGTTGCAGTGATTTTATGAAGTTCTCTTTCCACGCTTATGTAATCTGTGTAAGGTATATTTGTATGTAATTTGCTACAGTTTTTCATTTCCAGTAGTCATAACCAAATTCAGAATTGGATCCTCAAAGCGTTTCGCCAATTCCAAGACTAATTAATTTAAAAAAAACTTTTTTTTAATATATCTATTTGAAAAGTATAACCCGACTTAGTTACGAAATAAAATTTTCAAAAGAACATCTCTCTACTTGATCTAAATACTAAGTTTAATTACAGATAAATCGCATCTGAGAGACATTTTGATCTCTATAATTCAACATTAACAAATAGGTAGAGATTGGCAAGCCATTTTTCAAATTCACTTCAAAATTTAGTATTTATTAAACATATTTGATGACTTAATCCATTTACATTCACTTAAATATTAAAAATTGAAGTTTTTATGCAAATATCACAGCAAATGGGTTATTAAAAATATAAAATATCCCTACTGACTATCCCAACTGTTCAAATGCAATCCTTGTTGGGAAACTCTGCGCTGCTTCCTTAACAAAGCATTTCTCAAGGAAGAGCGGTTCATTATTAACAAACATTATGGGGATTGCTATTGGTTTGATGTAGAGATATAACAATAACAAGAATTCACACAACGAACGCACTAAATTATTATTATCTCTGTATTTATTCCAGAGAAACTTATTTTCTTGTTTCTTTGCTTTTTGTTATAATATTTATCATATACAATACATTTCAGTGGGGTTTATTTAAAAAAAATTAACTAAAGAACTTTAAGAGGAAATTTCGTGGAAGATAACAGATTTTTATTAATTTCCCGATAAATAGAGGGAGGACAGAGTGTAACGTAAAAAAAACAGGCATATTGTTGACGACCCGATGGTATAGTTCCCTAGGTTTTCCCTGCCTCAGGATAGAATGGTGCACTGTGAATAGGATTAAATGTAGATTAGGCCGCCCTGATTATTATATGCATACCTAGGGCCTAGCAGTCACATTTGAATGAGTTTGGATAAATCTAGACCATGGACCATGCCGTTGGTAGCTGCCTACTGTATGTATTTTTTAGAGGAGTGTAGAAACTGTACATAACACATTGTGTGTGAGAGCCACAGGTAGAAAAATAAGATTAAATTCCAATAAAAAAAAATTAAATGGTTCACAAAATCATTATCCTTCGTTTTTATTCTGCGGTAAAAATCTAAATATCTGTCCAAACATCAGAGAAAGATTTGCCAGTGTCAATAATCTGGTGAATAGTAGATATGTTACTTATTATAAATATGCATTCCGCTTTTAAACAAACTTTCAGATATCTTTTCACCTGAATTTATTTCCGGGCGCTATAGGCTACCGGTACCGATACCATAAAGGGGTCTAGTCTAATTTTCACTTTAAGTCTATTTAACATACTTCTAGTTGGTTTGAAGAGCAATAAACCCACCAGGTACCATTTGCAACAAAAGTGTAATATAATATAATATGTATGTATTGTATACGGTACATGACATACTGCCCGAAATTGAAAAAGCGATGTAATTATAAAGATCTCTGAAAATAGTTTAACCAGACGATTTTGTAACACTATTTCTTGGACATATTATCCTGTGGTTTTCTTTAATTTGTCTAAGAGTGAATATATCCTGACGCTATATTCACTTTTAGACAAATTAAAGAAAAAGCATTAGAATACAACAAACCAGTCTACCTCTGTTGGGTCGATCTTACAAAAGCTTTCGACAGGATTCAGTTGAAGGACCTTCTAAAGACTTTGTCCACAAAAATGATACCTCCATCACTCATTAATGTCATAAGAGAGATCAAGTTGGATAGTAACACAAAAATCAGAGCAAATGGGAAATATACTAAAGCCATGAAAACACCTGTTGGAATCAGACAAGGCGATAGCCTAAGCCCATTTCTCTTTAACTGCATAATGGATAATATCATTGCAGAGGTTTCATCTCTCAAGTTGGGGTACACTCTTGGAAAGGAAGCGGTGGGAATTCTCTGTTATGCTGACGACGTAGCTGAAAATAAAATAGCTGAAAATAAAAATGATTTACAGAGAATGCTCACAAAGTTCGATGAATCCTGTTGAAAGTACAATATGATTATCTCCGTAGCAAAAACTAAATGTATGACATTCTCTAAAGACCCACTAGAGTGCAGAATTTCAGTACGTGACGAGCCAATTGAATAAGCAACCCAGTTCAGATATCTTGGCAGTGAACTGCTCAGCTCTCATGACCTCCCCAGAGAAGTAAGACCTCAGGTAGATAAAGCTGCAGTTGTGGCGGGCTGCCTGAGAGGTGTCATATGGATGAATACAGATATGAGAACGGATAGCAAGATACGCATTTATAAGACCTGTGTGCAACCTATCTTCACATATGGCGTCGAAGCGAGGGCGGACACTGTCAGGATAAAAAGTATGCTAGGAACAACGGAAATGAGAACTCTACGTGCTATTGCTGAGAAGACTTTGCGTGATCGTGTAAGGAACACCACAATCCGAGAGGTCTGTGAGGTCCAAGCTGTGGTCAGATGGGGACGACAGCGTCGACGATACTGGTACCAACATGTACAGGGAATGAATTCCACAAGAATTCCATACATACTCGTAGCTCTGCATGGGGTGCCGGATAGACGGCGTCCACCAGGGAGACCGCCGAAACGATGGAGAGTTAACAGGAGCTCAGCATCACAGGAGGACAATCCTGCAGTAACAGACTCTTGAGTGTATGGAAAGTTTAAGAAGAAGAAGATTATCCTGTGGTATAATTAATTTGGACGGTTCGCTTTCTCTTGGTAAGTTTTCTGCGGTTTTCTTACCGTATATATTTTTCTAAATACGTGCAGTTGTGGGGAAGTACCTAATCTAATGATCGCAGTCACTATTTTCCTACCCTAACACTCAATTATATATATTTATTTTATAATATTTTTAGTCGGTCAATAATGGTAGGTGCGAGTCCCGAGTAAGGACGCCTTTGAGAAGAGTTTGCTCTCTAAACAGCGCTTTATAAATTATTATTTTATTATTATTAAAATTATAAATTTTATTTAAAGGACAATTTTATATAGCTCCGTTTAAAGAGCAAACTATCGTCAAGGGTGCTCTAACTCAGGACTCGAACCCACTGTTATTAAACAATAGCAAGGCCCGAGCGAATCATGGATTACATTGACGTTGTACAGCCTTGTGGGATTACTGCCATGTGACAATCCCCTCCGACTAACCAGAAATATATTTATGAGGTCTTAAGAGAAAAGTCGACTGAATACCTTTTTTTAAAATACATCTGGATTCTTATTGGAATCGAACTCGAAACCTCCGTGTTAGAAGATATGTGTCATATCCACTAGATTACAGTCTTACCAACTAGGTTACGTTGGGGAAAATATGAATGTAATTATTTCCTGCTGACGAACTTATTGCCACACGGTAATAAGCCCGCAAGGTGGTATAACAAATGTGTTATATAATAAAAGTTTTTTTTTATATATAACCTAATTAGCTCAGCTAGTAAAATGTGAGTTGTTATTTTCTATAAACATACTTTCAAGCATATAAATAGTTCAAAAAGAGGAAGATGGAAAAAATATTCTCTTGATCCTCACCACCTCTCTTTTATCTCTCTCTCTCTCTACACAGTTTTTTTAAAGTACGACACCAGACATATGAAATAAAATGTTCATCCCATGTCGAAGATCCATGCCGTGAAACCTATATTGCTTCATGAATTATTTATTATAATAAGACCTCCATTGTCTGGAGCTGAAACAACCACTGTTCACCCACGCGTTTCCTTTGTACACTCGACTATAAGAAAAAAATAACTATGAACAGCGACTGCAACTCGGAAGGCTATCAGTAAGAAATACAATGTCATTATGAAACGTTTACTTGTATGCAAATTTATGAAAAAAAGTATACGATATCGAGTTGCATATTCATTGACGTATCAATGAGACATTGTGAATGAATTGTTTGAACAAGATAACTGTTCTATTTAATTATTATATTCAAATTAATGTTGTTTTTATTGTCATTGAGGGCATTGTATTTTGTAGGAAGTACCCACGTTTATCTTGAAATTGATTAACTGTAATATTAATACTACAATTTAATTGATTATTTTTTTAATCGTGAACCGTTAGTATTGATAATACTTTTGCTAGCTTATTACCTGCTCCAGTGATAAACTATGGTCTTTAATATTTCTACATCTTAAAACTGTAACACTTTAATTCAAATTTTGTCTTTCAGAACTTATATTTTAAGGATATTTCCAACAAAATGACAAGTTTAATTCGTTTTCGAAATGAAACTTGATATCTTGAATAATGTGGAATTGAAATAAAACGAAACTCAGAACAGAGTCTGTATATTATTGACAGAAAACTTTACGTAAACTTTATTAATAACCAAATTTACATAGCAACATTACAAAGTGAGTGAGAGTGATATGTAAATCTAATAATTGAGCGTAAGTTTTATAACTGTTCAAGCATTCTCACTCATTATAAACTATTTTCTCGTTTAAAACTTTATATTTTACTTAAATAGTTAAGTGCTTAATAAATATATTCATTTCCATTGTTATTTTATGTCTTATAATCATATCAAGAAGTGACAGTTGTATTATTTGAAAAGTAAAAATGTTTTAATTATGACGTTAATCAAATAATAACTTAAAACACTAACTACTCGTATGATAACACTGGATTGTGGATTAATAAGTGCCACTTTTATTAATACCAATAAATGAATGATTATTTGAAAAATAAATTATTCTAATTCAAATATTCTTTTAAATATAATGATTGTGGTGGGACTTTTTATACTTTATATACTCGTATATTCTTAAATTTTTAATTTTGGTTTTTATTTTATGTAAACAACCTGCCTTAGGGCAGGCATACACTTTAGACACGAGAGGGTTCTGCACATTTAATTGTAAAAATCCAAAAGCATAAACAAATAAAATAAAACTAATAAAATAAAACACACACGGATGTGAGTTCTGCCGATTTTATATTGTTTGATAATTTATTTATAATGCTTGTTATAATATTTTAATAGAAATGTATTTCAATAAATATAAGGCTTAAATTAATATATAAGTGCTTCGCACCAAATGCGTTGAAAATTACGTAATTTAATATCATTAAATCAAAAAGGACAAGTCTGTGGATGATGAATAAACATATTGTACGCCCTCTCGCGTCACAGTGAGAGTTATGTCAGAGGTGCGTGGAGGAACTGGTTCTGGTCCTGAGAGTATTGCACAAAGTACTCAATGAGATCACCCACAGCACTGCAGGACACACTGCGGCTCGAAACCCGACATACAGTACCCCTGACACAAAAAATCACATCATCTTTTGAAGTACCCCCCTGCTTCGCAAGTACCAAAACGCTTTCAGATCGTCTTCATTGCGTAGATCAATTAATAAGCAGACTATATTCTATTAAACAGATTCAGTAACAATAAAGGTTCTATCTCAAAACTTTGACTTATTAGCCTTATTTGACTTAATGACCCGGTTCATCAATTAGGTGGTGAATTTCAGAGTTCGGTCTTGAATTTCAGTACAGGTATCATAAATTCAGAGCTTAGAGATGTAGACAGGCGCCATTCTCCTCAAGTCCCAGCTACAAAATAATGGCATCGTACTTGGAATGAATTCAGTACAACTCTCTAGTACCTTTTGGTAAATGGACGACCTCCGTGGATTAGTTGGTAAGATGCCTGTATTGTGACCCGGGAGATTGCGGGTTCGATTCCTGCTGGAACGCGATTAAAAAAAAAAAGGTTTTCAGTCTGGTTTTACGTAAGGCCTTTCTACATGTGCTATATCTGAAGAAAGTGTTATACATGATTCGCTCGGGCAAGGTTTAGTTATCAGATGTAATTTGTTTAGTAATTAATAGGGGGCTCGAATCCCAAGTTGGAGCGTTTTAAGGTGAGTTTTTTTCTCTAAACGACGCTATATAAAATTGAAACCGAGCAAATTGTCTGAGCTTAAATAGGTTGATGTTAAATAAAAAAAATACTTGTTTTTCCTTATTTTCCGTGTTCGAACCATCAATGGTCAATTATGTCATGTGTTTCCTCCAGTAGGAGTAGGAGGTAACAGAGATCGTACTATTATTCGCATCAATCATACCTTGCCCGATGCATGTCCTGATGTTAGGAAAAGCTAGCATTTGATGTGAGTCCCGTACAGTCTTAAATCACATTTAATGCTACTTTAGTTCAAGAAAACCCATCTCTGCATGTTAATCTTCCATTAAGTGATGTTTTTATTTTTCGATGAAGTAAATCAACAGGTTGGTGACACCATCCATATACAACAAAAAAATTAAATAATGCAAACAAATTATCAATTCAGAAATTGGGGTATTTAAAATATGAAACAATTCAAAAGAGAAATAACATGTACGAAGCTTGAAACAAGAAAAAAAGTCAGAGAATATTTCAGTTCTCATTCAAATAAGTAAGAACTGAAACTGTTTTGAGGTATTTATCTAAAAGTTCAATAAGTTAGTATAGGTTTATGATAAAAAAATTCAAGACCAAATGTGACTATAAAATACACATTTAATGTACTGTTGACTTAGGCAAAAGTGGTTCCTAACTTAAGTATTCTTATTAAATTTTTCATGATAATTATCACGAGGTGAAACCCTTGAAATCGGTAGGGTTATAAAATGAAAAAAAAACAGTGTTTCATAAAACAAATAGCAATGTCTTTAAACCTTCACAATGTTAATGCCTTAACTATAAGTAATATACCTCCACTTCATTATAGCCTGACACACATATTTCGCTTCTGCCATGACCATACACTTTGTTATGCATACTTGTACGTTCTATTCTACTCGTATAGTTATTTTAGTAAATCATCCATCATTCATTCGATCTATGTGAACGAACCGTTTCAATGCACCTTTATTCATCTTAAGCTGTGCATCTTATTTCAATCCGCATTATTTCCTAATGTCCTAATTCCTTATTCTGTCATAGATTATTTTTCATACATTCTACACAACGCTCATTTTTCTACCGCATTCAATTTTTCAGGTTAATAAAACACGTGTTTCGTGAAATAAATCTAATTTTCAAAATGTTTGATTGTCTTAATGCTAGTTTTATTTTCTCTAACCACCCGTTTTATTATTTATGAAGCATTAATTATGTTATTATGGCGTTTTTTTATGGATACTATTATTAGCTTTGAATAATCCTTGTCAAAAATAAATTTCCCTGTTGAGATGGATTTAGTTTTCCCAAAAGACAAATCATTCAATCAACTTTCTTATACAAAGAGGAAAGTTTTCTTCCCCAATTTATCAATGACACGGGAAATTTCCGGATGAAATTACCAAATTTATTTTTCGAGCCGGGTCAGCAGGTTGACCTTTCCAAATTATTATTTATTAACGATCACAGTTTCATTTCTTTTTATATATTTTTAATGACAAGTCTCCGTGGACTAATTGGTAAAAGCCTTGGTTTCTACCGGTTTAAGGTATTTTGGGTTTGATTCTCGATGATGCCAAAAAAAGGTCTGGTAAAAGAGTATCTCTGTCGTCTTCTACTGTGAATTCTACAAATGCTTGCTTTGTAAAAAAAATTGTCAGTTTTTTATCATTCACAATTCCATATGTTCAAACCACCTACCTTTACGTGCTCCTTTTTACCCTACTTAACACACAAGTTTTTATCAGAATTATTCAAATAGGGCAGCAAAGTTCTCAGAAAAGTCGATTCTTTCAAATAGGAGTGCATTGGTTCCTGCATTCCTGTTAAAGGAAGTAAAGACAAAAATAGAGTGAACTGGATTAAAATACCTGACTTAAGCGGAGATAAGTCACTGGAGTGATTTGTGATAAAAATGCCACTGAAGATGAAGGGTTGAGAATATAAGAGTGTCATTCGACCAGTGATGTATGGCATGAAATGCTTGAGTATGAGAATGCCGAGGTCTGGGGTGGGAGGCTCTAGTCGAGATAAAGTGATAAATAAATCCAAGTATGTCAGAGGAAGTTTCAAAGTAGCATCTATAAATGACAAACTTAGGGAGACCATATTACTAAGAGTGTGTTGATCAATAGTGGCTTGGACTGTAGGCCGTCCAAAGAAAAGGGGGGGGGGGGTGTATAGGGTGTAGAGGATATTCGAGTGGTAGGAGTGGCTAGAATCTGGTCCATAACAGGCTGTCTGGAGAGAGGACTCGAAAAGTAGACCCCACGTAGTAGCATAGAGCAAGAAGGAATCTAATAATTATGCTATGATTTTTTTTACGAATCTTAATGCCGTTGCTTTGTATGAAACGCCAAAAACATCGGAAATAGTAACATATTATAATATATTTATATTGTTGTTTTACGGGTCGGTAAGTATTTTGATAGTCGACTCGTAAAACTCCAAGTACTGTAAACCAGTTCGATGTGCTATAATTATTCTTTGCCAATGAAGCATGTTAAGTGTGCAAGGTATTTATTTATGCTGAATGAAATTAATCAATTGAATAGTATATTTGATTAAAAAAAAATTCAATACGAATATTCCGCAAGATATTTATTTATATTGAATGAAACAAATCAATTGAATAATAGTATATTGTATTTAGTTTTTTTATCTTTTTTTTCGTATGAATTTTCTGTATAATTAATAATTTATTTCAGCCAGTTTACAGAATGGTGTAATGTAGCTCAAATCATAATTTTACAAAAGCGATAGCAAAATATAATAAAAAAATATATTGAATACAACACCTAAAAAAACGATGATCTTATTACATGTGTACAAAAAAATCATATTGGATAAAAAACATTATAAATTGGTTTTCTCTTATTTTCTCCCTTTTATGTTGGATACGGTAGTTTTCTTTATGTCAATGTAAAAGAATTGGCGAAGATACTCAGTTTAAATATTAAAGATTACATTTTTGGATTCAGCAATACGAGAAAAAATCTGCAATTCGATGTTTAATAAGGCTTCAAATGAATGTATTCTATGTTCACCAAATATCTCGCTTGCACTATAAAAATTATGTTTGTGGGAAAGATTCAATTTTGCTGGACAATTATTTACACGAAAAATTTTGTTAAATTGAGATCAATATCGACCATGGATGAATTAAATAAATCATAAGAGTATACTATAAAAACATGTCTAGTTTTAGAATCGTATGGAGCAACTTTTAGTAAATGAGTGCGAGTGTTTTATGTAGGAAAAACTATTTAAAAGAACATTTCTCACCTGCTTCACAAAATCCGAAATTTAACCTTTGTCAAATTAGTCCCCTTACGCACGCCTTACATTCTTCTCTTATACCCGCGTATCTACAGAGGTATGCGCGCAACAAGATTAATGAGAGCCGTACCAAACTTGTAGCAGCCATCGGTGGTGAAATTAATGGATGCAGGAGAGATTTCGCGATGTGGGGAGGCTTCAGGCTTCGCAGGATCGATATGGAGTACGCAATTGCTTTTGACCTCTACTCGTCCATCTGTCGACCCCAAGTTCTAAAGTGAAATTCATTTCATATTAAAATAAGTTTCAACTGGATTATGCTTTTAATCAAGTGTGTGAAAGGCATGGGAAATGTTAACATGGCATTAATTTCATTCAAATATTCGATTGAATTTCCATTATCATTATGATTAAATTAAATTAAAAAAACTTACAAAATGTGATCATTTCGGCTTGCTAGGTCATTGGGCAAGCCAAAATGATCATCCATTTTGTAAGAATACATTATATATATGTAACTATTTAAAAAAATGTAATAATGGAGTTCCATATATAACAATGTTATACATAGAAATTCATTGTTCTATATATAACAACATTACTCATGCTTCTGTGAAGTGATTCAGTTATACCTACAAAGTATATAAAAGATTCAAACATCAATTAATCCACTGAGATATGGAAGATAACGATATCGGAAAATTCATTGAATAAAGTCATTCCATGTGCAAGTAATAATACTATTAAAAGTTACACAGTATCATAAATAATTGATCGGTATATTAAATAAAAATTTGTTGATCAACAAACGGTTTGTTATTTTTCATGTTACTAATTTGTGTACGCTTAAAGAGATATTTCATTTCTGATACAAATCCAAGCTTACATTTCTGACAAAAAATATAGCCAATTGCAAGGTAAAAACATTACAGAGCTCCTTGATCGAAGGAATGTGATGCTGCACGGAGTACCCACGTCGCACGGAGCGCGGAGATAAATTTATGAAGCTGCGCCAGGCCCAGACTGAGATCAATAGCATCAATCTGGATCGGAAACAATGCTCACAAATCAGTCTCATCATCTCACTCACTGATAACTTATGGTGAAAGATAGGAGTTGATTAGTTTTTTATTGCGCCGACTTGCGTTACTATTGGACAATACTAATAAGTTTTTTTTATTTGAAATTGTATTAATAATTTTGATACGCACATTCTACCGGCCAGATGGTGTATTATTGTATTATATTACGCTTTTGTTGTACACAGTTTGGCGGATTTATAACATTGTTACAACTCTTACATTGACTGAACTTGTTCATTTACGAGTTCAGTAAACAGAAAAATGAAAACCTTTTCAACCTTGAAGTAGTCTTCACACACATTATTCATTATATTTGTTGTTCCACTGTATTTGCACATCAGTTTCCATATCTCTGGTAAGTTGATTGATTTTCTCCTAAAGATCTTGTGAAACAATATTTTTGACTATACTACTCTATTTTTTAAACATTCAAGCAACTGGGATTTCAGCAAACTAAAGGGATGTGGTATGATCCAATTTCTGTTTTCTATATCTGTTTCCGATGAGTATGTAATTGATTTGTTTTCTGACTGAATCATTATCGCCAGGTTTATCTTGGAAAGCTTGCAGAGTATGGTATTTACAAATACTTTGAATTAAATACTTTTAGTTATCATATCATTTTTCGGCAGAAATCGTGTGATCTGTTTCCTTTTTCATTTGCTAAACATTGATTACTTTGCACTTGGTTTATAGGTACGATATAAAAACAAATTTGTTTGTTAGTTTAGTATATATATATTGTACCTTGAGAAAGAGAAGATTATCTCTTGAAACTAGTCGATTTATGAAGTGTCGTTAGTAAAATACAAAGTTTAAAAAAAGTTTTTTATTTATGTAGTTTTATGTTGCTGCTTCTAAAATTAAAGACAAACAATCGTTATATATCTCACGAAAACCTGAAAAGCTTTTAGTAAAATATTTATTTTGAACTGTAATCAACTGTAAGTTTTCTGCTTAAAAGCTTTTAATTAATATATGGTATATTTCACAAAATAAATCATTTATCGTTCGAGAAATCATTTTTTAACTTGTATTTTTAATTCGCAATAAGAATTTCTAGTTAAGAATTCAATATCCACTACTTTGAAAGTTTTCTCCAAAATATTGTTTGCTGAAATAAATATAGAAATATAATATTAATGAGATATTTTTTTAGGGAAGTTTCTGTTCATACCTTTACATGACAAGACTTATATTTAAAATGCAAATTATTGTTTTAACTTTGTTCGTCATAAACATGGGAAGGCATTGGGACACATTGAACATAGTTGTAAAAAAATCGGCGGATAGGTCATTAGTGCGAAGTTACTCTCTCTTGAAAAATTGCCGAGATATTCCAATCAATCAGAAAAGAGGGCTTTATGGGAAAATACAGACTGTTATATTTTATTATTATTTGGTAAATTCCTGGGAATCGAACCCGAAACCTATTGGTAGAAGACACGTTTCGTCAACTAGGCTACGAAGGTCGACAGTCAAATACCATTAGTATGTGACAGTGAAAGACCATAAGTACAGGCTTGTACCGTTTGAACAAGGAATTAATAATTTAACTGCATTAATAAATTAGAGGACATAAATTCCTTGGCTTGACATCTTACAAGAGTAAATTCTGCGTTTGATTGCACGTGTTCCAGGTTATTAATCTCCATATTTTAAACCTTCACCCTCCATCAAGCTGCATACTTGTTTGCTTTCTATGATGCGTACGCAAGTCGATTGTAATTTATGCCATTATTCTTGAGATATTCGCACGCAAACATTTTTGCATAATGCCGGTACTTAATCTTCATGTGGGAAGACCGTAATTGTGATGGGCAATGCATGTGATTGAACTTGTGCACTATTGCAGTGATTTTCAACCGGTGTACTAGGTGAAACAGATATGGTATTCAAATTTAGTAGTCGAGAAAAACGCTATAAATTCCATGAATGGAAAGACGTAACATATCTATTCTACTTTTTGAACGTACTTCCTAGAGAAAGAGAAAGTGTGGACAAGCTTGTATTTCCTGAAAATGTGGAGGAACGTCATATAGGAAGAACAGTCAGATGCTGTGGACCAAGCAAATAATAGGCTCAACATGACTACACTTTATATTTTCTCTCCGAATGGTGGAGGGAAGGGGTGAGGATTCATTTAAAGCTAGTATATGGTCAAAATATTAAGCAACGAGATAATATGTCTGGGAACGCCTTGAGGACTTTTTAATGAATGTTAAAAATTAAACGAAAATTTTTGATAATCATGTTTTTGAGTAGATATGTAAGAAATATAATAAATATGTAATATAGAAGACAACGTCAGAAGGATATGAGATGGGTGCAGTAAATGGTTTAGTCATGGGGACAAAACGTAAATAACAAAGGTTCTGAATATTTACGGCAATGAATGGAAACCTCCATAAATATCCATAAATATAAATAAAGAGCTAGAAGTCAACATTGCAAGAAAATAAATCCTGAGAAAAAGCAAGGGATAATTAAGTAAAAATAAAATTCAGCAGTAACTTGTTTTTTCACATATTACAATAGTTATTTGTTTGTAAAATATTAATATGGAAAATGTAGAGACAAAAGTCTACCACATTCATATCTTGTCATTGATAACATCCGTCGCCTAGTTGGTAAGACGCTTAACTTGCAAACGGTGTTAAGGTTTCGATTCCCGATAATTTCCGAATAAAAAGCTAAAGATTCGTTTAGTGACAATATTCACAAGTGTCGTAGCTTCTTCGTATGTGGGGTAGTATTGATAAAAATTACAATGATGATGAACCGAGGTCTACTCAAGTGGTAATGAACCCGAAAGACATCTCCCGGCCATGCTTCTCAATATGTCCGAATCATCAATTCGGATGTATGTTACCACACGAATGAATATCTCGGCATGAATATCGTCCTATTTTACGTTAAATTCTTCCTTTTGTATGAATTTTAGTCAAATTTTATCTCTTATTGGAGTGGTAGATAAAATTCAGCATGTCGTCTAGTATACCTGGAGTTAAAAAATGTTGACAATCGCTGCACTGTAGCATTATCATGATACGTTAAGGATGATCCGTCCAGGTATATTATCTTTGTACGGAATTTTTTGAGTGAATTCTAAGAATATTAAATAGTACGAATTTATCATTTAAAAAAAGTTATTAAATTAACAGTATGTGTTGAATTTCCATCGTTAAAAAATTATAGTTTAGGTAGCAACTTCAATTGCAGGCATTAATATAAAATACTTATATTAAAAGATGGAAGTATAAATACCAATGTTAATAATTAATTATATATTGTTTATAGTAAAGGCATTAACGTTGTGGAGGTTTAAATACATTGTAATTTATTTTATCAAAGACTGTTTATTCCACTTTTTTGTAACGGTATACCTTTACAAAGAAGTGGAAGAAACAGTGTTTGATAAAAAAATTACAAATAATTAATTATAATTACTGCTTTGTCTGCTTCGAGGCGCTTATCAGAGCTCTGAATTATATTTTGGTGCAGAACTACTTGATCTAGTTGGTACGATACCTGTCTTTTGATTCGGATGTTAAGGGTTTGATTCCAGTTGACACTGAAGAGTATCAGTATAGTTTCCAATTCTGGATTCTTGAACATTTTTCTGGTTCATTGTAAGAGATTGTCACAAAGAAATAAACTCGCCAGGCTGTACTAAATATAATACTATGAATGCGTAATACAGTACAATACGACATGATAGGATATCCCCCGTGATTGAGAATTATTGTCAGCCATCCTTAGATGGAAGACACTTGTGTGAAAATTGGTTTATTTTATCTAAACCGTTGCATTTCAGCAAGCGCACAGTCATAATAGATCATATCAAAAGCTCCGATGGTAAGAATATCAAATATCCAAGACGATCTGTAGGCTTGCTCCGTTGCAGCCTTTCGTTAAATAGTTTTTTTTCCATAGCGCTATTTTCATATTGCTAAATAGCGCTATAAGAATTTATGATAAATAAAATATTAGGAACAAATAAACGTAAATCCAGATGTTAAACGGTCTTATAGTAAAACCAGTCCGGAAGTAAATGCGCCAGGAATCGAACCAGGGGCTTCCACTTGGTTACGGCTGTTAACTAATATAAAAATACAACTAAAACCAGCATCCCATCCACCTACTCGTCTTGCCCAAACTGATGTGGATCTTTTATTCAATCACTAGTTGCTCTCTTCATTGTACTGGGTGACTGACTATTTGAACAGAGTATTTTTTTTTGGCTTCCAAAGAATAAACCTAAAAATAATTCTATTTCTCGACGTTTCATAATTCACGATACTGTTTATCATTCTTTGTGGCATTGTTTATCATTCTTATTGGTCAAGTTAAAATAGTGATAAAAATAGAATAGCAAAAGTGAACTAGGAAGGACGATTGATAACACGTGTTACACACAAAACCTATGCCAATATGATAATATGGTGATGGGATATGGAGAACGAATTAAACAGAATTTAATCTAGCTGAATGATGATGTAGCAGAATATCCAATCGGTTATAATACGAGTACAAAGAACGACAAACCAGGTTTGGCAAATTTGACTAGTTCAGGCATTTGATCCCATCTATAATTCTCGCCGATCACCCAGTTTTGACATTTCAACAGATAAAAGTTTTCATACTTTTTTATTCTCGTCTATATCCCAGCATTGACATGTAGACATTTAAAAGTAATCATACTTTTTTATTCTCGCCAATCATCCAGTATATTGGCATGCAGATAGATAAAGGTTATCATACATTTTTATTCTCGCCGGTCACTCAATATTGACATGTTGATTGATAAAATTAAACTTTTTTTAAATTCCCGCCAATCACCCAGAATTGACATGCTGACATATAAAAGTTTTCATACTTTTTTATTGTCCCCGATTACCTAGTATTGACACGTAGATAAATAAAAGTTATCATATTTTTTTTATTTTCGCCGATCAAATGGTGTTGACATGTAAATAAATAAAAGTTATTATACCTTTTATAATGTCACCAATCACCCATTATCGGTATATAAAATATATCATCCTTTTTTTATTCCCGTCGGTCACCCGAAAGATATTCATACATACATAGATACTCGTAGATAAAATTTATCAAACTTTTTTTATCTCGCTCTGATCACGCAGTATTGTCACGTAGATAGATAAAAGTTATCATATTTCGTCATTCACTCATTATTGGTATGTTAATAGCTAAAAGTTATTTTTTTTTATTTTCGCCGATCCCCTGTTGACATGTTAATAGATATAACATAAGTTATACTATTTTATTCTCGACATTCACCCAGTATTGACATGTAGATAGATAAAAACCAGTCTGCAATCAAAATAATACTTGAATAAAAATAGTACTCGAATGAAAAAAAATCGTCAGTAATTATAGGTTTTGATACGATTATTGAAGCAGAATACACATCAATTTGAGGAGTACATGTATGCTAAGCAAACACAGTCACGTTTCTATCCTGACGATTTGTGTGATCACGAGTCGAGAAAAATCTTCATGGACCTCTTCAGATGCTGTGATTTGCGAAGGCGGAACTTCTGATTTATTGCCTAAAATAGGGCTGACATTAGTTTAGAATGTAATAGTCATAGTTTATCGTTAACAAACCTTTCATTGAAATTTTAAAATAAAATTGAATTTCTAAAAATGTCATAGGATGATTTGTTTAAAGATGAAAAACATATAAATGTGTATGCTGCTTACACACCATAGGATTTTGAAACTGTCGAGGAATTTCACATATTATACAATAGAATTCTTAAAAAGATCACTTTAGTAATTTGTTTAGTCAAATACTGTTTATTCCAAAACGCCGCACTTTGTAGCGATTCCCTTGTTTCCATGTACTCAAATTTTATTGTACCTCTTCATTATAAAAAAAACCCGCGGCCTTAATCCAGCCGACCCTGTTTTGAACAACAAATTAATGATAATTATAAAACCCGAGTAATAATAAAAACGTAATAAATAATAAGCAATGTCCATCTCTGCAGCCGAGAAGTAGAACATTTGTCTTCAACATTGGAACTTCAATATCGAATCTCAATAATGACCAAATGAAAAAAATATCACATAAAGCCCAATAAGAACGACGGTATGGTATATATGCAGTATTGCCATATTATATTAAGCCCATCCTGTATTATTGTTTTTTTTTTTTTTCGAAAAACATGTTGCGTGTCAATTTCCGTTGGGACCTAAAGTTGATGAAAAAATATTCCAGTATGGTTTTTACTTAAGATTTGTTTAACCTCTTTCTGGTTGATTGGAAGAGATTTCTACATAGTAAGAAACCTGCCAGGTTTTAATTTTACAGCGAAAGTTTAAAGCGATAATGCGATTATCAGATTTCTACAAAATGTAAAATCGTTACACAATTTTTAAATTCATTTATATAGTATTGCAAATAATTTTATGATTAAGTGAATGGTGTAATTTACTAATAGTAATTAATTTACTTTTATTAACATAAATTATCATAAATTACAATATTGAAAAAGTAAAAATCGACACTTTTGCATCCCTGACACAGGAGCAATAATACTCACAGAAGCAATGTACCGAGATGATTTCGCTAAAAGGTAAATCGTGAAGCAATCTTAAAATTTGATTTGACAAACAGATTGATAGAACAAGTCTGGAATCAGGAATACACCAATCCACTCCTCGCAGACAGATGTGGTATTTCCTCCCACACGAGTCTGCCATTACTTCTTCCATCACAATTTCCTGCTGAAACCCCGAATTAGGAATTCTGTGGAATGTCTATAATCGTATTTATATTTCAAAAGAGAGGTGATATTATTTTTGTATGATTGTTGACTACCAGCAAAGTTGAAAAATAGACAGGCATACACAGGCTGACTTATTTGTTGACTACCTGCATAGTTGAAAAATAGACAGGCATTTGTTGAGATATTATTGAGCGACCACGATACTTATTATTATTGAGGATTGAATGGAATATCATTCACGCAATTTATTAGTATTAAGGATTCAATAGAATGAAGAGGATCAATACAAACAAGAAAGTTAAAAAATATATATGACATGTTTCTCACCCATTATGGAGTTTGTAAGTATAGAAAATAAAAAAAATATATCTTAACTGAACTTTATCTTTGGATGCAACATAATACACTATAATACACTATATAAACAAATTTAATTACAATGTTATTGTATGTGATAGGAAGTATTAAAATTAAGTACCGCCTCCTCGTTCCCCTTTTTTATATGCCATTGAATTTGGTAGAACTACAATATTGTGTTTATAGGTTTTTCAATATTTATATAAAATTACTTGCGTATGTTAATAGCTTTTATTATCTTTGTCAAAAAGGAAAATACATACTTCACTATTGAGACACATATGCCTGATTGGCACATAAGTAATATATTAAAATGTCAATCAATATATGTGTAATTCGAACCTCTATCTCCATTACTTGACGAGCTCTGATCAAAAGCGTAGCATATCTTTCGACATACTCGTACGTCTCGAAATTAACACATTTCTTTTTGCCTTTAATGTGCATTAAGTTTCATTGGTTTTGCAAACATTACCATAAGCTCATGTACGTGAATAATAAAAAAAATTACTTTGTTCTTCTTCTTTGACTACGCCAATGACCAGATAGATCACCTCAAAGATTTGGGAAATTTTCAACATGGAGAAATAAATGAAGTTTGGTCATCTTCACAGATAAAAATAACAAACGGAAGTTTGTCACTTCTCATAAACGACACCGATATCCATTCATTCAAGTATTTATTTTGTTTCATTTAAATGTTTTTTTATTACTTAATTGATTTGTTTATTTGTTGATTCGCTTTAATTTTTTGTATCATTTTATTATTGGGTTTTATTTATTTCTTTTTTGAACCTCATTAAGAGGATTTTTTGTTAAATAATATATTGCAATTAGTTTTTTTTATTCCTTCCAATATTGATGTTAAGTGTGCACAATCAGTATTGTCATTGCAAGTTTGAGGTTAAGTATGCATAATCAGTATTATCTTTGCAAGTTTGCATTCTTATAAGTGAGGATTTAAGTTTGTTTATCAAAAGATTTTAGTTAACAGCCACTTCATTTGTAGTTTTGCTGGTGGATTAGTTTGATCATCGAAGGTTCTTGACCTTGTGGGTGTGGAACTTGGTTCGCTGTGGGACTTTATGTTTGTTTATTATTTTGGAATAGTTTGATAACGTTTTTGGTTGACATTGGTTAACATTGGTTAACATTTGGTTAACATTGACATTTGGTTAACATTGACGAATTTGTGTACTGATTACTGCCTACTACTTACATGGTGCATGGCCGCGTGGTAACGCACTAAACTTCCGTGCGGGAGATCGTTGGTTCGAATCTTGCGATGTGCTACTCCCTTCGAATGACGCCGGTATTTTTTCCGTCTAGTATTCGGAGGTTTAAGGATACCTATGCCTTTGGTTATATCTATACCTACAAAAAGAGGGGATGCAACATGCCGGTTTGCTCCGATCGTCTCACTTCGGTATGCCATCGGATACAGTACAGCGGTGTGGCCGGTGAGTTTGCTGGTGAGCAGCGGCTCACTCACTTAAATATAAAATAAACTCCACGGCACAGCTTCGCTTTGCAATTGAATTGACGTTGGAATGGCGAGGGGATCCTCAACTACGAAGCCCAGCAATGAACGAACGAACGTGCGCGAGTTTCCTTAGCAGGCGAACTCTTAGATTTGGACAATTTTTTTTGTTACCATCGGAAATCAAACTCAAAACATCCAGGTGTAATAGAAGTGTTTTATCAACTAGATCACGAAGGCTGTCCCCTCAATCTGAACTTTTTTTCCTCGGTTCCTTTTTTTTACCGTAGAGTATGATGACATGACAAGTCTAATAGAAGACACAAAGAAAAGTGGAGGGCTAGGGTACTTTTCGTTAGTGCCATCAGATATGCATATGCAAGGCAATGTGTGACAGGTATATCCTTTTATATGTAAGGCAATGAGCTTCAGTATATGCAGCTTATCTGCGCCTTCTTTCTCAATTGTGTCTCTAATAACTAGTAAAAGTTCCAAACCAGCTTGCTCGATGTTGTTTGTACGACTACCCAGTTGTGCTGAAAATTTATGTTTTTGAGCGTGTCATGCACGACGTTCTAAGAGTTATAAGTTATATATTTTGAAAGTAAACATAAGTATTTATCTATTTCTATTATAACTAAGTATTTATCTATTTCTATGTTAACTATGGCTACTTAAATGAGTTTTGTTATATATACTAAACTAATAGAATAAGGAAATTATGAAAACAGCAATATTTAAATTACAAATTACTGTACCATTAAAATATACAATGCAATTTAACCGTCTAGCCCGTAACTATGTATAAGAATTCTCGCAAATCCGCAAATTTAGTGCCTGTTTTCAAGGCAACTTCTCATTCTCAAAACAATCTTGTCTCTACATCTTAATGCATGTTCGATAAAAGCATTCCTTGTTATCTGCCGCGTGCTGTCATTCCGGTCAGCTTATCAGGGCCCGTTGCGTGTCCTGGCAGCTAATTGAAACAACTACCCGCTCCCGCGTAACCGGTCAGCCGTGTCAACTATGTATTCTTGATCTTAACCATCTACTATATTTGCTACGCATAATAGAAATTTCATTAAAAATGTATCGGCTTCTATCAATATATATAAGGAAAAATATCCATTTAAAATAACGATGAAATAACCAAATCTCCGAGTAATTGAGTGTTAAGTGTTCGTTGAAGGCATATTATAATTTTTATTTGTAGAACAGTGGATTTTTTTAATCCGGTATTTTTTTCTTGTAGCACTTATACGAGTATTAAAATACCAGTATTATTTGTAATGTATACATATATATGTACATACCATCATGCAATTTCCTTGATGAAGTAAGCAGATAAGACAGCGCCAAACTTTCCTATCAAGTTATACTTTCTTCGGCTCCTCCCCATCCATACATATT
>CATKWJ010000106.1:2500-33579 GCA_949825065.1 Odontocerum albicorne
CGATTGGAATAGAATATTTAGTGCTTTATTGACTTTCTTTAGAGACACGCACGATATGATGTTTTCAATGCGGTTGGAATAGAATATTTAGTGCTTTATTGACTTTCTTTAGTGACACGCACGTTCTGATGTTTTCAATACGATTAGAATAGAATATTTAGTGCTTTATTGACTTTCTTTAGTGACACGCACGTTCTGATGTTTTCAATACGATTAGAATAGAATATTTAGTGCTTTATCGACTTTCTTTAGTGACACGCACGTTCTGATGTTTTCAATACGATTAGAATAGAATATTTAGTGCTTTATTGACTTTCTTTAGTGATACGCACGATCTGATGTTTTTAATGCGATTGGAATAGAATAATTAGTGCTTTATTGACTTTCATTAATGACACGCACGATCTGATGTTTTAAATACGATTAGAATAGAATATTTAGTGCTTTATTGACATTCTTTAGTGACACGCACGTTCTGATGTTTTCAATGCGATTAGAATAGAATATTTAGTGCTTTATCGACTTTCTTTAGTGACACGCACGTTCTGATGTTTTCAATACGATTAGAATAGAATATTTAGTGCTTTATTGACTTTCTTTAGTGATACGCACGATCTGATGTTTTCAATGCGATTGGAATAGAATATTTAGTGCTTTATTGACTTTCTTTAGAGACACGCACGATATGATGTTTTCAATGCGGTTGGAATAGAATATTTAGTGCTTTATTGACTTTCTTTAGTGACACGCACGATCTGATGCGATCGGAATAGAATATTTATATTTATAATTTTTTTTTCTATACAATTTATTTAATGTAATTGAGTTAAACATGTATCCCATGTAAAATATATTTAAGCACCTTTTAAACAATGTTCATTATTTAAGCCAACGCAACACGATAATTTCATCATTTTTTAGTTAATCAATCAGTTAACTTAAGAAAGAAAACATCACAAGCAATGAAAAAAATTAAACGAAATAAATAAATAAAGATTATCTCAAAAAGAAAAATAAAAAAAAAACTACATTCATTTCCGCCATACAACCAAAATTTTTGTTTATTCAAATGAGAGGGTTTTTATGGATCTAAGTTTTGGACAAAACTCGACACAGCCCAGCAATATAATATAACCTGATAAAAAAGTGTAAGAGTTTGTAACGTTTTGGGACACTCTTTAGTTATATTTTTAAGGCCACGGGTATTGTTTCGAAAATAACTTTTCACATATTAAAACTTCCAGAAGTGTTTAAGTTTGTATTTTCTCCAAAAAAATACTCATCGCTGAGCGCTAACTCTAAAGTTGACTTTTAACCGATAAAGGTATTGTGTTTTAATTCTGTATCAACATCATCATTAATTCTAGACTTAGTCTCCCCTTCTTCTCCTTCGAATTAGATGTGATAGGAGTAGAACTTAGAAATAGTGTTTTTCTTTTTCTAATAAATTAGTTCCAATCGATCCTAAAGTTATTATCTTGGAGCTTTTGCCGTTGCTTGTCATACGAGTATGACGTGGAATGATCTACCTCTTAGACCCTGTCCAGATGAGGCGTTTCACGCGCGATTCAAGTAGCGCATTTCATAAATACCGCGAAGCTAGATCAATTTACCTTAATTCATTCGAAACGCACTACTTGAATCGCGCGTAAAACGCCTCTTCTGAATAGGCCCTAAGTATTAGATATGGGGGGGCATGGGCAGTTTTAGGAAGTATTTAAAGACGAAACTTAATGGGACGTTTCATCAAAATTTATGGTTTACATACATACACTATTCTACACCTAAAGCCGAATGTGTTACTATAACATATCGTAAGATCTACAAAGTTTTCTTTGTAAATCGTTTTCCCTTGCTAAGTTTTCGTACCAAATATTACCAATCATTTTTTCTGAACATTAACAGATGCGGAAAAGTATCCGATCTAATGACTGTATCCATTACCTTTTAATATTAAACAGGCGGCCCTCGACTTTCGCACATTCTACTTTCGTACAATTCGCTATTTCTCATATTTTTTATAATTACATTTTCTAAAGATTTTTGTCGATAATGCAAATAATGTTCGACCCGATCTAATGACTATATCCATAACCTTTTAATATTATACAGGCGGCCCTCGACTTTTGCACATTCTACTTTCGTACAATTCGCTATTTCTCACATTTTTTTATAATTATATTTTTTAAAGATTTTTGTCGATAATGCAAAAATTGTTCGCTTCCATGCAGTCGCTTCCACTTTTTTTAAAGAACTATAATATATGGAACGCAAAAAAACAATATTGGAGACTCGTGGGCTGAAATAAAAGAGTCAACAATGAAACGTTCCTGGAAACAATTATGCCCACAAATGATGAGGAATTTTATAAATTCTGAAGAAACTCTGGAAACTATCACAGATGAAATAGTCAGCCTAATGAATGAACTAAACTTAGACGGCAACAACGAAGATGTTAATGAGTTGATTGAATTTCACTCAGTACCTCTGTCAAATAAATACCTAATTGAGCAACAAGAGTTAAATGAAATACACAATGAAAGTGAGGAAGAAGAAGCTGATAAAATCGTCAAAACTTTGACAGTCAAAAATATGAATGAAGCCTTCATGCATCTTTACACTTTTTTGACTATCATGGAAGAATGTGATCCCAATGGAGAACGTATATCTCAAGTACGTAGGGCGATTGAGAAAGATACAGCATGTTATAGAACTCTTTATCAAGAAAATAAAAAAAAGGGTGGTATTCAACTAACTCTTCGACAAGTTTATAAAGAAAACACCTGAAAGCACTTAAAGACGCCTCGTTAACTTAATTATGTATATTGATAAATAAACATTTTAAAATACAATTTTTGATGTTTTTTTTTACATCTCTCTACTTTCGAACATTCAACATTCGCACACATTTTCAGGAACCAATTATGTGCAAAAATCGAAGGCCGCCTGTATTCAACTTAACAAATATGAGTTTTTATGTTTTAATATTTTTAATCTCAAATTCCGAGTTCGAGTGCGCCCTTTAAGAGAGTTTGATCTATAAACGGCACTATGTAGATTGTATTTTTATTATTACTATTATAAGATTATGATCCAAAAATTTAATGTTTGATAAACTTGACATTTCTTATCATGGCTGATAAAATTTATATTTCTTAGTAACATTTATGTTAACAACCCTGTAAAATATAGAGAAAATTATGAATATAATAAAAAATAACATAAATTGAGGTACTTAATGGATTATTTCTTTGTATAACGAGCGTTTTAAGTATCGAATTGTATATTACCATTATGAAATAAAACAAGAAATCATAGGAAACATAATGTAACTAATAAATAAGCTTTGGCTGTATTGAAATATACCAAAGAAGGATAAAATGGGGTTATAAATGCTTCGTTTTACGACCCTGATCTTACTAAGAACAAAGGAAATGTGGGTACCTTGTCCCGATTATCTTGGCCAGCTATTGTCTGTTCTTACGTAGTAAAACATTTTAACCGAATACCTCTAATTCTTCACCCATACAAGAGTCAAACCCTTGTCATAGATAATATTCACTCCATGGGGTTATTTTGCAAGTATTTCAGGTGTCTCGGACAGATTATTATTTACTTTTTTTGCATTTTTCCCATTTGAGGATTTATTTATCATTTATCAAAATAAATTCATGACCAAACATACCATAGAGGTTTATGGTTACTGGAAGCGTGGAAGGAAAACGCAGAAGAGGAAGAAACCTAATGTATTTGACTGACCAAATGAAAGACGTAAGTCATCGTTGTCGTTTGCTGGTCTTCGTAGTCGAGGATCCCTTCGCTATTCCAATGTCAATTAAGTTGGAAAGCGAACCAGTGCCGTGGATTTTTTTTTACTGAGTGAACCGTTGTACACCAGCAATTTCACTGTACACTTGAAGTGTGATGATCGTTATACATCGGCACATTTTCCCCTCTTTTTTTGAAGAATATATATGACCGAAGTCCTCGGTATCTTATACCCCTGAATATTAGGCAAAAAAATACTTGTTTTTTTTTAATTTTTTTTTATTAAACAAAGTTAATTATTATACAAACATTTGTCAAGGCTATACCCATATACAAATTTATTACTTAACTAATCTTAATTATATGTTATAATTTATGAACTTACTTAATCTTATTTTCCTTCATATCATTTTATTTTATTTATTCAATCTTAATATATGAGATCTTAGAAATAATTAACACCTACATACTACTTATAACTAGATAACAATTCTTACACTAATTATTTAGCAAAAACAAGTCCACTCGTTCAGGCTACTTGTATTCCATCACATTCACTCAGACCTTGGTCGTCTCAGCTAATACTGAAGGTGGACTAGTCAGGCAACACTTGTGAAAGACCCAACTGGACTATCCTTTGAGCCAAGAAGTGCGTAGATGGATGGAGAGGAGTCGTAAGAGGCTATCATGGGAGTCACGATACTCAGTCATAAGCTACACGATATTTATTACATTAAGTAAAAACATTGACAAACAGGAAGAACGAAACAAACATGATACGTGCATTCAGATGTGTTGTTGGTTTGACCATATAAAGATAATGAATATATAATTACATATGTCACAATCTCCCCGTTTACCTATTCGGATAGTAAGATATAATAGATCACCAGACTTGACTTTTTCGTTACACATATTTCGTATCTTCCACATCTATACAGCTCCAATAATTTCTTTTACTTTTCACTTTGCCTTATTTCTAAATATCATTCACTTCATCCAACTTTAATTTCCTTACCTTTTCTTTCTTTATCTCTAATTCATATTTCCATAATACATGCTCTTTTTCATCTTACTCAACACATTTGCCTTATATTATTTTATATATTATTTATAGTTAAGGCATTTTAGGAACGATTGTTCCTTAAAGGAGAGATGATGAGGATGATTGTTGATAAATAAAAACTTGTCGAAATCGGAATGTGTAAAAAGGAATTTTATTGACAAATGTCGGTATTTATAATGTTTTTTGAACGTGTGCGGGAATGCGCACGAGATATATCGCTGTCTCGTCTTTGCGCTTACAATATGTTTATTGTCGCGTGTAGGTATCCTTTTGTTTTGAGAGACAGTGCGAAATATGTGTTGCCCTCTCCTTTTCTCATGGAATGCGGTCTTTACTGGTAGTGAGTTGAATGACCGATCGCGTGGACTTTGGTATTGTTTGTCTCGCATTGTTAAGGTAGGCAAAGGTCGTCTCGTGGGTTCAGTGACCGCGCATACGGTCGCCACAGCATTAACATTGTGGAGGTTTAAAAACATTGTAATCAAACACTGTTTATTCCACTTTTTGTAACGGTATAACCCTACCGGTTTCAAGGCTTTCCCCTCATCTTCAGGGAAGCACAAACAACACTTCTTGTTTGTGCTCCAAAAAGATAAAACAAATTACACTAGCTTTAAGTTCAAATTCATCCCTAACGACTGTATTCCTTATTCGCGGGACAACACCCGTTGTTGTCCCGAGGGTCGTAGTTTGGAGACCCCTGCTTTAACATATTGAAATATCCTCGCTGGTGAGATATTTTTCTTTAAAATATAGTTCAGAATGATCTGTATTTCCTGCAACTGACAATGATATATTCTAAGAGCCAGATAAATATTTAACTTACAAAGAAAATGTCTTCTCATTATTTCACAAAAAAAAAACTACAGAACAGATATCACCATACGAGTAAATACGAGAGATTTGCATATTGTGATCCCTACGTCCGCTTCGACTCATTCTCCCATACGAAAGGCTTTATTTGGGGTTGTTTCAAATGACTAAATTTATTTTTATTTCTATAGTTTATTTAATAAAGTTTTTTTTCCTTTTTAAAGATAATTACATTTTGTTTTCTGAGAGTTTATGTTAAGGGTAAAAGATCACGTATATTTTCTATGAATAAAACACACGCAATAATATCAGTATTTATTGACATCGCTTTTGTTTAAATCTGCTAAGATGGTGGCCATAACAGTGTTTTAGTACCAACTTTGATGTATGGGAGTAAAAAGTGGACGTGGAAAAAACTAAAAAAAAACGAATGAATGCTGTAGACATGCGTAAACAAACAGATGACAATTTATGTCTTCCTCTTCTTCTTCATCTTATTTTAGTCCTGTTGGCCTGTTATGGTCCTGCATCATTGTTTGCCTCTTGCGACGTCGACTGCCAGCTGTCTTTCCATCTTTTGGGAGGTCGTCCTGGAGGTCTGCTTGCTTGGGGGATACTGTCTTTGGCCATTCTTACAGCTCAATTTATGTGTATGATTGAATATGGAATGAAATGATTCCAGATTAATGTGAAATTAAAGCTGATGTGTTTTGATTAAGGTTAAGAAGAAGGGCACTCTGATATATTATAGTTTGGTCACGAGAAATTAATGAATGAAAGAAGACTAACGAAATAACTATACAGTGCAAATGGGAGTGGTAGACGTTGTAAAGAGAGACCAAGGTAAATATGGTAGGATAAATTGAATGATAATCAGGGCATCATATCTCAGTAATGGGAGTGGTAGACGTTGTAAAGAGAGACCAAGGTAAATATGGTAGGATAAATTGAATGATAATCAGGGCATCATATCTCAGTAATGGGAGTGGTAGACGTAGTAAAGAGAGACCAAGATAAATATGGTAGGATAAATTGAATGATAATCAGGGCATCGTATCTCAGTAATGGGAGTGGTAGACGTTGTAAAGAGAGACCAAGGTAAATATGGTAGGATAAATTGAATGATAATCAGGGCATCATATCTCAGTAATGGGAGTGGTAGACGTTGTAAAGAGAGACCAAGGTAAATATGGTAGGATAAATTGAATGATAATCAGGGCACCATATCTCAGTAATGGGAGTGGTAGACGTTGTAAAGAGAGACCAAGGTAAATATGGTAGGATAAATTGAATGATAATCAGGGCATCGTATCTCAGTAATGGGAGTGGTAGACGTTGTAAAGAGAGACCAAGGTAAATATGGTAGGATAAATTGAATGATAATCAGGGCACCATATCTCAGTAATGGGAGTGGTAGACGTTGTAAAGAGAGACCACGGTAAATATGGTAGGATAAATTGAATGATAATCAGGGCATCATATCTCAGTAATGGGAGTGGTAGACGTTGTAAAGAGAGACCAAGGTAAATATGGTAGGATAAATTGAATGATAATCAGGGCATCATATCTCAGTAATGGGAGTGGTAGACGTTGTAAAGAGAGACCAAGGTAAATATGGTAGGATAAATTGAATGATAATCAGGGCATCATATCTCAGTAATGGGAGTGGTAGACGTAGTAAAGAGAGACCAAGATAAATATGGTAGGATAAATTGAATGATAATCAGGGCATCGTATCTCAGTAATGGGAGTGGTAGACGTTGTAAAGAGAGACCAAGGTAAATATGGTAGGATAAATTGAATGATAATCAGGGCATCATATCTCAGTAATGGGAGTGGTAGACGTTGTAAAGAGAGACCAAGGTAAATATGGTAGGATAAATTGAATGATAATCAGGGCACCATATCTCAGTAATGGGAGTGGTAGACGTTGTAAAGAGAGACCAAGGTAAATATGGTAGGATAAATTGAATGATAATCAGGGCATCGTATCTCAGTAATGGGAGTGGTAGACGTTGTAAAGAGAGACCAAGGTAAATATGGTAGGATAAATTGAATGATAATCAGGGCACCATATCTCAGTAATGGGAGTGGTAGACGTTGTAAAGAGAGACCACGGTAAATATGGTAGGATAAATTGAATGATAATCAGGGCATCATATCTCAGTAATGGGAGTGGTAGACGTTGTAAAGAGAGACCAAGGTAAATATGGTAGGATAAATTGAATGATAATCAGGGCATCATATCTCAGTAATGGGAGTGGTAGACGTTGTAAAGAGAGACCAAGGTAAATATGGTGGGATAAATTGAATGATAATCAGGGCATCATATCTCAGTAATGGGAGTGGTAGAGGTTGTAAAGAGAGACCAAGGTAAATATCGTGGGATAAATTGAATGATAATCAGGGCATCATATCTCAGTAATGGGAGTGGTAGAAGTTGTAAAGAGAGACCACGGTAAATATGGTAGGATAAATTGAATGATAGTCAGGGCATCATATCTCAGTAATGGGAGTGGTAGACGTCGTAAAGAGAGACCACGGTAAATATGGTAGGATAAATTGAATGATAATCAGGGCATCATATCTCAGTAATGGGAGTGGTAGACGTTGTAAAGAGAGACCAAGGTAAATATGGTAGGATAAATTGAATGATAATCAGGGCATCATATCTCAGTAATGGGAGTGGTAGACGTTGTAAAGAGAGACCAATGTAAATATGGTAGGATAAATTGAATGATAATCAGGGCACCATATCTCAGTAATGGGAGTGGTAGACGTTGTAAAGAGAGACCAAGGTAAATATGGTAGGATAAATTGAATGATAATCAGGGCATCATATCTCAGTAATGGGAGTGGTAGACGTAGTAAAGAGAGACCAAGGTAAATATGGTAGGATAAATTGAATGATAATCAGGGCATCGTATCTCAGTAATGGGAGTGGTAGACGTTGTAAAGAGAGACCAAGGTAAATATGGTAGGATAAATTGAATGATAATCAGGGCATCGTATCTCAGTAATGGGAGTGGTAGACGTTGTAAAGAGAGACTAAGGTAAATATGGTAGGATAAATTGAATGATAATCAGGGCACCATATCTCAGTAATGGGAGTGGTAGACGTTGTAAAGAGAGACCAAGGTAAATATGGTAGGATAAATTGAATGATAATCAGGGCATCGTATCTCAGTAATGGGAGTGGTAGACGTTGTAAAGAGAGACCAAGGTAAATATGGTAGGATAAATTGAATGATAATCAGGGCATCATATCTCAGTAATGGGAGTGGTAGACGTTGTAAAGAGAGACCAAGGTAAATATGGTAGGATAAATTGAATGATAATCAGGGCATCATATCTCAGTAATGGGAGTGGTAGACGTTGTAAAGAGAGACCAAGGTAAATATGGTGGGATAAATTGAATGATAATCAGGGCATCATATCTCAGTAATGGGAGTGGTAGACGTTGTAAAGAGAGACCAATGTAAATATGGTAGGATAAATTGAATGATAATCAGGGCTTCATATCTCAGTAATGGGAGTGGTAGACGTTGTAAAGAGAGACCAAGGTTAATATGGTAGGATAAATTGAATGATAATCAGGGCATCATATCTCAGTAATGGGAGTGGTAGACGTTGTAAAGAGAGACCAAGGTAAATATGGTAGGATAAATTGAATGATAATCAGAGCATCATATCTCAGTAATGGGAGTGGTAGACGTTGTAAAGAGAGACCAAGGTAAATATGGTAGGATAAATTGAATGATAATCAGGGCATCATATCTCAGTAATGGGAGTGGTAGAAGTTGTAAAGAGAGACCACGGTAAATATGGTAGGATAAATTGAATGATAGTCAGGGCATCATATCTCAGTAATGGGAGTGGTAGACGTCGTACAGAGAGACCACGGTAAATATGGTAGGATAAATTGAATGATAATCAGGGCATCATATCTCAGTAATGGGAGTGGTAGACGTTGTAAAGAGAGACCAAGGTAAATATGGTAGGATAAATTGAATGATAATCAGGGCATCATATCTCAGTAATGGGAGTGGTAGACGTTGTAAAGAGAGACCAATGTAAATATGGTAGGATAAATTGAATGATAATCAGGGCACCATATCTCAGTAATGGGAGTGGTAGACGTTGTAAAGAGAGACCAAGGTAAATATGGTAGGATAAATTGAATGAAAATCAGGGCATCATATCTCAGTAATGGGAGTGGTAGACGTAGTAAAGAGAGACCAAGGTAAATATGGTAGGATAAATTGAATGATAATCAGGGCATCGTATCTCAGTAATGGGAGTGGTAGACGTTGTAAAGAGAGACCAAGGTAAATATGGTAGGATAAATTGAATGATAATCAGGGCATCATATCTCAGTAATGGGAGTGGTAGACGTTGTAAAGAGAGACTAATGTAAATATGGTAGGATAAATTGAATGATAATCAGGGCACCATATCTCAGTAATGGGAGTGGTAGACGTTGTAAAGAGAGACCAAGGTAAATATGGTAGGATAAATTGAATGATAATCAGGGCATCATATCTCAGTAATGGGAGTGGTAGACGTTGTAAAGAGAGACCAAGGTAAATATGGTAGGATAAATTGAATGATAATCAGGGCATCATATCTCAGTAATGGGAGTGGTAGACGTTGTAAAGAGAGACCAATGTAAATATGGTAGGATAAATTAAATGATAATCAGGGCACCATATCTCAGTAATGGGAGTGGTAGACGTTGTAAAGAGAGACCACGGTAAATATGGTAGGATAAATTGAATGATAATCAGGGCATCATATCTCAGTAATGGGAGTGGTAGACGTTGTAAAGAGAGACCAAGGTTAATATGGTAGGATAAATTGAATGATAATCAGGGCATCATATCTCAGTACTGGGAGTGGTAGACGTTGTAAAGAGAGACCAAGGTAAATATGGTAGGATAAATTGAATGATAATCAGGGCATCATATCTCAGTAATGGGAGTGGTAGACGTTGTAAAGAGAGACCAAGGTAAATATGGTAGGATAAATTGAATGATAATCAGGGCATCATATCTCAGTAATGGGAGTGGTAGAAGTTGTAAACAGAGACCACGGTAAATATGGTAGGATAAATTGAATGATAGTCAGGGCATCATATCTCAGTAATGGGAGTGGTAGACGTCGTAAAGAGAGACCACGGTAAATATGGTAGGATAAATTGAATGATAATCAGGGCATCATATCTCAGTAATGGGAGTGGTAGACGTTGTAAAGAGAGACCAAGGTAAATATGGTAGGATAAATTGAATCTTAATCAGGGCATCATATCTCAGTAATGGGAGTGGTAGACGTTGTAAAGAGAGACCAATGTAAATATGGTAGGATAAATTGAATGATAATCAGGGCACCATATCTCAGTAATGGGAGTGGTAGACGTTGTAAAGAGAGACCACGGTAAATATGGTAGGATAAATTGAATGATAATCAGGGCATCATATCTCAGTAATGGGAGTGGTAGACGTTGTAAAGAGAGACCAAGGTAAATATGGTAGGATAAATTGAATGATAGTCAGGGCATCATATCTCAGTAATGAGAGTGGTAGACGTTGTAAAGAGAGACCAAGGTAAATATGGTAGGATAAATTGAATGATAATCAGGGCATCATATCTCAGTAATGGGAGTGGTAGACGTTGTAAAGAGAGACCAAGGTAAATATTGTAGGATAAATTGAATGATAATCAGGGCATCATATCTCAGTAATGGGAGTGGTAGACGTTGTAAAGAGAGACCACGGTAAATATGGTAGGATAAATTGAATGATAATCAGGGCATCATATCTCAGTAATGGGAGTGGTAGACGTTGTAAAGAGAGACCAAGGTAAATATGGTAGGATAAATTGAATGATAATCAGGGCATCATATCTCAGTAATGGGAGTGGTAGACGTTGTAAAGAGAGACCAAGGTAAATATGGTAGGATAAATTGAATGATAATCAGGGCATCATATCTCAGTAATGGGAGTGGTAGACGTTGTAAAGAGAGACCAAGGTAAATATGGTAGGATAAATTGAATGATAATCAGGGCATCATTCTCAGTAATGTCTCAATTCCAACTTATTATCACGACATAAAAACGACAAATATTCTCTTGCAACGAAATTCTTTTGTAAATATTTCTTTAAAAAAACGATTCATTTCGTGTATTCCATTTCATCCGCGCTCCCTCGTTATCGTTAAAGAAAAATATAATACTTTCCCCTTTTGTTCTGTTACCCTCAACGGATTTCTTTGAAATCACTCTAACCCACAATTGCCTTTGTTATTCCGTTAACCAAACTCCCAATTACAAATCAAATCAATTTCTTCCCACCGCAATCGGTCGGATGACACCCAATACTCGTGCCTACTAGGCATTTCAAACTTTCAATATCAAAATTATTTTTTTCATAACTTATTCTGCCCTCATAAGTAAAAACGTAGCTAACGGAAAAACATCAGAAATTTAACTAAGTATGAGGCAATAACCCATATCAAATTCTGAACCATAATCCATAAAAAAATACTTAAAACTATTTATTTCACTATAAAAATCGACATAATGTCTTCTTTCATTTTACAAAATATTAGGTTTTTCTAAGCAAAAAAAGCAGTAAAATGTGATTTATAAGCAAAAATTCAGTAAGTGCGTTTGCTGTGTTTTTGCTTATTAATCACATTTTACTGCTTTTTTTGCTTATGAATCACGACATTTTTAAGCAGCAATGAAAATCATGAAAGTACAGTTTTCTCAAAACTTAACTTTTGCCATAAGCTGCGTTTTTACTTATGAGGGCAATATTAATCAATGTCGAACTCTGGCAGAGCGGTAGCCTCTTGAACCATGCTAGAAAAGGTCCAGAAAAGATTTCTCCGTTGTCTCTACATGAAAGAGTGTGGATGTCTCTACATGATAGAGTGTGGATATTAGAGTGTGGATATTATTCCTGGCTTTATCCAGCCAATCAGCAGTGAAATCTTGTGAATACACTGGTATGCAATATATTTGCCAAATGTTTGTTTTGTAGTATTTTTATAGTCAAAATAGTGGGTTCAAATCCCGATTTGGAGCGCCTTTAAGGTAAGTTATGGCTCTATATAAATTGTCCTTTTATTATTATCAAACTGAACTCTAAGAATCACCTGCTCTTATATCCAGAACATTCCATTAACAAGGAAGATCCAAGCATCACTCTCACACCTAAAAATATTCCTTATTATGTGCGTGTACCTATAATAAAGGCGAATGTTCTTCGAGCTCAGCACGACTGCCATATCTTTAAATGAAAAAGGGATCTGCTAATGCGCATTATTTTTTTATTACCCTCTACATAGAGCCTTCATATACAGTATACAGGGTGTAATATGATGGAATCATCGTTTTATGTGCAATTTACATATAAGAGTATTTTTTCCTTTTCCATAAAAAAAAACCTGAAAAAGCTTTTTACTCTTATAACTTTATCACAGTATACTTGCCCACTAAAACACATCCTCTTCATTGTTAATCGGACTAAAAAAATCTGGATGGAAGTCGGTCAATCTACTTTTAGGGGATGAAGTTTACTGATATTTTAATAAGTATAAAGCCATTGTTATTTGTTTTATTCACTATTTGTGCAATAAACAGTGTTTGATAACACAAACAAACAGTGTTCGATAAAACAGTGTTTAATTTCCACAAAAAGTGGAAAAAACAGTGTTTGATAAAACAAATTACAATGTCTTTAAACCTTCACAATGTTAATGCCTTAATTATAAATAATATAAGTATAAAGCGATTTTTAAGACACCACTATTAAAAACATGAATTTACGATGACTGTATCCCACATTCGTTTAATGTGTGTGGTTGGATATTATTAATTAAGCGTAAGAAGAGATATACTAACCTGTTTATACACAAACAAATTGCTTACATGAAGTACATAGCCGCGCAATAACGCACTGGGCTTTGATGCAGAAGGCTGTTGTTCGAACCCCGCGCTATGTTACTTTCCTCGAATGCCTCAGGTATTTTTTCGCCTAGTACTCGGGAATGCAACGATACCCAAGACTTTGGTCATGTCTATTATTTCTTGAAATGGGGAAAAAAGATAATAAAAATGCCGGTGTGCTCTGATCGCTTCACTTTGATGTGGCATCGGATCCAGTACAGCAGTGTGGCCGGTGAGTTTGCTAGTGTGCAATGGCTCACTTACTTAAAACTACGGCACATATTCGCTTTCCAACTAAATTGACGTTGGGATAGCAAAGGGATTCTTGACTACGAGATCCAGCACCAGACGATGACGATTACAGGAAAATAGCAAACCCTTTGTTGATTTCCCAACTTTTATTTACTGGACTATTGTACGCCTACTGGACTATTGACTATTATCGCCATCGTTAATTAAGATTTCCAGTTGAGCTGTTAAGATCAACTTCACGTACACATGGAAAAAACCTCGTTGTATACATTTTTCAAAATCGTCAAATCAGTGGAAAAATTGGGGATTGTGTTCCTTAACCCTTCTTATCATCCTGTGACGTGTAACTATTACACATTGCTTCTAAAAACTTCAATATCTCTATAAATATAAAAAATACTGGGTTCAGATTGTACGTATTCCTCCGAAATACATTTACGCATTGAATGAAAAAATAATTTTAATAATAATAAGCATTTATCGGCCACATCAGAGATATTTTATGAACATCGGGAATAAATTCACCAATACAATTAAACGTGTGCCAGTGTGTGACGTAGGTATATTCATTCTAAAAACCGCTATGGGTGAGGAAGCGACGCTAATCACGTCTCACTCTCACTCTACTTCGCTATATGGGAACGCAAGAAATAGAATCTCAGTTTGCAGTTGTGTTTCTTCCTTCGAGGTATAACATACACAGTGTTAGTGTTCCAAATCCCGTCTCAGTAGCTCGCGGGAATCCATACGAGAGGTGGTATTTTGTGAACGTCGGCCGAAGTTTTTTCATGTTTTCAGCAATTAAATTTCAATTATTATCACTTTTGACTTCAAATTTAATTAATTTAAGCGATTGGCTATGAATATTCTTATTTTTCCGATCGCTCATTTTTATATGTATGTTATATTGAATACACAGTATCGGAACGCGCGATTTTTTTTAGCACCGGAAGGGAAAGGTTAATAAACTTCGTAGATATAACTGAGATATTTCATTAGCATGCAAGCATGAGTAACAGTGCCCTTGTTGTTTTTTTTGCTTTGTATTTTGACTTTCAATCATTTATTTTTATCCTTATTATTTGACTTCATTGGATTGAATCTACTAGGCGTATCCAGAAATTAAGTGTACTGAGGCTCTCACGACCGGATGGATTTTATTTTCGACATGTTGGCTACACTTCCGTGTAGCCTGACCCTTCTCTTCCACAACGAGACCGGTTCGAGGTCCGTACGTTGAGAAGTGTTGACGCGACAACACGTTTTGTGAAAAATGTCAATGCAATCTCCCGCCAAGTGCGAAATAAATAATGCCGGGCAAGAGTTTTTGAGGCGCTGCAAACTCCATGGAGATGAATTTCTCCGCTCCATCGTTACTGGAGATGAAACTTGGGTTGCACACTACACGCCTGAAACCAAAAGGCAGTCTCAACAGTGTGGCGTCACACCTCTTCACCCTCCGCCAAAAAGTTCAAAACCACAATTTCAGCCAAGAAAATCATGGCATCCATGTTTTGGGACTGTCAAGGCATAATTTTAATTGAATATATACCTCAAGGGGAGACCATCTACTTTGCAAGATACTGTGAGACCCTAAAAAAATTGCGGAAGGCGATTCAGAACAAGAGGAGAGGCATGCTGACAAAGAGAGTCTGCCTGCTGCACGACAATGCCAGACCACACACGGCCAACGCCACGAAGGAACTGCTCGTCTCGTTTAAATGAGATGTCCTGAACCATCCCGCGCATTCCCCTGACCTAGCACTTTCAGATTACTATCTCTTTACCTCCCTGAAGCTGCACATGGGTGGAAAAAGGTTTTCAACCGACGAGGAGGTAAAGGAGAAGGTGGAGAAGTGGACGGTCGGGTTGGCGGGAAACTACTTCGAGGAAGGCATCAAAAAGTTGATACCCCGCTTCACCACCTGCATTGAGAGGAATGACGATTATGTCGAAAAATAGCTTACATATGTACTACGGTAACCACGTAATTTTTTTGTTTAAATAAAAAAAATTGTAACCTACAAAAATTAAGTACACTTACATTCTGGATATGCCTCCTATATTAAATGTAAAATAAATAAATGAGGGATAGTCAAAATATGGGACTCAATAATACGCTATCAATAAATAGGGATGCATGCTTAGACATGACTACGTTTATATTATGCTCATGTGAATATAGAATAGGTTTGGACCATTTGAAATGTGTTGTGTGTTGTGTTGTACTCATGTGGGATATTCCAGACTTTCAGTCACATCGTGGAGGAGAGTCCAATATATTTGTTTTCGAGAGGACTGGAGGAGATTCATAAAGCTGATATTGGGTGTACAAATAAGTCACCGCCGTTTGACAAAAGTTGGCGCCACCAGTAAGTTATGGTTAAAATTGTCAGATGTAAAATGTCTTTATCGTAAGGTTGGACATCTGTCAACAACATGACCTTGAAATATTAGTGAATTTTTATCAGTTTAACATATTTTTTTGTGTTCGAAAATGTCAAGTTTTGAGCCGAATAAGCGTCATTTGCGGGAACTTTTGATTTACTTCTTCAATTTGAAGAAATCTGCAGCTGAGGCGCATCGATTGCTTGTAGAAGCATATGGTGAGGCTGCCTTAAGTGAGAGAAGTTGTCGTGAGTGGTTTCAAAAGTTTAAGAACGGTGAATTTGACATCGAAGACAAAGAACGTAGCGGAACGCCGAAAGTGTACGAAGACGCGGAATTGGAAGTATTATTGGATCAAGATTCGTGCCAAACGCAAGAAGAACTTGCACTTACATTAGGAGTGACTCAACAAGCAATTTCACATGGGTTGAAATCATTGGGAATGATTCAAAAACAAAGAAATTGGGATTCATATGAACTGACACGGAGAAACTTTGAATGCCAATTTTCCACATGTGAAATGCTGCTTGCCAGGCATAAACGAAAGGGTTTTCTGCACCATATAGTCACTGGTGATGAAAAATGCATCCATTATGATAATCCAAAAAGGAAGAAATCATGGGGATCCCCTGGTCATGCTTCAACATCTACGGCTAAGCCAAATATTCATGGAAAAAAACTCTTGTTGTGTATTTGGTGGGATCAGCTTGGTGTCGTGTATTATGAGTTGCTCAAACCGAATGAAACCATTGCTGGGGCTGTCTACCGAACATAATTGATGAGATTGAGTCGAGCACTCGAGGAAAAGCGCGCCCACTACTACGCCAGACACGACAAAATTATTCTCCTGCATGATAATGCTAGTCCACATGTTGCGGCACCGGTCAAAACCTATTTGGAAACACTCAATTGAGAAGTTTTACCCCACCCGCTGTATTCACCAGACATTGCTCCTTCTGATTACCACTTGTTTTGAACGATGACGCATGGCCTGTCTGAGCAGCACTTCACATAATATGAAGATACCAAAAATTGAGTCGATTCGTGGATAGCCTCAAAAGATGATGATGATGACTGACGCGGTATTCGTATGCTGACAGAAAGATGGGGAAAAGTAGTGGCAAGCGATGGGTACTACTTCGAATAAAACATGAGGTTCCGTTCTTTCACAATAAATGCCCATTTTTTTATAAAAAACGGCGGAAACTTATTTGTACACCTAATATATTGATAAGAAACTAAGACAGCTAACTGTGAGAAGCGAATCATATAAGAGAAACATAAATGTTTTTCACTAACCCTGGGGTAACCATAATACAATGCATATACGAGAATATAATGATGGGAGGGCGTCGAGCGTAGATTATTGAGATCTGTGTGATTTGAACATGATTTAAATTTAAAATCTGGATATGTCCGCAACATACTTTTTTTGGAGTATTAATATATTACTGGAAAGTATAAAAGTGTCGAGTTCATTGTCATTGGGCAATATCTTCAAACCTACCGAAAAACAAGTTCGTATTTTTTTTACACATGACGAGAAGTATACATAATTAGCGAAAAAAACAACAGGTAATTTAATTTGGACACACAATTTTAACGGATCTGGGTTTGTTGCCTTTCATTTGTCGTGTACCCGGTAAACTAGGCTTTTGCCTGTATCTCACTGAGGACAGGGCAGAGGTTTGTGTCAATTACCTGGTGAAGAAAGACAAACCTTTTTGGGAGGTTTTATCAAAGTTTAAGATTATTTGTGAACACTATACACATATAATAATATATGTTATCGATGGGACACTAAAACATATATATTTGAACAGGATAGTATCAAAATTTGCCAAGATGATAGCCATAACTGTATTTTTGTATCGAATTTAATGTATTGTAGTGAAACGTGGACGTGGAACAAGACTGAAAAACATTAAATAAATGCTATTGAAGTACTTGCACTGAGAAGAATAGATGGGGTGACAGTGTATGCCAGAATGTGGAATAAAGTGATTTAGGGTAAATGTGAACTCAAAGCTGATGTGTCGAATAAAGTGAAGAATAACACTGAAATGGTTTGAACATGTAGAAAAATATATGATAAAGCAGACTAAAAGATCCAATACACGTAAGTGAAAGGCGTGCTAGAGGAAGACCAAGAAAAGTATGATTGGATCGAGTGAGAATATTTAGAAAGAAGGAAATGTCTAAAATGAAGAAAACTCGTAAAAGTTAAATGACAAGATGTAAAATAGCCGAAGAAAGTCTGGCGCTCTGTCCTCTCAGCCTACCCCGACATGAAAATGGCCTAAAGGTATGTTTGTGTTTTTTCTTTCAAAGTGATATGAAACACTCTTTATACAATAAGATCTCAATGAAGGGCGAATGTCATATTTTTATTTTATGTGAGAATATGAGATTTTATATCTTTATAAGCCATGCTCCAGCACAAATATTAAGTTGTGTTTGTCATAAATGTAAATATTTGCCTTTAAAAAGTAAAACTCACCTTCCATCCAATTATGCAATCGAGTTTTTCTATAGAAAATCTTTACTACTGACTTTTTACGACATATGAAAAACTAAGGTGAGCTGACTGGTTCTTAGGCCGACGAAACCCCCTAAAAGAATCTCGTTAGAATTTGATAAAAGGCGCTGAGTTAGGTTAGATTGACGAAGGGTTGAAAGAAGCTTTGAAGGGTCCCAAGAACACGTTGACTCATCTAGGCTACTATTCAAACTAATGCTTCTATTTTTTAAGCAGACTAATTTTAGTTTGTTACAAAAGCAATGCGTTGGTCTGATTGATATTAACAAACGTGATAGTTAGTATGATTGTCTTGTGTGTTTGTCTTTCTGTGATATGTGTAAGAAAAATCTAACGATATTTTGAATACAATCACGAGAAGAGAAGACAACCTTGATGGTCAATTCTAGCTGAAACTGTGAATTACAAAAGGAACTGAGCTTAGCATCTGTTGAAATGATCAGTCGAAATCACTGGGTGCTCATTTCAGAAGTCGCTTATACCATACTTCTTCTTCTCAGTGTCATGTCAGGTCCCCCCAACGATGAATATCACTTGAGAGTATATATCTTTGTCCTCGGCAACCCAAAAGAGATCTACAACGCCTCTTATGCCAGTTCCATCCCGTATATTGCGGAGCCAGGAGATTTTCCTCCTGCCAACACCTCTTCGGCTTTCTATTTTGGCTTGGATGATCAGGTGCAGTAATTTGTACTTTGCTCCTCTAAGTACATGACCCAAGTAGGACACCTTTCGGATTTTAATATTAGGCAGCAACTCTCTATTAGCTTTGGCTCTTTGAAGAATCCTCGTGTTGCTGACCATATCCATCCAGGGTATTCGTAGCATTCTCCGGTGCATCCACATTTCGAGTGCTTCCAGTCAGTTCATATTACTTACTTACCATATCATACTGGAGAGGGATGATTGATGACTTTGGTGATCACGATCAGGATAATAAGATTTAACACTTCTTGCGTCTTTTTATTAATATGCATCGCCATTTTCATTTTTGCGTCTTTTATGTATCACGCATTATATTTTTAAACTGTTTTCTTTGCAAATATAATATATATTCCTGTTTTATATTCATCATCTTCATTGCATCCTCAACGTTTAGCAATGTGATCCTCCGATATGACTGGGACTTGGTGCCCCACATGTCTCTACCTTTCTTTGGCTTGGGTCATGTTGAATGCAGTATTTAAAAAATATTATGTTAACTCCTTTATTTAGACCGTCCATCTTGTAAGTGACCTTCTCGTTTTGCTCGTTTTCCCTCAAATGTCTTCGTATGGCCAGCTTCTCCAAACTTTCGTTGAACTGTCTGGCCATATGCCAAAAGTATGTTAGATTCTTTTTCTGCATGTTGTCGAAAATTTGAAGGAAAGTTTCATCTGCTTCGACACCATATCTCGAAGCCATCTATCATGTTTTATATAAAAATAATACACACCATCATGCCATTATCCTATCGGCGTTGGCATAGAAAACAGATTGCCATACTTTCCTATCTTGACACACATCGACTCTTTCACATGCGTACAGTTTCTCATTCAACCTACGATTTATCTGTTTTTCTATGTTTCCTTATTAGAATATATCATTCACTTGATCAACCATACTTTCCTTGGTCTTTCTATAAATAATAAATAAATAAATATTAGGTTTATTGACAGCAACATAGTATGTACAAGATCACACCTGAATAACACTTCTAAAACACATCAATTGCAGACAATACATCAAACACAGAAGCTGTCAAAAGGTCTGGGCTCATCTAATAGCATCCCCTCAGCCAAAATACACCCCACCAATATAGGGCGAACCCAGCCACGGGGACACCAGATGTTTTTCAGCCCACACCCTTAAACACGTAGAAACAGGAATATATACAAAAAAATAAACACAGAAAATAAATATAGTAGATGACAAAAAATAAAAAAATACATTCAAGAGAGAATACACCAAAAGGTCCGGGCTCATCCCACAAACATTCCCACGGCCGAGATACACCCCACCAATGTAGGGCGAGACCGACCGCAAGGGCATCAGGGGGCTTCCATCCCACACCCCCGCATATCTAGATTAAAGAATAAATATAATAAAAAAGAAAAAAAAAAAAAAACAAAAACGTATGGCAGAAAACAAAATAAAAAGTAAACCCACGTATACCACCTCAGGTTAACTGTCAGCAAGAACGAGAAAAAAAAAAAAGAAGAGAAAAGCCTCAAAGGAGTCCAAATTTTACATTTCTCTGCCACGTTTTCCACTAACCTTTGCACTGTAACTTTTTTAGTTATTATTTCTTCATTCATTCTATCTACATAACCAAACCATTTCATAGTGTTATTTCTCAATTTACTCAACACATCACCCTAAATTCAAATTCATCCATCATCTCTTCATTCCGTCACATAAACATAATTTTATATATCATTGTTAGTTTATACAGCTAACGTCCTCTTTTGATATAAAAAATAATAGTTGAACAGTTACAGAACAACATTTCAGATTGCATTCAAGCTGCTAGGAATAAACGGGAGTTTCCCCTTTTCGTGGCCGTGATTTGCAGCGGAGACATTTATTTCAGGGACGTGAGTAGCTCCAGGCCAGGCGCGCGTCACGTTCCAGCCATGAGTGTAACCGGAGCGTAGAACTGGAATGATAAACGCAAGGGGGTGTACACTTTAATACTGAATTCTTTGAACTCAGACCATCTTAAAGTTGAAAAGAGATTTATTCCATTATATTATTGATCAATCTCACAATTTGATTTTTATAACTTGAAATAAAGCTCATAAATTTCCCTTGGCAGATTATCCACTTTCATTGACGGATTAAAAATATTACGAAATAAATATATAATATATAAGTTAAATATACAAATATGATGACTATGTCTTTTAAATTAAATACTTCTTCGCAACTGTATATAATAGGTTAGTCAAAAAGTTTTGAAAGTGACATCTATGGAGGAGTAGAAAAACCAAAATTTCTACGCCATTTTAATATTTCATCTTTCATAAGAACGTACTCAAAATTTCATTTCGATCTGTCAGTTCATTCTTTGTTTACAAGCCATTTGAAGTTGACGTGTCAGTGTATTTTTTAACAATGGAAAAATCCGAATATCGTGCAGTGATTAAATTCTTTGTTTTGGAAGGTTTATCGGCTACTGAGATCCATGCAAAGATGTTGAAAGTTTTAAAGGAGTCTTCTCTTTCATTTTCAACCGTTCACCGATGGGTTTTGGAGTTTTAGCGTGGCCGTACAAGCGTTGAAGACGATCCACGCTCAGGACGTCCAAAAAGAGCATCAACACCAGAAATCATAGCGAAAATACAGGATATGGTTTTGGAAGATCATCGATTGACTGTGAATGTCATAGCTGATACCATAGGCATCTCACATGGAAAAACATGGCATATTTTGGCTGAAGTTTTGGGTTTCAAAAAACTGTGTGCACAATGGGTGCCGTATTTGCTAACAATGCAACAAAAACACGTTCGAATGCGACTTTCTGAGCAACATTTGGAGCAATTTCGAAAGGATAAAAAGGATTTTCTGCGTCGATTCATCACTATGGATGAGACTCGGGTCTACCACCATGATCCTGAATCAAAACAAGAGGCTAAGAGTGGTGTGAACCGGGCACTTTGGCTCCGAAGCGAGTTCGTGTCCAGAAATCGGCCAAGAAGGTGTTAGCGTCAGTTTTTTGGGATGCAAAAGAAATTTTATTGATAGATTATTTCCAAACTGGTAAGACAATCAACTCTGATTATTATTGTGACCTTTTGGACCAGTTGGATGAAAAAATTTGTGAAAAAAGACCCGGTTTGCAGAAGAAAAAAATCATTTTTCATCAAGACAATGCACCTGCTCACACAGCTCAAAAAACCATCGCAAAAATCAGTGAATTGGGGTACGAATTGTTGCAGTATCCACCCTATTCGCCAGATTTAGCTCCCTCTGACTTCTGGCTGTTCTCACACCTCAAAAAATTCCTTCGTGGAAAGCATTTTTCATCAAACGAAGAGGTTATAGCCGTCGTAGAGGAGTATCTTGCAGGCCTTCCAGAAAGTCACTTCCGTGATGGGACAACAAAGTTGGAAAATCGTTGGACCAAGTGTATTGATCTTATGGGAGACTATACTGAGCAATAAAAGTGATTTCCCCCCAAAAAAAATGTATTTTCATTTCCGCTTTCAAAACTTTTTGCCTAACCTAGTATGTAGAATAACATATTATTTGGTAAGAAAAACGCAGAACACTTACCGAGGAAAAACGAACATGTAAGCAAATCTTAGACGACACAGTCAACAACGATCATCATGCAAGTCCAATAATAAAGAAGTAGACCACTTGGCAGAACAAGACAGAGGCTTTCAGATAATGTAGAGCAATATTTTAAGAGTCTGGGAGTGGATGGAGGCCGGAAGTGACTGATCGCCTTACAGGAAAATCGTTCGGGAGCTTCACTATGGCCATCTTAAGTGGATAGATTTATTAGTTACTTTGATAAGTTAAGAATACTCTCGTGTCATATATTTTAAATTAATAAATAACTAAGTAAATATGGATATATTTATAATGTTTAAATTTAAGAATGTTGTAGTGGTGTATCTCACATTGGAAATATGTGCATGTTATGAATCCCCAGCAGTAATTAAATGATATTTAGACGCTGTCTACCGAGAATATTCTCCGTCATAGTGTATAATAAAAAAAATGCCAAATAGTTTCTTTTAGGCAGGGAACCGATTAAAAATTATCCTCGCCAATGCTGACTAATTAAATTATATTTAGATACTGTCTACGGAGAATATACTCCGTCATATTTTAGGCAGGGAACCGATTAAAAATGATCCTCGCCAATGCTGACTAATTAAATGATATTTAGATTCTGTCTACGGAGAATATTCTCCGTCATATTTTAGGCAGGGAACCGATTAAAAATGATCCTCGCCAATGCTGACTAATTAAATGATATTTAGATTCTGTCTACGGAGAATATTCTCCGTCATATTTTAGACAGGGAACCGATTAAAAATGATCCTCGCCAATGCTGACTAATTAAATGATATTTAGATTCTGTCTACGGAGAATATTCTCCGTCATATTTTAGGCAGGGAACCGATTAAAAATGATCCTCGCCAATGCTGACTAATTAAATGATATTTAGATTCTGTCTACGGAGAATATTCTCCGTCATATTTTAGGCAGGGAACCGATTAAAAATGATCCTCGCCAATGCTGACTAATTAAATGATATTTAGATTCTGTCTACGGAGAATATTCTCCGTCATATTTTAGGCAGGGAACCGATTAAAAATGATCCTCGCCAATGCTGACTAATTAAATGATATTTAGATTCTGTCTACGGAGAATATTCTCCGTCATATTTTAGGCCGGGAACCGATTAAAAATGATCCTCGCCAATGCTGACTAATTAAATGATATTTAGATTCTGTCTACGGAGAATATTCTCCGTCATATTTTAGGCAGGAAACCGATTAAAAATGATCCTCGCCAATGCTGACTAATTAAATAATATTTAGATACTGTCTACGGAGAATATTCTCAGTCATAGTCTAAAACACTATAAAAAAAAGCTAAATAGTTTATTTTAGACAGGGAACCGATTAAAAATGATCCTCACCAATGCTGACTAATTAAATGGTATTTAGATACTGTCTACGGAGAATATTCTCCGTCATAGTCTATAGTAAAAAAAAATGCTAAACAGTTTTTTAGGCGAGGAACCAATTGAAAATGATCTTCACCAATGCTGACAAATAGAATTATTTAAACCAGAAACAGTTGCATTCGTGTAAGATCAGGTGTTATAGAATAGAAGACAGATATTTCAAAATATCCAGCACTAGGACGTAGGCTTCCCAAAACCACAGTTCTGTAACTGTAAACATTGCCTGACAATGCGTGGTCGGCGTGGTTATTTAACCGTATACGCTCTAACTTGAACAGGCCGGAAACTTTTAGATCCTAGTAGAACGATTAACGTTAATGAAATACATATACATAATGTATTGTTTATAGTTAAGGCATTAACGTTGTGGAGGTTTAAATACATTGTAATTTGTTTTTATCAAACACAGTTTATTCCACTTTTTGTAACGGTATAACCCTACCGGTTTCAAGGCTTTCACCTAATCTTCAGTCTTGTTTGTGCTCCCCTAAAGATTAGGTGAAAGCCTTGAAACCGGTAGGGTTATACCGTTACAAAAAGTGGAATAAACAGTGTTTGATTAAACGAATTACAATATACAAAATGCTTGACTACGTGTATATCAAACAATTTGGAGTTTCAAATTAGTAATGCCTGTTTTGGTATGTTTCGTGGAATTATAAACGTATATGTACATTATTCGCTCGTCTGTTTACAAATATGTACTCGGTGGGTTCAGAGATATCCGATGTAGATACCACAAATACCACTCTACATATGAGTATATATATAGTATAACATATACGAGTATGTATAGATACATTGGTAATGCATACGGCAAATAGATTAGACCCGTGTTCCCGAACTAGTGGCATGAAACGCACCACGAGGAATCAGAATACATTAATTAGTTTTATATTAAATAACAGAAGGTTTCACCAAATGTAGATGTGTCTAAACATGGGAAGCTTATTAAAAAGGGTTTAACGTGTTCCCCGCGGGGAGCACAAACGCCTGTGATCTGACGACAATCCAAGTTTCAAATCACAAATACATAAAAAAAATGACACAAAACCGGAATAAAAATTGAACTAAAATTTTAAATAATCTTTATTCTAGCGACATCTCTGAAAACCTTGTCAAATTATATATTAGTTTATGAGATATTGTTGAATAAACAGAGCGCCGAATTTTTTTGGTTTCTCAATATTTCCAGCATTAACGACCTGTCGCGCGGATCGAGTCCTGCGATGAGTCTCTCTTACGTAAATAAACATTACTAAGTCTCTTACGTAAATAAACATTACTAGTGCTATATGCATTTGATCGGGTGAGTGTCATGAAGCATTGATTTGATCGTAGCATTCCTTTGTTTATTTTACGTAATGTTAAGTTTATCTCCTTTATTTAATGAGTCTCCTTATGAGTAATGACTATTATTTATTATCAGAAAATTACTTAAGTGTCATGTTTACTTGGTGTTGTAATCAAATATCAGTGGTTCTAAACAAAATATGTGTTTAAACTTAGAAATTAAAAAACGCTGAAATTGTGCCGCGCACAGGATTCGTGGAATTTGATTTTTAACGCGGTGAACAGGTTAAGGGGGTGTTTTACTCTAGAGGGGTGAATTTCGGGCGTTTTTTCAGACTAAATAAAAAAAATATATATTTTTTGTGTACATTTTTACAAGTTGTTTATTGATGATTTAAGAATGAACAAAAAAAATTTGAAAAAAAATAATAAAAATTCAAGATGTTATCAACTGTTATATCTTGTGAAAAATGGGGATGAGCTGGTCGATATGATTGGAACCCTTTCGTAAATTTAAAACAAAAATTATATACAGTTTCTTGGTAATAAATAATGTCCTTATAGTTGGTATGAAAGAGAAAAAAATCGTAAAAAAGCGTCTCTCTGAAAAAATTATAAAGTTTTTACCCTTTTGTTTAAATAATCCTTGTTAGTTGCGAAGTAAACATCAATTTCTAATCAAATATACTCGTAACATACATAGCACCTAAATATGTTTAATGCTGTCTTGATATTTGACGATAAATTTTTTAACAATTCTACTACTCCGTCAGAAAAAAATCCAAAATGTACAATATTTTTTAAACGAAAAGCCTTTAAAACAGCTTTTAGGTTAAATGAAGAAAAAATCCACATGTTAATAACCCCCTCCCTTTGGTTAGAATTTATACAACGGAAATGTAAATACAGAACAACTCTGCAATCTTTTGATCTTTATTCGTTTGACGTGACTGAATTATCTGTTAAGTTTTTTCTTCATATTTTTTTAATGGCTTTTCCCCTTAATTTGGGTTTTCCCAGTCATTGAGGATTGGTGAGTTTATAAAGTTCATTGAAAATTCCTGAAGCAGAACAGAACTTCTAAGTTTATGATTTTCAAATTGATTTTGTACGTTTTTGTCTAACATTATTGCACTTGGTTCGTGTTTTTTCATTTATTTACGTTGATAATTAATTAGGTTCACGAAAATAGCGCTTAAATGAAAACGCGTAAATGGAATCCTTCATTGTTATGTAAAAAAGATAATCTTTCACATATTTCCAGATATTCTTTTTTCTTACCTTTTGTAACACCAAAATATTTTCTTAGCTAACAACATGCATTTGTGTCAAAATATTCTAAACTTTACTTTTTCTTAACTAACAACATGTGTTTGTGTCTAAATATACCAAATTTCGGTCAAATAAATCAAATTTGCATTATCCCCTGTGACTGTGCTCGTGCATTCCTACAGTCATTATCATTTTCTTTAGTTCTTATGTTTGACGTAAGATATTGAATTGTAGACTAAATTCTACTTATCGTAAACATTGTACCAAACGTTACTTTTGTAGTTGAACATAGTAACGAAATCGTTAGAAATCATTCCCTGCTAAGAATAGAACCATGATATGCTAAGTATGACATGCTAAGTATGCCATGCTAAGTATGACATGCTAAGTATGACATGCTAAGTATGTCATGCTAAGTATGTCATGCTAAGTATGACATGCTAAGTATGACATGCTAAGTATGACTTGCTAAGTATGACATGCTAAGTATGACATGCTAAGTATGACATGCTAAGTATGACATGCTAAGTATTACATGCTAAGTATGACATGCTAAGTATGACTTGCTAAGTATGAATTGCTAAGTATGACACGCTAAGTGTGACATGCTAAGTATGACATGCTAAGTATTACATGCTAAGTATGACATGCTAAGTATGACTTGTTAAGTATGACTTGCTAAGTATGACTTGTTAAGTATGACTTGCTAAGTATGACACGCTAAGTGTGACATGCTAAGTATGATATGCTAAGTATGACATGCTAAGTATGACATGCTAAGTATGACATGCTAAGTATGACTTGCTAAGTATGACTTGCTAAGTATGACACGCTAAGTGTGACATACTGAGTGTGAGATGCTGGGTATGACACGCTGAGTATGACACGCTAAGTATGACACGCTAAGTATGACACGCTAAGTATGACACGCTTAGTTTGACACGCTATGTATGACACGCTAGGTATAAAACGCTAAGTATGACACGCTAAGTATGACACGCTAAGTATGACACGCTAAATATGACACGCTAAGTATGACACTCTAAGTATGCCACGCTAAGTATGACACGCTAAGTATGACGTGCTAAATATGACACGCTAAGTATGATACGATAAGTATGAAACGCTAAGTATGACACGCTAAGTATGACGTGCTAAGTATGACATGCTTCGTATGACATGCTAAGTATGACACGTAAAAAATATTATCTCTTACATTTTGCCAGATATTTTTTCTTACTTAATCAAAAATATTCAGTTATTTTTTCATAAGGTTAAATAAGCAGCTAAAACACATTTTAAAGAGATCTCTTAGATTTATTTATATAAAAAAAAGTCACGGAATAAGTAGCTGTGTTTATTGAAAATCATTTTCACTGGACAGTGTTACTGTTGCCACTTTTACACTTCAATTGTTGATGTTGACGGCACATAGAATTTATCTGGAGTCTGCTACTAGGCAGTCGTTTTCCATCTATTTAATTTCAAACATAATAAACCGCATTCTAGTGAATTCGCATAAATGGAAGGATTATTTCTTGAATTTTCGAAAAGACTATAGTTTCACTTTGTGGTGCCATTTTTTACATAAAAGGAAAAAAATAAGTTAAATAAAAAACTTATTTTATATTTTTGTGTTCACCACAGGTTTATTTTAGGTTCACAACTTGTTTCGAAGACCACCGTCTTCTTCGTCAGGTGAATATAAACGAAGTTTGCTAAAATATATTCTGTACAAGTGTAAATAACCTAATATAAAATAGGTGAGGTAGGGGGAGTGAAGTGGGGAGAGATGTAATACAATGGTGAATGGGGCGGGGATTTTTTTTTTTGTGAAAGTGAATGTGTATCTTTAAGACAGGGGGGGATTTTAAATTGGAAACATTAAGCAGAGGGCTTTTATGAAAATTGGTTTGGTTATTGATAATATTTAAACTTAATTTTATAGATTGTTTAATCTCGAGAATTTCCAAATTGTCAAGATGCAATCCCCTCGGTTTATATGTAGAATCCTCAAACCACGATTAATATCGAACGAATGGTTGTTTTCAATTAGTTAGTTAGCGAGCTCTGAAAAATTATTGTTGTTCAGGCATCTTAAATGTTCCTTAACTCGTTTTTCAAAATTTCTTTTCGTCTTGCCAATATAAAAATATGAACAATCATTAATTACATTGTAATTTGTAAATTCCGGATTGAGTAAGTTTACTTTCCGTGTCTCTATTGTTCATAATTTTATTTTTTAATTTATTGGATGTATAAAAAGCTGGTTGGATATTTTTAGGTATTGTTTTGGACACCGTTTGGGCTAAATCGTTATTTATATAAATTATTCTGCACCATTGTTTCTGTTGTATTTGATTAATTTGTGGATACAAACATTTATAAGAGGATGGATTATTGTATATCAAATTTTACTATGTAAATAAAAATCATAATATAAATAGGCTAAAACCCGTACGATGGTTCTCGTCAAAGAAAGAATACAAGAATTGAATTTTGAATACAAGAAAGCGAGAGAGAAATACTTGGATTCTCTCTGAAAGTAATTCGAAATCTGAATCTCGGTGGGTCCGTGATAACTGAACGAATTTTAAATACCTAGCTAACAATTTTTGAACCGGTGTAAAAGGGGACGATGTATTAATTATATATATATATATATATATATATATATATATATATATATATATATATATATATATATATATATATATATATATATATATATATATATATATATATATATATATATATATATATATATATATATATATATATATATATATATATATATATATATATATATATATATATATATATATATATATATATATATATATATATATATATATATTATATATATATATATATATATATATATATATATATATATATATATATATATATATATATATATATATATATATATATATATATATATATATATATATATATATATATATATATATATATATATATATATATATATATAATATATATATATATATATATATATATATATATATATATATATATATATATATATATATATATATATATATATATATATATATATATATATATATATATATATATATATATATATATATATATATATATATATATATATATATATATATATATATATATATATATATATATATATATATATATATATATATATATATATATAGATATATATATATATATATATATATATATATATATATATATATATATATATATATATATAAACAAATTTTACATTTATTAATATATATTTTCATAAATGTAGAATTTGTTTTACTTCCGTGAATATTTCACGGGTTGCAACTAGTCTTTCATGAAAATCCAAAAATTTATTTCACAAACTTGATTGTCGAAACTTAAATAAATATCTCTGAATTTAAAGAATAACAAACAAATTATTCTCAAAACTAAATGTTACTTTTACGTATTATGTTGTTTAGTAAACAATTTGGAAAGAGTTTGGGGCAAATTCTCAAAGCAAGAGACTCTTCAAAGTTAAAAGGGTCAACCACTTTGGATATCATTATTTATAAGAGGGCATTTCTTTTACACCTTTAAAGGGTCGCCAATTGCTGATTTACATTTTCTCACAAAACTTTCGAGAAAATGTATCCGCTAGAATAAATACATTTTTTTTTTTTTGTAAAATTGTTTAATGTTACACGACCGTTGTTTACAGCACAACTTTTGTTAATTTGTTGATATTACATAAATAATTCTGTCTTCATACCTTCTTGCTATAATTCTAGTCTTTTTCTTCTCTGAAGATGCGATTTAAATTATTCACAGTGTCAATCGTCACGGCTGACTTAAATAAATAAAAAATAAAAAAAATATTCAGATATGACTGATGAGAAATGAGAAACTTAATTTCTAGTCACTAAAATAACGTGTTTCTTTCCTGATTTTTCTTTTCCTTTCCTCTCCACCATCCCTTCTTTTCCTTTTGATTGATGATATCTCACTTTATATGAAAAATAATGTTGGGGTGATTGCCCGTGGGTGATTGCCCGT
>CATKWJ010000107.1:0-27534 GCA_949825065.1 Odontocerum albicorne
CGACGTTATGAAGGCGCTGCAAGCTGGAAAACGCTTTGAAGATGGTCGAAGTTATGAAGGCGCCGCAAGTTGGAAAACGCTTTGAAGATGGTCGACGTTATGAAGGCGCTGCCAGTTGGAAAACGCTTTGAAGATGGTCGACGTTATGAAGGCGCTGCAAGTTGAAAACGCTTTGAAGATGGTCGACGTTATGAAGGCGCTGCAAGTTGGAAAACGCTTTGAAGATGGTCGACGTTATGAAGGCGCTGCAAGTTGGAAAACGCTTTGAAGATGGTCGACGTTATGAAGGCGCTGCAAGTTGGAAAACGCTTTGAAGATGGTCGACGTTATGAAGGCGCTGCAAGTTGGAAAACGCTTTGAAGATGGTCGACATTATGAAGGCGCTGCAAGTTGGAAAACGAAAGTGGACGAATTTTATTTCGCAAATCAAGAGTCAATTATTCGAACACAATACGTATATCGACGTCATTTTACTGATGGACATTATCCAGCAAGACCGATCAATAGGAGATTAATTGCACGTTTTCAACAGCAGAAATCATAAGGTGGACTCTGAAGATACTACCGCGTACTCGTACTATCCACACTAATGAGAATATTCAAAGGGTACAATGGAGTGTTGCTGACGATCAAGCAACTTCAACCAGACGACGTTCATCTCCTGGATGAAATATCCTCTGGCAATCGTCTACCAAAAATAGCTCGAAAAAGATGGAAAGATAGCTTGGAGTCAACATATCAAGAGAGGCAGTCTTGATGATAACAGACAGGTCTATCCTAAGAAGACGAAGATATTTTGAAAGATAGGAGTAAATGTAATATTATATTATGAGTTATGAATTGGAAGACAGGAGTAAATGTAATATTATATTATGAGTTATGTATTGGAAGATAGGAGTAAATGTAATATTACAATATATTATGAGTTATGTATTGGAAGACAGGAGTAAATGTAATATTATATTATGAGTTATGTATTGGAAGATAGGAGTAAATGTAATATAACAATATATTATGAGTTATGTATTGGAAGATAGGAGTAAATGTAATATTATATTATGAGTTATGCATTGGAAGACAGGAGTAAATGTAATATTATATTATGAGTTATGTATTGGAAGACAGGAGTAAATGTAACATTATATTTTGAGTTATGTATTGGAAGACAGGAGTAAATGTAATATTATATTATGAGTTATGTATTGGAAGACAGGAGTAAATGTAATATTATATTATGAGTTATGTACTGGAAGATAGGAGTAAATGTAATATTGTATTATATTATGAGTTATGTATTGGAAGACAGGAGTAAATGTAATATTATATTATGAGTTATGTATTGGAAGATAGGAGTAAATGTAATATTACAATATATTGTGAGTTATGTATTGGAAGATAGGAGTAAATGTAATATTATATTATGAGTTATGAATTGGAAGATAGGAGTAAATGTAATATTATATTATGAGTTATGTATTGGAAGATAGGAGTAAATGTAATATTATATTATAAGTTATGTATTGGAAGACAGGAGTAAATGTAATATTATATTATAAGTTATGTATTGGAAGACAGGAGTAAATGTAATATTATATTATGAGTTATGTATTGGAAGATAGGAGTAAATGTAATATTACAATATATTATGAGTTATGTATTGGAAGACAGGAGTAAATGTAATATTATACTATGAGTTATGTATTGGAAGACAGGAGTAAATGTAATATTATATTATGAGTTATGTATTGAAAGATGTTGATAAGTTAACTTTTGTTTTATAATTTTTACTATGATGTGTAAAGGGGACTAAAGCGTCGTTTCATCTCCAGGTTGGACAATGTTTTAAAATAAAATAAACAAATTAGATTGAAAATATTGTCTCGAAATAAATTTTAATTGAATATTCGTCAGTCTGATCTTTAAATACAGCAGATTTCGCAGAATCCACGTGCAGTTCAATACCCGAGAAGATTAAGAGCCGAGGGTCCGTTTATCAAATTTGTTTTTGCTTCATGAAACAATAATGAGCCGAGCCGAGCCGAACCGAAATGATTTCATAAAATAACTTCGTTGTACACAGTCCCAAAGTGTTCCGACAAGATACAATGTCGAAGTTTTCAAACTCCCCGCAAAGTCGATAAATGTTTCAAATTTGTAATAAAAGAAATTGAGGGCCAGAGATCTCGGAATAAACTTGGTACCCCCTTCACAATTAACAGAGCTCATTAAGGCCAGAGTCCTGTTTCTTTTCGTCCTTGTTCCCTCGGTCCTTTCACCCGAAACGTGAATAGGAATAACTTTTTGGGCATTGTTTCTGCTTTGACAAAGCGAAAAAAGTTGTCCGCCAAGAGGGAAATAATGATTTGGTTCGTAACATAACTTATTATCGTCGTTTTAATCCTATGTTAAAACTGCGCCGATCAGCCAGGAATAGAGTGGTATATTACAAGAACTGCTTGAACAATTTTAATAAAGTTTTAGGATTGTTTTAAAGCCAAATTGTCAAAAATTAACGACAGAGACCACCAATCATTAGACCATTAGCTGCGGCAATACTGTCTGAAGGCAAAGGGTAAATATTCACAATATTATGATTAAGTAATTCATTCATTCGTATAGAACCCCTTGAATATATCGAATTGGTGATTCGTACATATTGACAAATATGGCCGGAAGATTGTTTTTTAGCTTTATGAGTCGAGCTTTCGGGTTAAGAACTACTGAAGTATGCGGGGAACTTACGGTTCATCATCGCGCGTATTTGGATTACCCCACACACGAAGAGTTTATTACTCGTATATGTGAGCATTGTTACCAGACGAACACTTTAACCTAACTAGTACCCTTTTTTGAGTACCACATGGAATCGAACCCGACGCCTCAAAGTAAAAACCACGGGTATTGCCAACTAGACCACCGAAGTCGTCGTCAAATAATGAACCTGGATCATAATTCCCATGGGATTGATATTCTTCTTCTTTAAGTATTGTGCCTCTTGGATGTTGAATCTTAACAATATTTATTATATTCACTGCGACTTGAAGAAACTCAGTAGAACTGCACTCAAACCACCCCTGCAAATTCTCATGCCAAGTATTCTGCCTCGGTTGCCATTTATTTTTCCATGGATAATCAGTTGTGTATCCATGTATCTTGTGCCCTTCATTGTGTTTTACACATTGGAAACCCCAATTCCGAAACCACTTAACAAGCTCTTGTTTTTTGGTGCCAAGAAATTTACAGGACATGTGCAGCATACCTAGTATTTAATATACTCGGAATAAGTATTGATAACTGATTTTTTGCATATCTCATCGTTACTGTGCCACGTGTTCGAAGATTCCCTCGCCATTCCAACGTTAATTCAGTTGGGAAGCGAAGCACTGCCGTGGAGTTTTTGGTTCTTTCTTATTTTATCTTCTTTAATTGAGTGAATCGTTGCACACCAGCAAACTCAACGACCACACCGCTGTACGATCGCTTCGGTATGCTCCAATGGCATACCGAAACGAGACGATCGGAGCACTTGCATATGTTTTCCGTTTTTTTTTTTTTTTTGAAAGATTAAATTTGACCGCAGTCATAGGTATCATTTTACCCCCGAATACTAGACGGAAAAAATATTTATGTCATTCGAGGAGAGTAGCACAGTGCGGAGATCGAACCGGCGACATTCCGCACGGAAGTCCAGTGCGTTACCACGCGGCCCTGCACCTCAAAATTTGACGCCTCATTTTATTTGAAGGATATGCATAAAGACGATGTCAGATAAGAGAGACAAAATACGAAACATAAAAAATAAACATAAACTGAATAGAAATTACCTTTGTTAATATTAAAGCTCTAGTTATTGTAAAAGTATATACATATCATCAGGGTTGACTGCAATCGTCACTCTGGACGAAGATCTAACGTTCTCCCAGCATTCCAGCATCCCGGCATCCCGGCATCTCAGCATCTCAGCATCCCGGCCCAGCTCGACATATCGCGCTTCCCGCGCACGTAGCGGCACAATACGATACAGAACATTATGTTATGTTGTCAGTCGAACCCAACTTTCCGGCTCCCGCGCCGCCTCATCCCAGCGCTGACTGTGCCCCGCCTCCACACCCACACAGGGTGACCACCGCCGAGCTCACACATTTGATTGTGTCTCATGTAAAATAACTTAAAGTTAACTTCTACAGCGTAGTTTAGTAACTGAAGACACTACAACGGGCTTTTCTAATATTTTGTCCAGAGAATAGTTTCATATTTCTCAGATAGATATCGTTAGGACAACATTTTCGTGACTAACGTGATGCTGAATTTATATTATTATGAGAGATGAATTTATATTATTTTGTGTAATTTTTCGACCAATGTTTACTCGAATTGCTTGAACCGTGTTTTGGCGTCATTTTAAAGATGAAACAAAACAAGTTGTTTTTTCTGTGATTCATACCTTTTTAGTACTGCAAAGGAATACATGCGATGCAAATAAAAAAATATATGTACAATGTATGGCGATAGTGTAAAAAGTGACTGTGCGTGTGTGTGTGTCAAATATGGTTTGGAAAAATCTGTAATGGTAATAGGTCTTTCCAACAATAATTCTGCCACCTGGACATCAACTGGACGTTCCGCGAATCAAATATATTTCAGTGCAAGAACCGAACTCGCATGGACCTTACCGCAAACACATAGACACATAGAGTCAATTCATCACGTAATATTCCCAAATGTTTCGGTGCAAGAACCGAACTCGCATGGACCTTACCGCAGACACATAGACACATAGAGTCAATTCATCACGTAATATTCCCAAATGTTTCGGTGCAAGAACCGAACTCGCATGGACCTTACCGCAGACACATAGACACAGAGTCCATTCATCACGTAATATTCCCAAATGTTTCGGTGCAAGAACCGAACTCGCATGGAACTTACCGCAGACACATAGACACATAGAGTCAATTCATCACGTAATATTCACAAATGTTTCGGTGCAAGAACCGAACTCGCATGGACCTTACCGCAGACACATAGACACAGAGTCAATTCATCACGTAATATTCCCAAATGTTTCGGTGCAAGAACCGAACTCGCATGGACCTTACCGCAGACACATAGACACATAGAGTCAATTCATCACGTAATATTCCCAAATGTTTCGGTGCAAGAACCGAACTCGCATGGACCTTACCGCAGACACATAGAGTCAATTCATCACGTAATATTCCCAAATGTTTCGGTGCAAGAACCGAACTCGCATGGACCTTACCGCAGACACATAGAGTCAATTCATCACGTAATATTCCCAAATGTTTCGGTGCAAGAACCGAACTCGCATGGACCTTACCGCAGACACATAGACACGGAGAGTCAATTCATCACGTAATATTCCCAAATGTTATGACGGTATCATTGATTCTCCCGATTCCTGTTCGGAACCTGTTGAGAGATTTCCAGGTCTTCCAGGGTCAGGTTGTATGCCCCTCACTGCAGATACAGAAAACCGTTCCAACACAATATTCCCCATTTCACAATATTGTCCTTGGTTCTCCCAAATCCTATTTGGAGACTGTTCCTCCAGGGCAGTTCAGAGCCAGATGATAATACCTCCACTGGCACAATCCACCATTTGAGGCCCGATGCTCCTCTCTTCTCTACTCGTAGCTGCAGCAAGTAGTTGTCTCAGAGGCATAATGGTCTTAATGACACTATTATTAAAATTAATAGAAACAGCTTATATTGTCCTTCAGTGGAATCTATTAAATTTGTTTCAATTTCTATGGTAATCTGAGCTCAACTCGACAGATCTTCACACCTTTTTATCTATGCACACGGCTTTTGCCTCTGAGTTATGAATTTAAAATTTTGATAATTGTGTATTTTCACAATCTATTATATAATCTTGGGTTTTACTCGTATTTGTATCATATATCATTTCAACTTTCTTAAATATAATGTTTTTACAATTGCAATTGGGTCACGAATCGTTTGTCTTTTAAAATATATTGTTATTTTAAAAAAAATATCTTATTTCCTTCTTGAATACTCGCATAAAACATTCAAAAAATTTCACCACTATTTTCCACTAGTTCAAAATGTTTTTACGAGTTGAGTTGACTTTCCTACTTATTTCCGCCCCACAATGTGGACACGGCTTTGACATTCCTCTCTTTCTACGAGCAGAGCATTTTGTTTCTATAATATTTAACTCCAGCATTCTCAATTGAGAATGCTGGAGTTAAATATTATATGCTATAGAAAACATCCGACAATTATCGGATGTTTTCTATAGCATACGTCCATCGTTTTGAATTTGTATGTATTAAGTTTAAAAAAGATTATAGCTTAATTACATTTTTACCGTTCAACAATACTTAAATTTATTGATGACAATATAAAACACAAAGACTTTAAAACTGTTTGCATTTCGTTTGTCATTTTTGTTAAACTTCTTTTTGGCGTCCTTCTTTCCATCACATTTAGTTCCACAATAGAATCTGCGCAACGCTTGACTTATTTGGACGTCGCGGCGTTGTGATTGACAACGTAAATATAAATTACAAAATTCAGGACAGATTAAGCTCTGCACCCCGGGAGTTTTAGGTATTTCGCAGAGAGTATTTGATTATTATACTATAACACTGAAGACCAAAATAACAATCAATATAGTTGTAATAATAGCATATCTTATATTATATATGGATGCGAATCGTAGGTTCCCTACAGGTGACACTTTAAAACAGTCGAAAAATGTCAGCAGCAGCATCTTGAAGCTAGCAAATGATGAAGATTCTATGGTACCACAGAGTATCAAACAATGAAGAATTCAACTGGGAAGACTGCTGTAACATTGAGTGCTCACCAACGTTGGTCTGGACATGTAACTCGCATACCCCAAGGATCGCATCTAGGACCAATATTATTTCTCCTATTCGTTAATGATATAGTTGACACACTTAGTGACGTAGAAATTTTACTTTTTGCTGATGATTTAAAAATGTTCAAAGTCATAAATAATACTGCTGATTGCCTTAAATTACAAGTAAACTTAAATAAATTACAACAATGGTGTACCACCAATAAACTGCACTTTAACCTGAGTAAATGTGAGTCCATTAGTTTTTATAGAAATAAAAATCCAATTAATCACGAGTATTCGCTAAATCAATATATATTAAAACGGGTAGCTTCTATAAGGGACTTAGGAATTATATTTGATGAAAAACTCTCATTTATAGAACATGTGAACAAAATCACTCGGGAGAGTTAAAAAATCTTGGGATTTGTACTAAGAACTGCCCAACATTTCTCGGATTTACGAACATTAAAACTGCTATACTGCTCTTTAGTATGTAGTCGCCTTGACTACAACTCACCAATATGGTCTCCTCATTACGCAGCCCATGCACTAACTTTAGAACGTGTACAAAACAAATTTCGAAGATTCATAAACTTTAAACTTGGAATACCGCATGAAGAAAGAAATTATCCCAACTTATTAAATGCAGTGAAACTCTTGAAGCTGTGTGACAAGAAAAACAGCCGATATAGTACTGCTATACAAAATCATTCACTCAGTGATTGATGCACCTCACTTACTCGCAAGTATTTCATTTCGTATCCCCACTAGATCCACAAGACAACTCAATCCCTTTTATACCGAAAATTGTTATACTAACTATAAAATCAACTCCTCTATAATTTGTATGCAAAGACTTGGAAACGAGTTTTGCAACAATTTAGATATTTTTAATATAAGTATATATAGTATTCGCCAGAATATTACAACAATATTTAGAAATAGCTACTGACTCCGTGCTCTCCTTTATTAATATAAATAACGTAATACAAACCAAATATTAAGGACAATATTTTGCCTCTGGAGTTGAGTAACCCTGCATCAACATATGTGAACCTTTTAATTCTGCAAAGCAACTTGCATCTCGTTCCACTAATGAGGCCATGTGTTTTCTATATCTCAATATATATATCCATAAAATTCCCACAAAATTCTCAAAGGTTATTAAATAATTTTAAAACGATGACTTTAATTTATTCTACTGCTTTTTGTATCTTCATGTTAGTTTAAGATAAAGTTGTATTATTTGTCAATAATTTTAAGTACTTGTATAACCTGTCACATGTTCATTTGTATTTAAAGACACTGTTGTGTCGTTAATAAAATAAAAATAAAAATACCTGACATGTAACTCCATACTCCCAATAAATATTATTTTTGGTGAACTGAAAGGATGGCAGTAGAAAGCACGTTGGGCAGTGCAAGAGATATAAGAACTCAAAAATTTAGATGCTCTGCACAATTGGGAACATACAGCATTAGATAAACCCTATTGGCGTAAAACCTTCGATAGTTTCAGGAACCCAATGCAGAAATCAGACGTAGGCAAGCTGCAAGTATTGATGTTCCTTAGCCTGTGTGCAACAGAATATGCATGTCACAAATTGGTTTACGTAGTCATCTCCAGTGACCCCAACGACAAGTACCCTGTTCCCCCACTTTTTAAGGTACCTTATCTTATACTCCTCGTCACAGGTACTGGACATTCATTCCTTCATCTTGGAACATCTTTAGTATCAAAAGAGTATGAAAATACATTCATGAAGCGAAAAGACCTATATTTTATTCAAGTGTATCGTTTAGAATTTATAAACATTTTGATGTATTTATGAAAGTCAAAAAATTTAATTTTACATCATAAATCTCAATCCGACAAATATTGGATTATTCGCAAGGTGAATTCAGATTTTTGGGTCGAACTCAAAGTTGCACCAAATAGACGTGGATGGTGGTTTCCCACATGTTCAGTATCTCTCTCGTATCGTATAGAACAGTGCTCTGCAACCTTTTCTCACCTACGACACACCAAAATTCTTCCTAGAATTCCGCGGCACACCAAAAGCTAAAGTATATAGGTATTAAATTAGGCATGAGTCTTCAGCGACGCGCATAAGGGTCATTTTTCTTTGTCTATGACTAATTTGGTGCGGCCATGGTGTGTACAAAGCACACTACGCAGTTTTCAACAGTTGGCACCAGTTATTGTGTATTAAATACATAATGAAAAATTGTAAAATGTCAAATACTCGTACATTGAATTTGACCGCGGCACACCTGTATCCGGCTCACGGCACACCAGTGTGCCACGGCACACCGGTTGCGGAGCACTGGTATAGAACATTGATTGTTCTCGGTCGAGTCGAAGCCTTCAGTTGGTTACATTACTGTAGTAAAAAAAATATTAAGCTCTGAAAAAACAACATAGCTGGTTCCACCTTTAAAATGATGTCAAAACAAGCGTTCAAGCAATTTTGGTAAAAAAAAATGACAGAAAAATGTGCTAAATTATTATCTTTCATAATGATATCAACCCGTTTGTAACGAAGTTAGTAACGGCAGTTTTCTCCAAACAACAGCTAACCGAGAAATTAAGGATTATCAGATTAGGGTATGTAAAAAAACGATACGTATCGTGGCCTTAAAAGGGTGATAGAAATAGCATAATACTCGTAATTAAAAATCAGTTGCCTCTAAATCTAGCGCAAATGAGACATCCTGTACCGGGGGTACTCCTCATATCATAGGGATCCTTCTGCGTGTCCCCTCGCCCCCTGCTAAGACCCAGCCCTTGCCCCTTCCTCCCTCCTCTCACCCGTCCTGCAGAGGAAGATTGATGACGACTCACAAATAACTCCTGAAGGTATTTCCACAACTAAATAAATACCTCCTTTTATTTACAAACTCCTGATTCTCGCAGCCGGGAGCACAGGCCGCTCACGTGTGACGTCACGCTGTGCACATAAAAATATAATTGTGTATTTTCTCAGCCTGCCCCTCTCCCCCTACCTTTCCTCGCCTCTCTTAGCCTCTCCTCGTCCTCCTCGCCTACCTGCGTCCATCATAGCGGAGATGCCTCTGAAGTGATTCATTGAACCCTGAAATATTCTGAAAGAAATATATTACAGCTCTCTGTGAACTTTGAACATAAGGGACATTCTTTGGACCCTGTAAAATGTCGAAAGAAATAAAGCAGTTTATTTCTTTACTAAGCAGTTAGTAAACTTTGAATAGTACTCTATCTGTCAGACAATGCTTTGATCTCAGCGAAATTCATACCATCATGCAGTTTCCGTGTTGAAGTAGGTAGAGAGAAGAGAAGACTAGACTTTCCTCTCGCGATACACTTATTTCACCTCTTTTACATTACATAGGGGTGTAGCGAGATGTAAATCGGCAGTACCTTGCGGACAGTACTGACCAGTCAAGGGTCGCCTATAAAGTACTCAGCCCTTGGTCTGCTGACATATCTAACTATTTACCTTTGGCTCTTAGAAGCCGTCAATGTACGGACAACGACCACATACCGGAAACCACGTGGACCCGCAGGCTTAACAGAGGGTAGTCACTTCTACTACTGTGTTTACCCTATCATCTCTCCTAATCAACCCAATGACGATCCACGTAGGTATGTACTCGTATATCCCAAACATTTCTACAACACTCCTGATCCTACATAACATCCACAAGTACACATTTCATCTGCGACCTAGTTCTAACATATAGGTACCCCAAAATAATGTGTGTTAGCAGCAAGGCTCACAACATGTCAACATGTTAACAACTACTGCGATTCGGAAGGTAATGGAAAACCACCGCACTATTTTTCTCAAGAAAACTATATGAACATGCTCAGCTTTTTGTGATTTACATTCCTCAGCATTCAGGTCACGACGAAAAAGTGCATCCATACACCTTCTCGTACAACTCCAATGCAACAGCTTCTCGTACAAATTGTTCTAACCTTTGCCTTCTTTCAAAATACCATTCACGTGATCCAATCATACTTTCTTCGGTCCTCCTCTGCCATGCATTCCATTCATATATTTACTGTATATTTATTATATTGGTAGTTCGTTCTACGTGCTCAAACCATCTCGGAGTGCCGCTCTTGATCTTACTTAATATGTCTGCCTTAAGACATTAGCCTAAACACATGTCTGTAAAATACCGAAATAAATATATCACAATGTAAAGTTTTCGAAATATTGTAAGAAGTACAGCATTCTTTAAACCAATGATTCCCAGGGGGTGACAATATCGCCTCCTTAGGAGCGATTTTAAGAGGACGTCGAGGTGTATAAAATGTATAAGAATGCGTTAGAGCTTTTGAGGGTATTATTGTCGTATTTATTAAATATTCCAGTCATCAAAAATCTCAACTTGAACATATTAGTATTTTAGCTCACTTATAAACGTCACTTGTCTCAAAACTGCAAAAATCTCAACTTTAATATACTCGTATATGTTAGCTCACTTATAAACGTCACTTGTCTCAAAACTGCAAAAATCTCAACTTGAACATACTCGTATATGTTAGCTCACTTATAAACGTCACTTGTCTCAAAACTGCAAAAATCTCAACTTGAACATACTCGTATATGTTAGCTCACTTATAAACGTCACTTGTCTCAAAACTGCAAAAATCTCAACTTGAACATACTCGTATATGTTAGCTCACTTATAAACGTCACTTGTCTCAAAACTGCAAAAATCTCAACTTGAACATACTCGTATATGTTAGCTCACTTATAAACGTCACTTGTCTCAAGACTGCAAAAATCTCAACTTGAACATATTAGTATGTTAGCTCACTTATAAACGTCACTTGTCTCAAAACTGCAAAAATCTCAACTTGAACATACTCGTATATGTTAGCTCACTTATAAACGTCACTTGTCTCAAAACTGCAAAAATCTCAACTTGAACATACTCGTATATGTTAGCTCACTTATAAACGTCGCTTGTCTCAAAACTGCAAAAATCTCAACTTGAACATACTCGTATATGTTAGCTCACTTATAAACGTCGCTTGTCTCAAAACTGCAAAAATCTCAACTTGAACATACTCGTATATGTTAGCTCACTTATAAACGTCACTTGTCTCAAGACTGCAAAAATCTCAACTTGAACATATTAGTATGTTAGCTCACTTATAAACGTCACTTGTCTCAAAACTGCAAAAATCTCAACTTGAACATACTCGTATATGTTAGCTCACTTATAAACGTCACTTGTCTCAAAACTGCAAAAATCTCAACTTGAACATACTCGTATATGTTAGCTCACTTATAAACGTCACTTGTCTCAAAACTGCAAAAAATGTCCATGTAAAATTAAAAAGATAGAATCTGTGGTTTTCAGTTATATATACCTCATTGTTTACTTATGAAACGCAAATTTATCAATAAAATCACGCATCACATTGCAAGAACCAAAAATAATATTTTTTATATCACGAGGAGGCTTTGACTTATCCTAAAACACTCCATTGGGGGGTATTGGTCCAGATTAGTTTGGAAAACCCAGATTTAAACCCTGAAAAAATAAATTAATTCAGAATTACGTGAACGTGAAAAATAACATTAATTAAACACATTCATTGAACCCGACCGATAATTATAATCAAGTATTTTATAAACATTTAATAAGTATAGAATGTCGACATTGGTGATCTAATGGTGAACACGCTTCTTAGCATTCTGATGTCCCGAGTTACTTTACGAATCCCAGACATGTTTTTTCTTTCTGTATCTATCACTGTACGGGCGGTCAATATAATAACTGCCTAATTTGAATTCGAGAAAGACTTTTAAATTAGCATTTATTTCATTGCAATAATGTGTATATATTATGCTTTTGTTGTACACAGTAAATCATAGTTCATTGTCATGTGGCAATAACTTTCAACTAATCACAAATGTGTTTGTAGGGAATACCGTCGTCGTCGTAAATATTGTCAACATGCACGGTCAACGACCGATGAATCAACCTTTGAATATGTACAAAGATCACATACCAGAACGTCAATACTGTTTACACGCAAATAATATTTACATCGCATTCCACGGTAGAAAGAGAGCGCATCGCGTATCTCACCGTTTCGGCAATAAATACTCTACCCACTATATCATTGGCAACGTCTGCGACCACCTCGGAACGCACAGGAGTGAGATCAAGATATACCGCGGACGCATTCACGCGCCCCGTTCTGAAATTGTATATATACCTACTTATCGACAAATAAAGAGCACTTATTATTATTCACTTGACCATTCATCGCTGTTTACTATTTATCGATTATTCACTCTCACTTTTTCGCATTCCTGAATCGACGTATTTTATTTTAAATACAAAACAAATCAAAATCATCACGACCTATCAATTAAGCATCCCGCTAAATTGGTGACCCCGAACGAAAAGGAACACAGAATTCGACTAAAGCGAATACAGAGATGTCAGCAACATCATCATCAGCACGTCCTACTAGGACACACGCTAAATGTTAAACAAACCTGAAGTGGTGACTAGAATAAATCCATTTAAAAAAAACTGGGTACTTACGGGAATCGAAAACGTGATCCCCGAGTCGAGGGCAGATTTTTTGCCAACTAAACTATGGAGGTCCTCATACTGTGAACCTCAAAAAGAAGTTAAAAGCCCAGAAGTAATATTAGTTGTTATTGTAATCTAATCCCCATTTTTACTGAGATTTATTTTTAGTGTTATAGTCAAGTAGGACTTTTTAGTGTTATAGTCAAGTAGGACTTTTTAATGTTATAGTCAAGTAGGACTTTTTAGTGTTATAGTCAAGTAGGACTTTTTAGTGTTATAGTCAAGTAGGACTTTTTAATCAATAGAGGTTTCTTTTTTCTTTCCTATGTTACTTGGATGTTACAGAGGAACAGCTGGACAAATTACAGCGTCTTCAAAATGTGTGCCTAAGATTTATTTTCAACCTACGAAAGTACGATCATATAACTTCATACCAGAAGGCATTGAACTGGTTGAATGTTAGAAATAGGCGCCAAATTCACATACTGTCTCTATTGTATAATATCCTTAACTGTCCCGCCGCACCCTCATATCTCGCCGAAAATTTTCAGCGTCTTTCCAATCATGGATTAGCGCTACACTCAAACAGAGATTGTTTATTGGCCTTTCCAGTTCACCACTTTTCTTTCTTTACGTCGTCCTTTATTGTCCATGCAGTGAGACTCTGGAATCAGTTACAAACCAATATAAGACTCGCTCCGTCCTTGGCATGCTTTAAGAAGCGACTGAAAAAACTCTTAATTTCTAGTCAGTAAAATAACGTGTTTCATTCCTGATTTTTCTTTTCCTTTCCTCTCCACCATCCTTTCCTTTCCTTTTGATTGATGATATCTCACTTTATATGAAAAATAATGTTCGGGCGATTGTCCGTCTTTGTGGGGTTTGTGGGCATGTTCTCACATATATGTTTATGGATTTCGTGGGGATGGATAGTCATTTGAATGATTTATGCGACCACGTAAATTGCTTAATTTACTTTTGTCTGGTTGGTTGGAAGAGATTGCCGCCTGGCAATAAGCCCGCCAGATTGTATTGCAATAAAAGTGTTAAATAAATAAATAAATATGTTACCTGTCAACATAACCAAATTAGTGAAATCCTCTCTACTAGATAGGATCTGAATAAATACACTGTAATTAATACATGGGGCGACAATGTACGACAGAATACAGAATTAAGTGATAAGGGATGAATATGAACTTAAGTGTGATGTGTTAAGTGAAGAAGAGCACTTTGTATGTGAAGAAGAGCACTTTGTATGTGAAGAAGAGCACTTTGTATGTGAAGAAGAGCACTTTGTATGTGAAGAAGAGCACTTTGTATGTGAAGAAGAGCACTTTGAGATGGTTTGGGCATGTGGAGCGGATGATCGAAAAAAATTAACATATGAAATACAAAGTGCTAATGTTAATAGAATACGTGAGAAAGGAGACTAAGAAATCTAGTTTGGATCAAGTGAATGATATTTTAAAGAAGGAAACGTAGAAGGTGTATGGATATATAATAGAACAGAGCGAAGGATGCGTGTCAAGATAGGAAAGTCTGGCGCTCTGCCTGCAAGTCTGCCTACCCCGTCAGGGAGATTTCATGATAAGGTGTACTATATATATGTATGCATCTCTTCTAGAAATATAATATTTATGAATCTTTAGTTTACAGTTTTCATTTACAGCAAACATAACAATTTTGATAAGTCATATTTATCTCAATATCGTATGAAATTATTTCAAGATTTTTTTACAACGTTGTGTCAAATCGAAAAAGAAAAAAAAATCATCCTCTATTAGGACCTACACGTAACTAACGAGTTCCTTGGGGACATATTCAGTTTCTACTGACCACTACCATACATGCAGTGGTCTCTGATTCCTGACCCAGCCCCCCGAGACTGCTGCCCCTATCCTCACCGTGCTCCCCGCAAGCTCCTTGCACACCCCCTGTCTCCAGACATATGGTATCCGCACCCTCTAGAATACTCGTACATGGAATTCCTTCTTTGTTTTGCTTTATTCAATTACAGCTCTTGCGGAGAGGACGATCCTAAGGAAATGTAATACGAGTAATGCCTACAATAAAGCAGACAAAATGTAATGTTAACATGATGCATGCATGCATGTACTCGTATGTGTATCATACTCGTATATAAACTTTGTGTGTTCATACCTTGAACTTATGATATGTTATTTACAAAACACAGTGTTATTTTATCTCCTTGCCGATACTTTTGTCCAGATTTTCAGCTAGTTGGGTATTAGTGAAACCGTGCGCAATATTCCGTTATAATACATCGATCAATAAGTCCCGGGACTAGCTACCAGATGGCGTCTCTAATAACCAATCACACATTGTATCATTGAGTTACAGTGGTTTTAGTGACGCTACTTTGGCTATTTTCAAAACAATGGAAAGAACCGAATTTCGTGTGTTGATAAAACATTGCTTTTTAATGGAAAAAAACGCCGTTCAAACTCAGCGATGGCTTGAAAAGTGTTATCCGGACTCTTCTCCGTCGAAAACAACCATTTGTCGGTGGTATGCTGATTTCAAACGCGGTCGTACAAACACAAATGGTGCTGAACGCTCTGGTCGTCCAAATGAGGCTGTTGCACCAGAAATGTTTTCTAAACATCTGCAAATATGTTTTCTAAACATCTGCAGATGCCTGAATGTTCCTATTCTAATGGCCGCTGCCACCACCTTTATATCCTTAAACTCAATTTGTTTTATTTTTTTGTAATATTTTTAATCTGTGATCAATAGTGGGTTCGAATCCCGATTTAGAGGCGGCGCTATATAAATTCTCATTTTTTTATTTTTATATATTTATGTCCATACCTAGTAGATAATTACAAAAAAGAGTCGTTTTCAAGGCATTAACAACTTTAATATTTTATATGTTTTTTTTCTTTCGTAAGGTGCTCTTTAACATATCCGAATTAGTGATTCAGACATATTGAAGTACGTGTCCGGGAGGCAATTTTGTCTTTGGCCCCAGTAATAGATCATTCAGGTTTAAAACTACTGAAGTATGCACGGAACTCGCGGTTGGCAAAGTCATCGCACGTGTTGTTAACACTATCGCACATGAAGAAACAATAACACTCACACACGTACTCGGCGTGTACGTATATTATTACCTGATTAAGTATTTTACCAAAATAGGACCCTTTTTTATTTATATTTAGGTACCATTGGGAATTAAACCCGAAGCCCATGGGTGGAAGTTAAAAATATTACCAACTAGGCTACGGAGGTCGTCAATCATTTTACTAGAAGTTTATATTAATATGTGTTTTTGACGTCCAAAGTAATACGCCGCGCTGCCCCACCACAGGAGGACCATCAGATTAACAAAAAAAGAACTAACCGATACTACCATTAGCCAGTGGCAGCATTCTGGGAGGTTTTGACGATCAAACCCATTGGATTTATGATTCAACGTCATTATTATGTCGTCATTGTACTCGTAATACTGGACAAACCCATTGGATTTATTATTCAACGTCATTATTATGTCGTCATTGTACTCGTAATTCTGGACAAACCCATTAGATTTATTATTCAACGTCATTATTATGTCGTCATTGTACTCGTAATACTGGACAAACACATTAGATTTATTATTCAACGTCATTATTATGTCGTCATTGTACTCGTAATACTCGTAATACTGGACAAACCCATTGGATTTATTATTCAACGTCATTATTATGTCGTCATTGTACTCGTAATACTGGACAATTAACAGATTTTTTTTTTTAAATGTTACAGAACATTCAAAACTTGTATGTTGTAAAACGGTGCTTGACGATAAATAAATGAATAATGTATGTATATTTTCTCAAAAAAAAAACCACTGAAAGACCATATTAACCTCAACAATATCATCCCGACACATCAACTGGCAACTGAATGTCCAAACTATAATCTTCGCTCGCGATCTTTATTTAATTAACACTATATCCGAACTTGGATAAAAATAAATTATTTCATTTTTGTAATTGTATTATTATAGCGCGCGCCTCCTTTTATTTACAGAAATAAAAAATAATAATGCGACATCTGTTAATACAAGAAATAACTATCTTAATTATCATCGACAGTAATTTATTAGACTTACATATGTTTTTAGATATTACATTTTTTTCCATTTCAGTTAAATTCCAGGGTGTTTCGGATAGGTCTGGGTATAATTTCCATCAATGTTTAACATACTCGTATGTATTATCAAAAGAGAGAACATAAGTTTTGTTGATTTACATATTTTTAACATAATGTCTAGACTCTAGACCAGTGTTCCCCAACCGGTGGTCCGCGGCCCGGTGCCGGGCCGCAGAGACTTTCCGCCGGGCCGCAAACAGTATGCCAAATTTCAAGAAATTCGCCATGCAAGAATATTAAATATAAGATTTTCATCCATGTCCTCAATAAAATCGAAACAAAGGAATATACTGGACGTGAATGCAGCACTTCGTCTAACAGAGACAGCACTGCAGCCAAGAATATCCAATATATTAGCAAAGATGCAACAGCAGGTTTCGCATTAGTTTGTTGCAAAAACCCCATTGTTTTTGTTAAATTTTAATTTTATCAGACAATGTTACAATTAAAATTGTTTAACTGTTATATGTATATTTGTCAATTTTAGTTACATATGTCCACCTGTCACAATATAAGATTAAAAAAATATTAAATAATAAAAACATTTTTATTTCAGTATTAGTGGTCCGCGAATTTTTTTTCCTTTTTTTACCGGTCCACAGGTCTAAAAAGGTTGGGGAACACTGCTCTAGACGGTGAGAGTGAAGGGTGCAAGGTTTTACTTGTACTTTGTCGGAGAGAGTAATAACAGAGGCCGTGTACTATACTATACTAAGATGTGATATTGTATTGTTCCAGGTGTCGGTGATGTCCCGGATGATCCCCTCTCCGGACTGGTTCGTGGGCATCGACAGCTTTGACCTGTGCGTCAACGGGAATTGGCTGGATAGCATCACAATTGAGGTAACCATAAAAATTTTGTTCCGGTATTTGGTTATTTTTCATCCAAGATGCGGTTTAGTCAGCTATGTAAAAATGCATTTGCAATAAAATATACAAAATATTTAACTATGCAAGGAAGTGAATTCTAGAAATACCCCGCTCTTTGTCTACCGCTACATAATGCAATCGTTGTTTTTCAGGTAGACGTTGCTTTGTTCATGTATTGGCTGAGGCGTTGACAGTACCTATACGCTTCAAAGAATAGGCGATACTATTCATAATAAGATTAAGAAATATTTGCAAACACAAGGAATGTATTAATATTTTTTAAATATATATATTCTGAATGCTCATAATAGGAATAATTTATTTAAGATTGTTATCAGGGATTAGAAAAGTTTGGCAATAATTAACCGACCGTCGGCGTCATAAAAAAATAAGGCCGGTGAAATAACACGTCGTATTTGAAGCTATGGCCAAACGCAACACCAGAATAAATCAAAAGTAACGTAGTTGGATAAAAGAAATATAACTGATTCACCGATTCAAAAATAACCGGTTTCAGGTTATTTCGAATTTATCCAAATAACCGGTTAACCAGTTTCGGTTTGAACCGGTTTATAAGTCCTAATCCCACCACCACCCACGCTGTTAAGGGGTAGATATTTTTTATAAAGTCTATACAAGTGATTAATTATTACTAACAAAACACACATTTTGATGAGGACTATACAATTTATTTACACATATACGAAGAAAAAACATAGAAAAATTTGCTGTCCCTATTCAAAATCACTTTCACTGGATGACTTCATTGTTGTTGGCATTAAGAATCTGCAATATTCCGCTGAGTCCGCTGTTTGGCTATCATATTCCGCCCATCTTGTTCCAAACCGTCTAAAGTCAATTCGCGTTAATGGAGAGATTACTGTATATTATAAAAAAAAGTTCAAATATTGCAATAGAGAAAATAACAAGGTACACATGCGACACCTGTGCTATGGATGTGGTAACCTTAACGGCTTTCTGCTATATTTAATATGCTAATTGTACCCACCCCACCCAGGTGTAAGCAAGACACCTCATCTTACAGGATGATACTTTTAAAATCCACGATTCTGTCAACATTCTTTAGAGTACTCAACAAACCAAGCTGTCTTTAGTATCTGCGTGAAAAATTTAATTTATTTTCTGGGCAGTCCATCTGGTAACGACAAGGTCCTTGGTATTCCAACGAATTTAGCATTATTCTACACATTATCTCACTTAGCTTGACTTTGGAACGATCTTCATAGATCAATCAGATGTTTTTCATCCGTATAGTTTTTTAGGGAAAAGACAATAAAGAAATAATATTTATCTCAAAATATTGTATTTTATTATGGTGTTATATACTTTCGTTGTATACAGTACAACCTGTTTGGATTATTATCATATGGCAATCTCTTCTAACCAACCGGTTTTTTTAAGAGGTCTTAAATGTAAAGCAGACAGAATCTTTTTTTTATCTGGATTTCAGCGGGATTTGTACCCGCAACCTCCGGGCTAGGAGACAGGAATCTTTCCAATTAGGCCACCGGAGGTCGTCTTCATCCCTAACAATATTCTTCATCCTTAACTCATTTTTTTATCTTTATGTTTATTTTTTAGTTGCTTTTATTCTAATATTGTATTAATTTACTTAGTTTAAGATACGACTATGGTTATGGATGATAATTTACTTAGTTTAAGATACGACTATGGTTAACGATGATAATTTACTTAGTTTAAGATACGACTATGGTTAACGATGATCATTTACTTAGTTTAAGATACGACTATGGTTAACGATGATCATTTACTTAGTTTAAGATACGACTATGGTTAACGATGATCATTTACTTAGTTTAAGATACGACTATGGTTAACGATGATCATTTACTTAGTTTAAGATACGACTATGATTAACGATGATCGTTTACTTAGTTTAAGATACGACTATGGTTAACGATGATCATTTACTTAGTTTAAGATACGACTATGATTAACGATGATCATTTACTTAGTTTAAGATACGACTATGGTTAACGATGATCATTTTGAAACAAAAGCTGGTTGATGGGAAGATATTGCTTTAACGCAATAAATCCGCCATTTACTCGTATATATTCACAAGAAAGTTTTGAATAAATAAAAACTTCACTGCCACAAATATGCCATGAAATATTGTTTTACATTAAAAAAATTCAAATGTTTAATACATAATCCAACTCAATACAAAATAAAGTGTCCAAATCAGCTGTTGACTAGGCTATTGACCTTTTTGAGACAGCTGACTGACATTCGCGAAACTCATATACACAACGCAACAAGTCGAAGCGGCAGCCGCTCGTAATATTTGAAAATTCTCAACAAAAAAATATATATGCACAATTTTATTTAAAATCCCTGTCCCTGCGCTCAACAAATATGAAAAAAAAAATACAAACATCTTATGAGAAATATTAATAATTAAATATTGAAATGGAAATTTTGAAAAAGTTATATGATATTTTTTGTCATTAAAGTCAAAATAATTGTAAAGAAAATCGTTGATTATTTAATCTTTTTTTTTTCTACGATAAAACTGTATACGCGGTAGATATCTACGTTTTAAGAAAATTTGCGTAAACCGAAATCGCGTAAATTGAGACATGAAACTTATATGAAATTGGAAAATTCAATAATATCGAAATCCACTTAAAATGGTGTACAGAACTCGAATAAAGGTACCAAAAAAAATTCTAACGAATCTATCAACTTTATAAAAATAAATTAAATCAGATACTATCAAAAGGTCTAGGTCAGCTGTCGGCAACCTATGGCACGCGTGCCACTAAGTGGCTTTGAGCGTCTTTTGGTGGCACGGCATTAACGTGTTCCTCACGGGAAGCACAAACGCCTGTGATCTGATCTGTAGCATTCCTTTATGTATTTTACGTAATGTTTAGTTTATCTCCTTTATTTAATGAGTCTCCTTAATAGTAATGACTATTATTTATTATTAGAAAATTACTTGAATGTCATGTTTACTTGGTGGTGTAATCAAATATCAGTAGTTCTAAACAAAATACGCGTTTAAACTTAGAAATTAAAAAACGCCGAAATTGTGCCGCGCACAGGATTCGTGGAATTTGATTTTTAACGCGGTGTACAGGTAAAGAATGACAAATAATGAAATTCTTTAGCAAATCAATAAAAATTATTTATTAAAAATAATATTCTCATTATAGTAACACTAGTTTGATTTCAATGGCGCGGGGGCGATCGCCCTCCCCCTCATAGGATTTACAAATTACACGCATAATTTCTCAAACGATACGATTCGTTTTCTTGCACGAAATCATTAGTTTTTGAGGAAAAACATAAAAAAGCTCTCGCTGCGTGACTCTTTTTCCCTTTGCGAAAAATCTCACTTTAATTTTGAACAGGGCCTCTAATTTATATTGCGCATTGGTAAGTAATTTAAATTATAATGAAGTAATATAATAGTAATTAAATAAATATTCACCACCCCTTCCCACCTCAGGAATAATTCCTGAATCCATCAATAGAACGCGGAGTGCACAATACTTAAAAAAATAAAAGTGGCACTTCAGTATATATATATATATATATATATATATATATATATATATATATATATATATATATATATATATATATATATATATATATATATATATATATATATATATATATATATAGGTTGCCGACCACTGGTCTTGGTTCATCTTATACGATACCCCCATCTCACCAAACAACCATCATCCTACTGTCGAGAGAGAAAACTCAACCTGGAGCATCACAGATATTTTTCAGCGAACATCTTCATATTATACAAAAAAATAAAAGTGGCACTTCAGTACATATATATATATATATATATATATATATATATATATATATATATATATATATATATATATATATATATATATATATATATATATATATATATATATATATATATATATATAGGTTGCCGACCACTGGTATTGGTTCATCTTATACGATACCCCCATCTCACCAAACAACCATCATCCTACTGTTGAGAGAAAAAACTCAACCTGGAGCATCACAGATATTTTTCAGCGAACATCTTCATATTATACAAAAAAATCTTGACTATATAACAAGGCTACCCAACCTTTTTGTACACTTGAGCTACTTTTTTTAAGGTAGACGTCGCGATCTACCAATATAGAGGAAAAAGTACAAAATCATAATAAAATATAATAATGTAATGTATATTTTGAGCAAAAATATGTATAGTAATATATATGTAATGGAAGAAAAGGTAAAAATCTACTTAACAGCATCCCGCGATCGATTGGTAGATCGCGGTCGACTGGTTGGGCATCCCTGTTATAGAGTATTCGTTGAAATAACATCCGAGAGATGTATATATATAATTCTTAAAAACAATTTTTAAAGACTATCTACCAATCATATGCCATTATACCATACATATAGATTAAAACGCATATAGACACCCATTCATAGCCAGATAAATGCATATCTGCAAAACATGAAAATACGAGTACATTAATTAATGAAATATGAAAATACATGGAGATAGAAAATAAAACAAAATAATTAATACTGAACTACAGAATTTATAAATTAGCTTTAAAACAAAAAAAAAGAAGGAAAAGAGAAAACGACATAGTTTGGAAAAAATGAATCGAGCAGCGCATTACATTCAACCAGATGTGATAAAGAACTGTAGCTACCACATGTATGCGGACGATACTCAACTTTATTATTCATTTGGAAGTGATGAGGTTCAGTCTGCCACTCAACACATAAATGATGATCTCGAGCGGCTGATGACATGGTCTAAGAGGCATGCGCTTCTCTTAAACCCTTCGGAAACGGTTATGATTGTTATGGGTACAAGACAACAAGTCGAAAAGTTGAACGAGCCTTTGGAAATAAAGATTGGTAACGCGACTGTGCCTACAGAGAGCGTGGTGCGCAATTTAGTTGTGTATATGGAATATGACTTAAGATTCGAGGCTCACGTTAAAACTAAATTACAATGAGCTTTTTCGCGGCTTAAAAATATTTATCGCATCCGTCAAAACCTGTCGATTGAGGCTAGACGTAGAATAACCTCGGCGCTCATTATCCCAATAGTCGAGTATGGTGATTGCATCTATGGACCGTGCCTTTTAAGGAAACCCTAAAAAAAGGTGTAAAGATTACAAAATGGTTGTTGTAGGTATTGTTTCAACATTCCCCCCAGAGGACGCATCACCCCTTTTTTGAGAGCTTTTAAAATTATTGACATGAAACAAAGACGGTTTCTTCACTTAAGCGTACTCATGCATAAAATTACCAGTACAAAAATGCCACTTTATCTCTTCGAAAAAACTGAATTGGGCTAGAAACTTTCACGGCTACGAAACTAGAAGCAGATAAACTCTTTTACTTATCCCAAACCATAATCTAACACTATTCAAAGGATCCTTCTCATACTCAACCAGCAAATGCTGGAATGAGTTGCCCCAGGCCTTGAAGGAGCGGATGAATAGTTGTACCTTCAGAGATGCTCTAAAGTGTTATCTTTTGGGTGGTTAATGGGTTTCTCAGTGATTAATAGGTCTCTTATTTACTTTTTTTTTATTTTTCTTTCTTTTTCTTCCTTTTCTCTCTTTTTGCTGGTGGTGAATCGGGGATTGTGCATACGTGTTTGTGCGTTATCTTCTCATTCATTCTTTTAAAACTGCTTAACTATTTCAATGCATTACTTCCTAACTATTTCAATGTTGTTTCAACTGTTTCATTTCCTTTTGTCATTTTGTAAAATTTGGACTCCTTTGAGGCTTTTCTTTTTTTCGTTCTGGCTGACAGTTAACCTGAGGTGATATATGTGGGTTTACTTTTTATTTTGTTTTCTGCCATACGTTTTTGTTTTTTTATTTATTCTTTAATCTAGATATGCGGGGGTGTGGGATGGAAGCCCCCCAGATGGCCTTGCGGTCGGGCTCACTCTACATTGGTGGGGTGTATCTCGGCCGGGGGAATGTTTGTGGGATGAGCCCGGACCATTTAATGTCTTCTCTCTTGAATGTATTTTTTTTTGTCATCTATTTATTTTTTGTGTTTTTTTATCTTCTTGTTCTACGTGTTCAAGGGTGTGGGCTGAAAAACATCCGGTTTCCCCGTGGCTGGGCTCGCCCTATATTGATGGGGTGTATCTTGGCCGGGGGGATGTTATTAGATAAGCCTAGACCTTTTGATAGCTTCTGTTTTTTAATGTATTCTCTTTTTAATATGTTCTTGAAATGTGTCTAAATGTATTATGTACATAACATACTATGTTGCTATCAATAAACCTGTATTTATTTATTTAAAGTCACTGTTGGAAATAATTTTTCTTCATTTCATATCAATGGAACTAAGATTACGTTTACTGTATCCGCCCAAACAGCTGCCAGATGTTTAAAACTCTCTCGTGTATGGACCAACTCTTCCACATCACCGGACAGTTGTAACGTCTGGTTAAATTTTTGTAGGTAAATCTAATTTTTCCTTTCGCATTTTATATTACAGGTGGACCCGATCGACGCGGGCACTGACAACGGCTTCACGTTTACGGCACCCAACTGGCCCACTCAGCCACAGGGCGTGGTTTTCCGACTGACAGCACGCTATCCGCCGCACCCAGCTGGCAGTTTCTACTACCCGCACGTCAAGAGATTACCGCCTATCGCCACCTTCCAGTTCCTCAAGGTTAGTAATGAAGCGAGTGTGATGAATGGAAAACTGATAATATACCTAAAAAAAGTTGCCCCCTAAATCGGCTAAAATGTTGTCTCACAGACTCTTCAATCTACATCTGTAGTAGCTCTCAGACCCAAATTAATGTTCTTGTTGTGCCTGACTCCAACTGTAGTTGACTCAATTAAGCTTCCCGAAGACAACTAGAACCCCATTATCTTTATACCAGATTACCTTTCATGGTTTGCCTGACTCCAACGGCGTTGGACTCAATTGTCGTCATCTTTGGATATCAACCAATAATAAACTGTACACTATTTTTTTACCTGCAGACGAATTGATTTCGTACTCTTAATAGATGACGCTGTGCCATGTGATATGCCATGTGTTACGCATTACATTCTTATAATCTGCTAAAAATATTACATTTATTTCGTCCGATTCGGATAATAATGGAGGTTCTTTACTTCTCGATTTTCGTTGTTTATTTCCTATTTTCAAGCAAAATCTTACAAAATATATTATATTGAGGTGTATTCTCTACGCCAGGTACAAATATTATAGTTTCAACTTTATTTTTTCATTTTCATAATAAAAATACAGTTATGGCTTTTAAGCACTCGCTGTAATAAATTGACTTCCACGTCATCATAACATCCCTTGTCTCGCCTTCAGTATATTCCCCTTCCTTGTTCAGGTTTTTCCAGAACAAAGCTCGGGTACGTGCCACAAGGGTGGGGGTAGATTTATTTAGCGGGGTGTTGACCCACCCCGCGCAGGTACACGTGGAAATGAAATGATGCGAGCAGCCGGAACAGGTCAGTGGCGGGGAAGAATTTAATAAAGGGGGGGCGATGAAGCTGCGAAGGGTTTACCTGTGCCTACTACCATCAGGGCCGCCCTTGGAGCTTAAATAAAAAAACTTTCTAGTTATTTAATGAACATAGATTTTTTTCTGACTCAACTTGTTGAAGTTTAGACATTGTTACAGTTCTTATTACATATGCAAGACTAGAAAAATATTATGTCTGGAAGGTTGTATTAAGAATTGTAGTATCAAAACAGACTACTAAATAAAATACGATTTTTTTAGACACAATTTAATATAATAAAAATGAAAATTTAAAAGGCGAAAAGGTGAACGCGCATATATACGAGTATATATATATATATATATATATATATATATATATATATATATATATATATATATATATATATATATATATATATATATATAATATATATATATATATATATATATATATATATATATATATATATATATATATATATATATAATATATATATATATATATATATATATATATATATATAATATATATATATATATATATATATATATATATATATATATATATAATATATTATATTATATAAATATATATATATATATATATATATATATATATATATATATATATATATATATATATATATATATATATATATATATATATATATATATATATATATATATATATATATATATATATATATATATATAATATATATATATATATATATATATATATATATATATATATATATATATATATATAAATATATATATATATATATATATATATATATATATATATATATATATATATATATATATATAATATATATATATATATATATATATATATATATATATATATATATATATATATATATATATAATATATATATATATATATATATATATATATATATATATATATATATATATATATAAATATATATATATATATATATATATATATAATATATATATATATATATATATATATATATATAATATAATATATATATATATATATATATATATATATATATATATATATATATATATATATATATATATATATATATATATATATATATATATATATATATATATATATATATATATATATATATATATATATATATATATATATATATATATATATATATATATATATATATATATATATATATATATATATATATATATATATATATATATATATATATATATATATATATATATATATATATATATATATATATATATATATATATATATATATATATATATATTATATATATATATATATATATATATATATATATATATATATATATATATATATATATATATATATATATATATATATATATATATATATATATATATATATATATATATATATATAATATATATATATAATATATATATATATATATATATATATATATATATATATATATATATATATATATATATATATATATATATTATATATATATATATAATATATATATATATATATATATATATATATATATATATATATATATATATATAATATATATATATATATATATAT
>CATKWJ010000108.1:0-29034 GCA_949825065.1 Odontocerum albicorne
ATATATATATATATATATATATATATATATATATATATATATATATATATATATATATATATATATATATATATATATATATATATATATATATATATATATATATATATATATATATATATATATATATATATATATATATATATATATATATATATATATATATATATATATATATATATATATATTATATATATATATATATATATATATATATATATATATATATATATATATATATATATATATATATATACATATATATTATATATATATATATATATTATTTTGAAAAAATCTATTTTTAAAAAATCTATTTTGAGGAAGAAGTTTATATTAAGTAGATTAAAAAGTATATTGTGCTGGTTTAGGTATGTAGATGACATTATTTGTGTTTGAACGGGTACCGATTGACTATTATACTAGTTATTAAAATATCTAACTTTTCTAAAGAGTTTTATAAAATTCACTTAAGTGAAAGTTCTTAAGAACTTTAAGTTCTTAAGAACAGGATGGAAAATTTTATTTCTTGGATTTGACATTATCCTGAAAAAATAAACACATTAGACATTGACATCTGCAGAAAATACACTTACTCGGACTTTATAATTCTAGCAACTTCCAACCATCTTTTCAACCAAAAATTAGCTACCTTCATTTGTATGTTTCATATATTTCTCAGTGTACCCTTAACGGAAGATAAATGAAATAAGAATAAAAGGTTATCAAGGAAATAGCACAAAAATTTTAATTGATTCACTTTTAATAAACAAAACAAAAAGAAACTAAATAAAGTCATATATTTAACGACATTTTTTTTAAGCATACCTATTATTTAAATGGAGCAGTTCTATTTATAAAAAATATAACATACGAAAAAACAAATATGTCTCCAAATCAAATAAAGCCTGCATCATAATATAAATAGGCCAAAGCCCGTACGACGGTTGTCGCCAAAGAAAGAATACGAGAATTGAATTTTGAATACAAGAGAGCGAGAGAGGAATACTTGGATTCTCTCCGAAAGTAATTCGAAATTTGAATCTCGGTGGGTCCGTGATACTGAACGAATTTTAAATACATAGCTTACAATTTTTGAACCGATGTAAAAGGGGAAGATGTTTAAATGATGTAAATAAACTAATTTTACATTTATGAATATATATGTTCATAAATGTAGAATTAGGTTTTACTTCCGTGAATATTTCACGGGTTGCAACTCGTATAACACTAATTGCTATCTCCGGAAACTCATATTAAACGATAAAGGCAAAAATTGAATGCATAGCAACATTGGTTTATAATATTTTTTATGTGGGGACTGATAATTTTTATTCAGGAAAGACAGGAAGATCATTCGAATAAAAATTTTGCCTACACAAATCCGTAACGAATCCTTTAATTTATTCTGAAATGCCTAATCATTGTCACCGTTAAAATAACACATTTTCTATCTAGTATGCCAAATTCTTGCATATCAGTTGTAACGAAAAATTAATTGGACAAATTGGAGGCCTTTTAAATATCCAAGTCAGTGCATTGGGGTAAACATTTGGACAATACGTATATTCCCAAAATCTTACCGCGGCTTGATGAAGTTGTCTCCTATGTACCTCCACCCACAATCCCTAACCTGAATTAAATACGTTAGAAGCGTGTATGTCGGTACTAGTTCGTACGTTATGCAGTCTAGGTTTTGTGCTCCCCTGATGATGAGGGGAAAACCTTGAAACCGGTATACAAAGTGAAAAAAAAACAATGTTTCATTAAACAAATTACAATGTTCCTGAGGAGGTTGCTCAATGTTAATGCCTTAACAAATAATATGTCGAACTTTGCAATCAGCCATCTTTAATTGCCCAAGAGACTATGGTAAAATTTATTTTTACTTATTGGTGTCACAAAACATGCATTCTACCAGGGTGACCCATGAAAGGCTGAAGTATGTACATCGCTGTACTGCGCACACTGTCATCGTCGCCTTGGCAGTGTGGGCAGTAGTTTCATCTGGCTGGAATCATACTTCCTGTTTATCTTCGACCACTGGTTGTATAAAAAATTCAAGCATTGTCCTATACTGGGCCCTGTTGATTCTTTCTGTCAGACCTTCCTCATTTTCAAAGTAATACGGGGCAATAACTATTTCAGCAATAACACCGCACCAAACAGTGCATTTTTGGGGATGCAATTGATGATGATGCAATTCCCTGGGATTCTCAGTACCCCAAAACCTGCAGTTTTGTTTGTTGTTGTACCCGTTTAAATAAAAATGGGCCACATCACTCATTATCAAGTTGTTCAAAAAGTTGTTTTATCTCAGACTCGGTGTTGAAATCAAATGGCATACTATAGGCACTGCTAAGTATTTAAAGGTACTCGTAGTTAAGTTCAAGGCTATAGAGCCTGTAAAAAAATTAAAAATGAACAAGTTATGACTTTTTCAAATCCTTCAGTCTTTCAGTTACCACCCTATATAAATAGTATGTACTGAAGAAACTCAAGTATATAAAAAGCTAAGCAATTCGAGACATTTAAGTGACAGTCAACATTTTTATCTAAAAAAATGTAAATCACTCGATAGTCTTCTTGGGCTCAAAAGTGATAAATTCAGTATTCGTTCGAGATTATTATAACTAACGTCTGTTTAACTTTTCTCTGGTTCACATTATTGATTGATTTGAACGGATGTTCTTCGATCATTCGTTCAACATGTTCATTGTTTTCATTTTCATTCATCTTATAACATCAGTTTTCATTGATCTATACATTCAATTTAATTATCAGCTAACGCGTGATCCATGCATTTTTCAGTTTTTTTGAGTATTTTGAATGATATTTTTTTATATTGATGTCATTGTTTCATTATTATGCATCAAAGTCCTTCTTCTAGCCCTTGCACATGATTTATATCAGCTACGTATATGTATATCAAATTATGCTGCAAATGTTTTGTAACTTATTCTCTCATTGTTGTATAATCATTGTTAGATTAGTTGATTTATTAGATTTTTCAAAGGTTTCAGCTTTCGAAACTATTGTATATGTAAGAAATACTCGTATTTAAAAAAAAACTTTTTTAATCCCCTAATTATATTATTCCCTGCTACGCGTGTTTCTACATCTTATCGTGAGTCCCTCATCGAACACGGAATGATTCCGGTTTGTTATGAGATTAGTATTTAGGTCAGACTGGTGTCATGTAACATCGAAAGTGTGTGTGGTCTATAGACCCAAATGAAAAATGTTGATAAGGTGTGAGACTTTTTGCATTCTTTAATTGTTTATTATCCTATCTTAGGAATTAGTCATATGTTTCGCTTATTGTGCTTTTTATTGTTATCATATTAGTCAAATCCAATGTAAAACATTGAAAGTTTTCAATAAATGTTGAACTTTACATAATCTTTTATTTATTACACTAGGTTATTTTTATTACTTAATTCTTTTAACAAAAGAACATTAATTTTTATTTTAATTAATCAGTTGTTTCAATGCCATACAAGATCTCTTTATCATTGTATACATAATACAATATGGTAAAACATTTTTATTCAAAGTGTCTTAGACCTATACTGTAGCTATTTTAATTTTTTTTTTGTTTATTTTGGAGGCAATTACCCTTTTGTGGTATACAATCTTTTCATCTAAAGAACAAGGAGCATTCAATATAAACAATAGAATTAAGCAGGTTTAATATCTATTAAGCATGCTTAATGCTATTATTAATCCTACTATTCTACTGTAAAATATAAAAGCTCTACAACTATTTTGTATCGGTTAGTTTTCCTTAGATATAATTTTCTCATTTTACTTACTGCGATACTGTTTTTTTAACTGCTAATGAATTTTAGTTTCTTTTAAACAATGTTTCTATTACTTTCATATGACATATCAGGGGGCAAATGTAAATTATGATTAAAAGCTTTCACAACTGTTGTTAATTGGCAACGGTGTTATGCCGAAGCCTTTGTTAGTATAGGGTCTTTCGAATTGAGCGTTTTTTTTAATTCGTGGATAAAACACAGATGGCGTCACGAACTTGCCTGGATTTTGTGACATTTGAGAAGTGTAATGTATGAAATTTATAAAAATGACATCGTATTTACATTATAAAAATGACATCGTACAACAACGCGTTCAAATTGTTGAACTATTTTATGTACTTATAGTAATCTCCGGAAACGGTGATGTTAATTGCCCACCAAGATCATGTGATTGGACACCGTTAAACTATTTTCTCTGGAGTTACGTGAAAAGTCAGGTCTATAAAAATAACCCCCAATCAATTCCTGAGCTGAAGGATGAAATTATTTGCTTAATTGGTGAGTTAAAACCGCAATAATGCCAAAATGTAATCGAAAACTTTGACAAAAGAGTGGACATCTGTGGAGCTGCAAGAGGTGGACATTTGGTGGATATTGTTTTAAATGTTATACATTAACACTTCAATGAATAATAAAAAGTATTTTGAAATCAAAGTAAATTGTGTGTTTTATTCAAGAATTAAAAAAATTGAATTAAAAAAACCGCTCAATCTGAAAGACCCTATATAAAACTTGTACAGCTAGTACCGTTGTCAGTATGACAATATATATTTCTTGTACTATACATATTGTAGAGCTTGTTTAAACTGTTCGTTTCCTTAGTAATACTCATGTTATACATCCTGAGATTTTGAGATTGATTTCTAATGCTGATAAATCGGAAAATCCCAGCTGGTTATTTTTCCCAAATTCAAGGTTTTTCAAACAGACTATTGATTGATTTAAAGGGGTTGTCCTAATGGCAATGGTCCACCAGATTGTATTGCATATAACGACGGTTGCGTAAAAAGGATACTGCATTCTACAGCCAAGCGAAGCAATACCTTAGCAACAACCGAACTATCTATAAAGCACTGCCTGTTTGGAGCATTCACATTGAAATGATCAATTTTTAATTTCAACTGCAGTTCTTTGTTTTATGTTATGTGCACGATTATGTTTTTTTTTGTTTTGATTAATTACGATTCTTCGTTTATACGAGTATTTTGATTACAACGACTTTCAGAATATCTGGAATTGGTAATGTGAACCCTGAAAACTTTTCTGCTACTTATTTCAGTTTCCACTCGATAATATTCAAAGAATATTATTTCTTCTTTTAAGCGTTTTTTTTCCTTGACTGAAATCTGTGACAAGTGTCTTACGATGATAAAGTTTATATCTAAAGCAATTTTTTAACCAAATTTTAGTTTGTTGTCTTTATTGTTACTCAAAGAAGCCGATTTAAACGGCTATCTTTGCTCAGAGTTTCAAACGAAAGTAACTTTTATTCTGAATACAGGAAATTTATGAATTATTAAATTAAAATTGAATAAAACAAATTAGTCGGACTGAAACAAGCGTTGCCATATTAAATATTCAACGAAATGTTTCTTTGGAAATTACGTGTCAAACTTTCATGAGATTCCGACATTGTGTCATTGAGTTTTAATGACGCTACTTTTGCTATTTTCAAAACAATGAAAAAAAAAACAAATTTCGTGTGTTGATGAAACATTACTTTTTAATGGGGAAAAATACCGTTCAAACTCAGTGATGGCTTGAAAAGTGTTATCCGGGCTCTGCTCCGTCGAAAACGAAATATTTTGAAATAGTAATTATTCTTAATAATATGATGGACTCACTCGTTAAATGTTTATTATTTCACTGAATATTAAGTTCGACACTAGTTAGTAATACATTTGTATATAGGGCGTTTAACGATCGTGCACCCCTTTTTAGTTCACCAATAAATAAGTCATGCAGCAATATAAATCGTTATAAATTAGAACGATACTCCCCTATCTAATACTATAGTATTGGGATAGGACAAGTTCAAGCATCACAAGACATTGAATAAAACACAGTCGAGATATATTTTATTATAAGAAGCGGCAATAGTGTATGTTTCTTAACCCTTCCCTTACGGTGATAAAAATGAAACGCGTGTTCCGGTGTTGGGTAGTGAGTACGCGATCAAAAATTAGTGATTTTAAATCGGAAAAATAAGAACATTCATAGATAATCCCCTTAATTAATTATAATTGAAGTTAAAAATAATAATAATTGAGATTTATTTGCTAAAAACATTAAAAAACCATCTGACAACGCTCACGGAACGGGCGTAGATCTAGTCTCGTTGCCAGCTCAACAGCTACTACGGCGCGGCAGGGTTGGTGGCTAACTCGGGCGTGGCTTACACTTGCGAGGTTGAGACAATTGAGCTCCTCGCTATTCAGTGACGTATGCAAAAGTGAGATGCGAATATAGTGTCGCGCTTCCCGCATACTGTTCACCTATCGTCAAGACCCAAGATCGAGGCACTCACAGCGTTTAAATGCGAATTTGTTTCCGATATTCACGAAATACTTACGATGTAGTCGATAAATTCTGATTATTATTAATATTATTTATTAAATCAATGCGTAAATATATTATGGAGGAATACCTAAAATCTTAACCTTGTATTTATTATATTTATACAACTATGTATTTAATATCTCTATATTGATGATTATTAGAAGCAACGTGTAGAAGATACCCAACACAGGGAAGGAAAGGTTAAAAAAACATCAAGATTATTGTTTTACTTTTCGATTAATGCACACAATTTGTCTTTACCAAAACAGTATATAATATCTTAAAGCCAGACATTTGCCGATCCCCATCCAGTTTGTCTACCCCAGTGTTATTATAAATACGAGAAAAGACAACTACCAGAAATATTGATTTTCCGCAAAGAATATATAATTATCTCTCGAAAAAAAAATTAACACATTTTTATGCACTTTTTGAAATAAACACCATTATTTTTTTTACAGTTATTTAAATTCTTAGATTGTGAGATGGTTTGGGCCCGTGGAACAAATGAATAAATAAAAACTAATAAAATAAATATATGGTACAGTGCAAATGTAAATGAAAGGCGTGGTAGAGGAAACCAAGACCCTAGTTAGAAAGAAGGAAATTTATAAAGTCCGAGGTTTCGTAGAAGCTGCACGAGAAGGTGTATAGATGGAGAGAGGCAAAAGATTTATCTGGCCGATGTTTTTTTCATGTTTTCAGCAATAAAATTATAATTATTATCATTTTTGACTTCAAATTTAATTAATTTAAGCGATTGGCTATGAATATTCTTATTTTTCCGATTTGAAATCGCTCATTTTTACATGTGTATTGAATACACAGCACTGAAACTCGAGGATGTTTTCAACATAGGAAGAGAAAGGTTAACGTGGACTGGTAAAAAAATCCGGCGTATTTGGTCGGTTACTAGGCCAAAGATAGCGATGGTTTTTTTTTTGTAAACGCTCAAATACAAACGTTCCTTGAGTATTTTTTGTCTAAGAACTGCACTATAGAAAGTATTTACGATATTTTTCCGAATTTAATTACAGATACAATCTTGGATTATCTTTAAAAAAAATCCTTTCTTTCATAAATTCATAGCGTGTTTGATTATATGCGTCACGTTTTTTTTATACATCAACAAAAAGGCCATAAAGAAATGTATATCTGTGTAAAATAAAGCGAATCTCTGCTCTTTAATAGTATTAGGGTAGGACAAGTTCAAGGGATCATTGCGAGCATCACAGTGTATTAAAAAAAATAGTCAAGATATTGTTCATTAAAAGAGAGTGAACATGTTCATGTTTCTTGTATAAAATACCAAGAAAAACTTACACTCCTCGGTTAATGTGTAAAATTTATCTGAACCAAAAACCAGTGTCGAACATCTGAAAGCCAGACAATATTGAATGTCATGACCCCATCCTATTTCTCTCCCCTAAGTGTATTATAAGTACTTGGAAATGCAAACATCCGTCAGACATATCGATTTTCTCCATAGGAAAAGTAAGTCAAGTATTATTTGGAAGGAAAATTACACTTTGAAATTTAAACCGTTTCGAATGTTTAGTAAAATTCATAGAAATTCTATAAAATTTATGGATATTTTGTTAACAGATTTTTTTTAAATCCAACTAAGTTGTTCTATTTCTTTCATTTTATAACTTTTTTTGTTTGTTATCAGCCAATATTTTGTGTTTTTTTTTTATTAATTTCTTTAAATAAGTATTTTGGCTTCACATTTTAAATTAATTCAGTTTTATAATTAAAGTTTCAATCAATAAAGGATATTAATATTTCCTTAATTACGTATCAAACTAAAATATTAAAAAAATGAAATATGTTTGTGATTTTTTATCGTCTTTTCATGGTTTTCAGTTTATCAGCTGTGTGAATTAAATAAAAGAACTAAAAACTTATTTTAAGTCCCTTTATATTCGTATATTTATAGACTTACTTATTTCATGTTTCATTCGAAATTATAGCCTATGTTGTAATGTTTTTTTTTTAAATAATATTTCCATTGCACATAAAAAAAATATTTTCATATTGAACTTGAAAAATAGTGATTTTTCGAAGTATATATTGACATATTCATTATTTGTCCGCCTAGCTGAGCTTTAAATTTTTCTTTCTTTCTTAAACTTGTTCTTCTTCCTGGCACTGTCCCAACTCATTGCCTAGGTAGGCTTTTGGGGTCGGCTCTTCTCGTTCTCAGGCTGTATATTCTTCGGTGTTGTGTGTCGCTTTCATCTAGGCCGTTTCTTTGCAGGATTTTGGAGCATTGAGTCATCCAGGAGTTCTTTGGTCTTCCTCTGGACGACTGTCGAGGAAGATCCACAGACATTGCCTGATTTACCGTATGGTCTGGTGGTCTCCGTCTTATGTACCCGTACCATCTCAGCTGTCGTTTTTCCCGCTTACTATTTCTTTTTTTAAACTCTACCTTTTTAATAATACATTTTATTATTCAAATATTTCACTTGTCTTTTTATGATATTGGTTTTTGGCTTACTTCGTTTCAAATAGTATATGATTGCTTACATAATTTGTATAAAAATTGACTTTCGACGGGCGCAACGGCCACGCAGCCTGCCGTACCAACTCCGCTGCGCGTACTATGAATAGGGAAGAATTTATTTTTGCATTTTATCCATATTGCTTTGGTTAGGAGCTCTTAATATTTAAAATAAAATAAAAATATGATTTTTAAGAGGGTTCTTTAATAAAATGATTATTTTACATATACATTTTCTATCGATTATAATAATAGGGTATTCTAATTTCTAGTTAGTTTTGTTTAATAGACAATTAATAACATTTATTTATAACTACTTACAACATATATTACTTACAAAATATAATGAAAAATGTTAGCATATTGTAAAAGGGTGAGCATGTTAAATGTAGACCATTAAATGACCGATGTTTGCATTTTGTTTTTCAGAAAAATGTTTTAGAATGGAAGTCAATAAATCGACAACATCATTGTCAAAAATGCAATCCAATAAGTGTTTGTAGGTGAAAAATTAAAAATTAGAGCGAGTTGAGGAAAACTTTTCTCTATAAAGTTTTTCGAAAAATGGTAATAATGAAGAGAAATTCATTTTAATTACTGCGAGACAGTTTTAAAAATGACTGCACAGTACTGTTTAAAATTATACCTTAATAAATTTAATTGAACTTTGATTTGTGGAATTTTTAGATGTAAATAGAGCAAATGTTATAAAAATGCAACGACTTTCTGGTGTAAATACACGCCCTTACGTATTTAAGTGGAAGGGTGTTGATAAATATGGAATGATTATAATGATTTAAAAAGTATTCTAGAATAAGTATAAAACATCAAGACCTAATAAGACTATATTGAGTGAATGAGCTGCAAAGTGTTTGAAATGGCACATTTGAAATGAATGAAGTACGAAGAAAATAGAATGGAAAGAATTTAAGGAGATACTTAAAAAATGAGAGAGTACGAAGTTTCTGCATCAATAACCAAAACCATTCAAAGTAATAACAAGAATGGGAAGACACAAATCAAGGCAAACGGTGACCTAACAAAAGAGATACCCATTGCAACCGGTATCAAACAGGGAGACAGTCTCAGCCCATTTATTTTTAACATTATTATGGATAGAATCATATAGGAGGTGACTACTTTGGGTCTGGGTTACAAAATGGGAAATAAATTGATCAGTATAGTGTATTATGCCGACGACGCTGCAATATTAGCAGAAAACGAAGATGATCTTCAGAGAATGAATGCTCTACAAATTTCGCCTCGCTTCTAAGAAACACAATATGACGATTTCAGTCAATATACCACAAAGTGCTTAACAATATCAAAAGAGGCACTCAGATGCAAACTGATCATCGATAACGTACCCATCAAGCAAGTCATGCGATTCACTTACCTAGGTATAGAGATCTCCAGCAACGGTGACCTATATAGTGAAGTACGAGCACAAACTAATAAAGCGACAGCTTTTGCTAGCTGCCTGCGGGACACTATATGGAGAAACAAACACATGCTAACCAAAAGTAAGGTCAGGATGTATAAGACATGCGTCCGCCCTTTCATAACATATGGAATAGAAGTGAGAGCCGATACCGACAGGACAAAAAAACCTTCTCAGAGTGGCGGAAATGACAACCTTACGCTCCGATTGCAGGCAGAACTCTTATCTTATCTTAGAGATCGGATCAGAAATGAGACTATAAGGTATGTTTGTGATGTTGAAGACGCAGTGAAGTGGGAAAAAAGCAGAAGGCGCTTCTGGAGGGATCATGTGGACCACATAAAGGATATAAGACTGGCGAAAATCGTTAAGACTGAAAACCCTAACAGTAGGAGATTACCAGGAAGGCCACCGAAAAAGTTTAAAGACAGTTGGACGTCATCATCCCAAGACAGCCCACTGTCACAAACAGGTCAAACGACCTAAACCAAGAGGAAGAAGACAAGACTTAAAAAATATATGAATAATGAAGGATTAGAAGTGATAATTTGACATATAAATAATTCAAATGCCTTCTTTTAGTTTGTTTCACGTCAAACATTGACGTGAAACAAACTTAAGGAAGCCTAAACAATTGTTTGAAAGTGCGTTCTCTGAGAATTACACATAATATGGTAACGCAATAACGGATATGTATGAAATTACAAAGAATGAATGTAAACTAAGGACTAATGCTATTGTATGGGTGGGAAGGACAACTTTGAGATGGTTTGTGCATGTAAATTTAACAACTTACATAATTATCACTAAATAATTGAGCATATCATAATTTGAATTTATTTGAAAAAACCCTTCTGCATTCAATAACCATAAAAACATCAATTATAACATTAGATTTTCTTGCCACTGCAGTAAATTATTATCGACACAGGTCAAATCCGATACCTTGCAGTTATTATCTGTCTCTATTTTTTCTCTTACCCTTCTCTTTTAGATGGAATTTCTCTTACTATTCTTACGGGAAGACCGAGCTCTTTTAGAGCCATGGTCATTAACAATGTGATAAATTAATTTGCATTTTTCTTTTGCCTCACGGATATTAGTACGACCTTCAAAAGCAATAAAATTTGCCTTATCGTGGGCTGCTTGCAATTCAATACCGAGCTTAATGAAGTCTATGTAATGTTGGCGGAGATCATTGTTCCAATTGTCATGCAAATCTGGCCTGTTCAACCACATCTCAAATTCAGCGTTCTTCTTCCGAATCTGCCGTTCAATAGCCTTTAAGCGATCCATTTTTATTCAATGTAGACTTTTACAAGATAGCTGTAGACAATGTTTATATCTGTAAAAATAAAGTGTATTAAATAAATATGTTATTTATAGTTAAGACATTAACATTGTGGAGGTTTACAGACATTGTAATTTGTTTTATCAAACACTGTTTATTCCACTTTATGTAAAGGTATAACCCTACCGGTTTCAAGGTGCACACCTCATCTTCAGAGGAGAAGACTGAATTCTGTTCAAACTGGTACCGAAATACACAAATTGGAAAGATTAGAGGCCCTAAAAATTTCTAAGTCAGTGCATCGAGGTGAACATCTGGTAAACACATATATACCAAGAATCTCTCCGCTGCTCGCCGAAGTCATCCCATGTCTCCCCCAGCCCCAGTCCCCAACCCGAATGTTTAACGTTAAAAGCGTGTATCTCGGTACCAGTTTGAACAGAATTCAGTCTTGTTTGTGCTCCCCTGATGATGAGGTAGAATGCCTTGAAACTGGTAGGGTTATACCGTTACAAAAAGTGGAACAAACAGTGTTTGATAAAACACATTACAATTAATAAATATGAATTGTTGTCTAGAAATAATTTACTTTTATTTCAAATTATTTAATTTTTAAAAAATAGTAAATAAAATAGTTTTTAATTTTCTAAGGTACCAACGATAAAAAAATATTTATTAAAATTTCATACTAAATTTATAAGCAATCTGTTGAATATAATTTGATATTTTATGTCGACCAGGTCGAAAAAAGTAGTTTCGAGAAAAACGCGTTTAAAGTTTTGAGATTATTGTCCGAGTTATTCCGGTGCGGCGTAATTGCTGCCTCATTTATAGCTATTTTATAGCTTCGTAAATATTAAGAACTTTAAAACTTCCCTTTGAGAACATATTTGTAAAGGTCTAAACTTTAAGAATATTGAAAAAAAATAAAAACGATTTTTTTTCAAATTTCTAGAGTAGAATACACCCTTAACGATTTATACTTGAATATTATTTTTTTTAATTATTTGACAATGAAAATTGTTATTTTTTCCACAACTTCAATAATTATTGTTAATTCAAAGTCATTCATGTTTAAAAAAATTAAAAAGGTATAAATCCATTTTTTAAGAATATTTTACATGGTAACATCTGTTGCATATATCAAAAATATTTCTTTCTTCAAGCTTAAAGTTAGGGATGTGATTCCCGTTGGTTTGTGTTTAAAAAAATACATTTAACTTAACTTCATATAGTATACAATTTGTTTTCTTAGGCTTAAGTATAATGGATATTGGATAATGTGAGAGAATTAAGGGAATTAGAAGGACTGGAATGGCTGAGAATGCGATGTCAAAGCTGAAAAATATATGGATTGCAGAACCACCACAAAAATGCGCCTTATAAAGATTTTTCTCTTCGCAATATGTACTGCGTAGAAACGTGGGCTGTAAGAATACAAACGAGAGACGTAGAATAGACGCATTTAAAAATTTGTGCTAGGGATGGCAAGAATATAATCTATGGACGACAAGGCATGTTTATACCTAAATTCTCAAAGAACTTAGAATCACCAACAGAAAATCAACAATATATCTGTGGCGGTCGCACACTCGGAACACTGTGGGCGTCCATATACACGGTCAATGACCGATGAAATGACCTTTGCATTCCTATCGATTATAATAATAGGGTATTCTAATTTCTAGTTAGTTTTGTTTAATATACAATTAATAACATTTATTTATAACTACTTACAACATATATTACTTACAAAATATAATGAAAAATGTTAGCATATTGTAAAAGGGTGAGCATGTTAAATGTAGACCATTAAATGACCGATGTTTGCATTTTTTTTTTTCAGAAAAATGTTTTAGAATGGAAGTCAATAAATCGACATCATCGTTGTTGAAAATGCAATCCATTAAGTGTTTGTAGGTGAAAAATTAAAAATTAGAGCGAGTTGAGGTAAACTTTTCTCTATAAAGTTTTTCGAGAAATGGTAATAATGAAGAGAAATTTATTGTAATTACTGCGAGACAGTTTTAAAAATGACTGCACAGTACTGTTTAAAATTATACCTTAATAAATTAAATTGAACTTTGATTTGTGGAATTTTGAGATGTAAATAGAGCAAATGTGTTGAAAATGCAACGAATTTCTGGTGTAAATACACGCCCTTATGTATTGAAGTGGAGCAAAACAAACAATTACAAAGTCCACGCGCCGGCCACTCAACCCGTAGCCGGGAGCGGACCGCATTCCATGCCGGAGCGAGAACGCACCACGTCTGTCGCGCCAGTTTCGTAAATAAATTATCACCTACATACGACATTAATCGTTTTGCTAATGCAGAAACGAGACGAAGGATATCTTGCTCGCATTCCGGAAATGGTATAAAAATTCGCGGAAATGGTATAAATACCTACGTTAACTAATAAAAACTCTTCTTCCGCATTGCGATCCAAAACGTGTTTTATTTATCAACAAATCATCATCATCTCTTCTCTCTAGGACACATCTCCTAAATATCTATAAGTCCTGTGATTCTTTACACATTGCTCAATTTATCAAAGGCTATCATGCAAGTCATGATAATGCTCAGTCTCAATGAAATAAATGAGATATTATGTAAAGGTTAAAATAAGTACATAAAAAACTTATGTTTGTATTCACAACAGGTTAATTTTTGGGTTTATTACCGGTTTCGAAGACCACCGTCTTCATCATTAGGTGAAGATAAACTAAATTGCTAAAAATAGATTTCCTGTACAAGTGTAAATAATATAAGAAGTAGGGGAAGAGAAGTGGGGAGAGGTGTGATTCAATGGTAAATGGGACGGGGTAAAAGTGAAAATGAATCTTTTGGGCAGGCCAGGGTCTGGATATCTAGGGGGGTGGATTTTAAATAGGAAACATATTAAGCAGAGGGCTATTATGAAAATTCGTTTGGTTGTTGATGATATTTTGACTTAATTTTATACATTTTTTAACCCTTCCCTTACGGTGATAAAAATAATACGCGTGTTACGGTGTTGGGTAGTGAGTACGCAATAAAAAATTAGCGATTTTAAATCGGAAAAATAAGAACATTCATAGATAATCCCCTTAATTAATTATAATTGAAGTTAAAAATTATAATAATTGAGATTTATTTGCTGAAAACATTAAAAAACCATCTGGCACCGCTCACGGAACGGGCGTACGTCCAACCTATTTGCAAGCTTAGAAGCTACTAGCGGCGCGGAATACAGTCGCATACCCCGGCGCTTACGCATATGCTTGCGGCGTTGAGGCAATTCAGGTTCTCGCAATTCAGTCTAGTATGCAAGAGTGAGATGCGAATATAGTGTCGCGCTTCCCGCATACTATTCACCTATCGTCAAGACGAGGCAGCGCCGCGTTTAAATGCGAATTTGTTTTCGATCTTTACAAAACACCTCGATGTAGTCGATAAATTCTGATTATTAATAATATTATTTTTTAAATCAATGCGTAAATATATTATGGAGGAATACCTAAAATCTTAACCTTGTATTTATAATATTTATACAGATATTGATGGTTATTAGAAGCAACGTGTAGAAGATACCCAACACAGGGAAGGAAAGGTTAATCTCGAGATTTCCAAATTGTCAGGCTGCAGTCCCTCTTGGCTTATGTGTATAATCCGCAAGTGAAACTATAGGCTTTTCGAAAATTTAAGAAATGAGATATTAATAAAAAAATACAGAGAATAGCAATCGGCAATGCTGTTAAGAAAATATTATGTTTCTTAATTACGAAACTGGAATGGAAGATCTAGAAAGATGTTTTACCATTGACAATCAAGTCAACGAGGTATTGTAAAATAAATGTACTTGAATCAACATCAAGTTCAGTTCAAGTTCTTTTTTAAATCAACATTTTAAATGTTGGTTTAAAAAAGGAGTAAAGTGTTGATTTCAATGCTTTTTTGCCAAAAAAATGATATGGAAAATGAATTAAAGTTGTCAAATGCATGCACAAATGATCATTTGTGACATGACAAAATGATAAAAATCACATTCATAAATGATAAAAAACCGATATAAGAAATATTTAATACAAAAAGGATATACCAAGAAAGAAAAATTGAGTAAGGCATGATTAATATATAAAATATTGAGATAAACGAATGTTAAACTTTCCTTCCCTGTGTTGGGTATCTTCTACACGTTGCTTCTAATAACCATCAATATCTCTATAAATAATATAAATACAAGGTTAAGATTTTAGGTATTCCTCCATAATATATTTACGCATTGATTTAAAAAATAATATTAATAATAATCAGAATTTATCGACTACATCGTAGGTGTTTTGTAAAGATCGAAAACAAATTCCCATTTAAACGCTGCGAGTGCCTCGTCTTGACGATAGGTGAAGAGTATGCGGGAAGCGCAACACTATATTCGCATCTCACTCTTGCATACTCCACTGAATTGCGAGGAGCTCAATTGTCTCAATCGTCGCAAACGTAAGCCACGCCGGGGTACCGCTCCGCGCCGCAGTATCTTCTGGACTTGCAAATAGTTTAGACGTACGCCCGTTCCGTGAGCGTTACCAGATGGTTTTTTAATGTTTTCAGCAAATAAATCTCAATTATTATAATTTTTATTTTCAATTATAATTAATTAAGGAGATTATCTATGAATGTTCTTATTTTTCCGATTTAAAATTGCTAATTTTTGATCGCGTACTCACTACCCAACACCGGAGCACGCGTTTCAATTTTAACACCGTAAGGGAAGGGTTAAAAAGAAAGAAATTAATGAAAGTTAATGAGAAAAAATATTGATGTAGGAAAGGTGAAGTAAACATGTCGTTATTTTTTCCCCACATTATACAGATTTCTCCTGTTACATAACGTGGATCTAATTGCTTTATTCATATGGAAAAATACTAGAGAGGATTCTTCTCATAGTTAATAGTGATGGCACACTGCGTCACTCAATTGATTCGACATTTAGATGACTAATAAAACGTTTAGAAAACCAGCCCTATCACTGAGTATTTACCAATTTTTATTTAGCCATCATATTTGCTGGTTTAGTTTTTAAATAAAACAGAGGGTGATTGATTGCATGTTTTTTTTTGTTGGGAACATAAAAACTAAGTGCTTCTAATATTATGGGAATGTTTTATGTATATTTGAAATAAAAACTGTCCTATTTAATTTTTTCTAGCAGTTATTACTTACATTTTGTTTGATTCCTGACAAGAACTGCAAAGTTGACTGCAGTAGGTGATTGATCGTTGTGTTGACTTTTAATTAGAAATCCAGATTAAGGTAACCCATACTAGTCCTGCAAGAAAATAGAAAAAAATAATCATAAAAGCTTCTCTACGAACAATGCTCTGTTAAGTTTTAAGTTTAATAAAGTTTCATTAGATACAAGAAATAATTCAAAACGGTTAATAATTTACTGTCTTAGTCGTGAAGCAAGATTTAGAAATAATAACATGGTAAAAATATAATGACAATTAAATATTCTGAGAATGTTTGATGATCGAAATATGTAAGGTAAATTATCTCAATTGGTTAGTAGGATAAAATTTTGTAGGTTTTCAAATATATTTTGTATTTATTTATTTAATCAAGCCTACAATTTATTAGTAGGTTTGAAAAATAGCAATTATTTTGTCAGCAAATTATATAAATTTAGTTTTCTTTATTTTCGATCCCCCTATCATAAATGTCGTATGACATTCTGCAGGCAAAAAAAAATTATATTGGAAACAAACTATAAAACACTTCAGGACGTACTGAGGACGAAAATATCCTGATGATCTTACCAAGACAAATCAAGTACGCAATCAACGGCATGAAATCAAGTAAGGCCGGTGGTACTGACGGTTGTCCATTGATGTCCTAAAACAAACAGGTAGAGAAGTGGATACCATCTTATCAACACTTTTCAACAAGTGCCTTGTGGAAAAATGCACTCAAATTGGAAATCTGCAATCGTAATACTTCTCCATAAGAAAGGGATCATGAGGATTTTAAGAACTTGTGGGAACCACGGTCGTCGCTGAATATTGTCAACACATACGGTCAATGACCGACGAAACGACCTTTGGATACCCCGACGAATTATATTTTACAGTCCGAAGGTCACATACCAAAACATTGACGCGGCCGGACATCGCGCCGCATTCCACAGTAGAAAGAGAACTCATCACGCTGTCTCGCCGGTTCCTTAAACAAAATCTTTACCTACAATACGATTCACGATATCTACAATACTTCAATTGACCATTTCTGCACGCACAGAAGGGAGATAAAAGTATATTGCGGGCGCACTCCCGCGCCCATTCTGAAATGTTATAAATACCCACATACTGATAAATAAAACATTCATTCACTCTCTCCTTCCGCATTGCGATTTAACGTATTTTATTTATTTACCAACAACTACTATCATCATCTCTTCAAATAAGAAGCATTCCGCTTAAAACTAATCTCCGATCAGCTTGTTACCTACTCTATACAATTCTTTTTACCAAGTTAACCAACCGACTCTTCAGAACTTTGGACACGAACCAGCCACGACAAAAAGCTAGATTCAGGAGAGATTTCAGTACCATGGATCATATTCAAGTACTGCGGGGAATAATAGAACGATGTGAGGAATACAAACTTCCCCTATACTTATAAGGGATGAGTACAAATTTTAGTCTGATATGTTGAGTTTAAGTACGATGAAAAAGGGCCCGCAGAGATTTGGGATGGCTTGGGCATGTGGAACTAATAAAAGGAAAAATATTAACAATAATTAGAAATGTATAGTGGCAATGCGAATGAAAGTCGCGTGAGAGATAGACCAAGAGAAGTATGGTTGGATTTAAGTGAATGATATTTAAATAAAAAGAAATTTAGAAAGTCAAATAAATGGTAGAAGTATGTGAAGTACACTAAGGTTGTGTGTCGTGATAGGAAAGTCTGGCACTTTGTTCTCTCTGCCTACTCCGATAGAATAATTGGCGAGACGGTACTTATGTATGATATGAGGATCTAGGTTAGAGTATTTAAAAAGGCCTTAATGTGTCAAAATATTAATTGGCAGTAGAATATCAAAATTTATTAACAAATAATAAAGATTCTTTCTCCTTTAGAAACAAGAGTTCATTTTATTAATTAATAATCAAATAATTATTTTTAATTCATAATTATTATTATTTATTAATATTTAATTAATAATTAATCAATTAATTATTATAATTAATAATAATTAATTATTAATAATTAATATTAATAATAACTATGATTAATTAACAATAATTAATAATTATATATTTATAATAAATATTAATTAAAAAAAATTCATAATAATCTTATTATTAATATTAATTAATATTATTTATATGAATAATATTACTAATAATAATTATTTATAATAATTGATAATAATTATTAATAAAAATTATTATTATTAATTCTTCTTATTAATTAATATTAATTATAAATTAATTATGTTATATTTATTAAAATTACATATATTAATTATAATTACTTTATTTTTATTAATTAATTAATTTAATTAAATATCATTTAAAAAATAAATTTAATTAAATATAAATACTTTTAATTTAATATTTAATATTAATTTTATATTTAATAAATAAACACATTTATAAATTTATTTATTTATCGTTCATTTATCAAATTATTTATTTATATTATTAATAAATATTAATAAATATTTATTACAATACATTTGTAATAAATATTTATTATTTATTCAATTTATTTATTTATATTTATATAAATAAATATAAAAGATCATTTGAAATATAACCATTAAAGTCGGAGAAGGGGAAGCGTTTCCCTTTTCGTGACGTTCAGGCCAATTTGCCCTACCGCGCCTATAGAAGTTTCACTTCAAAAATGATGACGCTCATTCGAGGGGTATGACTGATACGAGCGCCAGTTAAAAGGAGGATGAAAAACAACTTGTTTCATTCGAGTGACATGACATAATATGTCAGTCATCATAAATTAACGAAACCTTTAACTACATAATTTCTTCGCAGGATTTAATTTTTCTTTGATATTTGGTTTTTAAATGATTTTAAACCACTGCTTATGCGTAGAAAAAAGTCCCACTTGCCAAATAAATGCTTTTGAAATGCGTGCATTCAAAATAATACACTGGGTGGACAATGTATAACAAAATATGGAATAAAGGGATAAGGGATGATCGTGAACTTAAGGTTGTGTTGAATAAGAATGAAAAAGAGTAATGAATGGAAATTGTGTGAAAGAATGATCAAGAAAAGTGTGATTGGATCAAGTAATGAAAGATTGAAAGAAGGTAACGTAGAAAAATAAGAAGAATCGTAGAAGTTGTACGAGAAGGTGTATGGATATAGTGAGTAAAATCTGGCGATGTGTCCTCTCTGCCTGCTCTAACAGGGAAATGGCGTGATGGTACGTATATGTGTATGATTGATACCATAAAAATTTAAAGAAATTAATAAATTTTAAAACAAATTACCTAAAAAAATGTAACATCTTCCATGAGCTTACATAGGGTAGTTCATTAACGAAGGCTCGGTCAATGTAGAAGGCCGTAGCTTGAACCTTTTATTCTCTCGTAGCTTGGACCACTTATGCCACCGGATAGCCCGGCGAGAACATGCCCTCAATGGCGTCGCGGGACCGGAGAATTTCATATTGATGTCAGCTGAATTTTCTCAGGCTTTGTTGTTTTTAACGCCTTTATGAGATACGCCATCAAGCATATCAGAGAGATCAGGAGGAATTCGAAGATGCCGCAGTTAAAAAAAAACCGTCTTTAAAATCAACACCTACTTTGAGAATATCTTTTTAAAGGGTCACCTTACCCGAGGGAAAAACACCCCCGGACCCTTAGAAAATGCAATACAGAGCCAAGTGGTGGATTTTATTTTGATGATAACGTGAACCAAAACTTCAATAAATAAAAAAAAAAATCCACAATTTTAAGTCAGCAAAAATAATCATAAAGTTTTATGAATGTAAAAGAGGCAAAGAGTGTATATATCGCTCTGCCATCTCTGCCCTCCCCCTCGACTGGGAAATGGCGCGATTGTATGATGTAAGGTATGTATGTTTGTGTGTGTGTGTTTATGTGTACAGGTGTGTGTTCATGTTGTCGTGTATGTGTGTGCGTGTGTGAGCGGATGTGCGTGATTGTGTGTGTGTTTGTGTGTGTGTATTTTGATTGAGAATATCTCATTTCAACAAAAGCTCTCTTTTGAAGAAAAAAATATTTTGAGATCTTTAAAATCTTACCTTACACGAAAAAACACGCTTGGTGATTTAGAAAAACACACTACAGAGATCAAGTGGTGGCAATAATAAAAAATACACCATTTTAAACCAGCAAAAATTACCACAAGTTGTATGAATGTAAAAGAGAGAAAGAGTGTGTCTGGCGCTCTGCCACATCTGCTCCCCCTCCCGATAGAGAAATAGCATAATGGTATATGTCTGTATGTGTGTATGTATGAATGATATATATGTGTATGTGTATTTATGTGTGTATTGGTGTGTGCGAGTGTTTGTGTGTATTGTATGAGCAGGTATAATAGCGTGTATGTGTGCAAGTGTGAATTCGTGTGAATTTTGTGTATTTTATGGGTGTATATGTGTGTGTTATTGTGTGCGTATATGTGTGTGTCTTTGTGTAAACAAGTGTTTCAGTGTGTGTGCGTGTACATGTGTTTGTGTGTATGTGTGTGTGTGTATGTGTGTGTTTGTACGCGCATGTATGCTTGCGTGTTTGTTTGTGTGCATATGTGTTCATGAGCTTATGTATGTGAGAGGTAGGTGTATGTATGAGCGTCTATTAACGGTTTTGTTAGTGTGTGGGTGTAAGTATGCTGTATATGTGTAAACGTGTGTGTGCGTTTGTATGTGCAAGTGTGTATGTGTGCCTGTGTTCGTGTATGCGTATCTTGTGTTTGCATATGTGTATGATTGCTTATGTATGTGTATACCATATGTATGCGTGTTTATGTGAGGTTGTGCGAATGTGGTCTCTGTGTTTCTCAGTGTGAGTGTGTGTGTGTGTGTGTGCGTGTGTGTGGTGTGTTTGCGTGCTCGCGTGCTTGTGTTTCGTATGGGTGCGTGTTAGTGTACATATTGTTGTGTGTGAAAAATTAAAATAAAAAAAAAAATAGTTAAAACAAAATAAGCATTGGATACACAATTAAAAGTTCTTTTAACCTTTATCTAAATTGTGAAAAAAGAAATTATGCAAGTTGTTATTTTTTATTTTCCAACAAACGACGACCTCCGTGGCCTGGTGGTAAGACACTTGTCTGCCGATCCGGAGGTTGCGGGTTCGATCCCCGCTGGAATCCAGATTTTTTTAAATAGGATTCCAGTCTGGTTAACACTTAGGGCTTATAAAAATCATCTTTCTGGTTGGTTGGAAGAGATTGCCACATGGCAATCAATAAACTCGCCAGGTTAAAAAAAAGGTCCGGTTCTTATATGTCATGTACAAGTGTTTTTTTTTTTTTTTAATTAAAAAAAAAACGGACCTTTTTTGTTTTGCAGTCTTACTACGAATTGTTTTAATAAATAACATTTATTTATTTGTCGTCTAAAAATAATAAACATCTATAAGACATTTATCACCACCTTACGGTACTTCTACTGTGACGATACAGACCACCCACTAGAGCTCACTTCACGATGCACCACAGAGCTCACTTCACGATGCACCACCTCCAGACCACACTTTCTCCGAGATATGTTGTATGGTATGCACCATTCATAAGTAATTACGAGTATTATACAAATATAGTTTATACTGCGCTGTTTAGAGAATAAAATGCTTAAGACTATATTGCTCACAATTTCCACCCACCTGGTTCATGTATGCCCTCGGCAACTCCTTCCCCCTGGTAATCCCTCAAAGTCTGAATTCGTCAGCTCTCGCAGTGAAATCAGCATAAACCAGTTTTCTGGCTTCGTCACATTGTCTTTTTTTGCCCGAATTGAATGTTTGTATGATTGAAATCGATTGTGTATTGCTGCTTTGAAGTATGCTGAAAAACCGAAAATTGCGTTTACTTTAAAACACTGTGATCAATACACAAAGATTTAATTATTAAATTTAAGCTTAGAAGTGCTTTCAAATCACTTTTTATTTTAATTACTAACCGGTTTTAATGGCTGAATTTCTATGTTAGGAAAACGTCCGTTCCCTGGTGGGTAATACTGTACTGATTTAGCTCTATCTAGTAACCCCTCCACAAATGGAGCACCCCCTTCCATAAAAGGGAGTTTACCTCTACAGAAAGACCCAGTGGAAAGAGACGCATGGGTGGTTTAACCTAGGGAGTCAATAATTTTTCCACAAAACTTAAAAATAAATTACCTTAATTACACTCCGGCAACCAACAAAAAATATCTTTGACTAGTGACAAATTTCTCGAAACACTTTCTGAATCAAAAGTAATTGTGAATCTATTTTTTTTATTTCACTTTTGCTGTACACAATATAACCTAGTGGGCTTATTGCCATGTAGAAATCTTTTCCAACTATCCAGAAAGACTTTAAAGATACCTTAAGTGAAACGAAAATTGGAATCCTTTTTGAAAAAAAATCAGAGGCCCAACGAAAGCAGCCGTCTTATCAATTAGGTCGCGAAATGTAGTTTCTTTAGTGTCATTAAAACAATAATATAGAGCAAAAGTTTTTGTGAAAAGATTACAATTTTTTTTTCACTTCAAGGGCGCAATGTGAAAATATCTCACAAATTTGTTTAAAAAATGTTTTTGGAAGAAATCTCAAGGTTTGAAAAATAAAATCTCAAAAAATATTATAATAAATTTATTATAATATTTTTTCCTGCCCTTCTCGTTCCGATATTGAACATAAGTTTTCTTTATTTGAAGATCTACGTGGCGTAGTCGTAAGATATTTAACTTTTTTTCCGGGTGTCATGGTTTCAATTCCAGGCGGTTTCAAATGAATCTCAAGGCTGTTAATTTATTATTATATATTTCCAGCCCTTCTCGTTCTGATATTGGACACAAGTCTCTCTGTTTGACGATCTTCGTGGCCTTGTCGTAAGATATTTAACTTTTCTCCGGGTGTCATGGGTTCAATTCCAGGCGGTCTAAAAGGAATCTCAAGGCTGTTAATTTATTATTATATATTTCCAGCTCTTCTTGTTCCGATATTGGACATACTCGTAAGTCTCTCTATTTGACGATCGTCGTGGCCTAGTCGTAAGATCCTTTTTTTTCCGGGTGCCTTGGGTTTGATTCCAGGTGTTTTAAAAGGAATCTCAAGACTGTTAATTTATTATTACATATTTCCATCTCTTCTCGTTCCAATATTGGACACAAGTCTCTCTATTTGATGATCTTCGTGACCTATTTGTAAGATATTAAACTTGTTTCCGGGCGTCATGGGTTCAATTTCTGGCGGTATAAAAAGGTTTATTTACTTCACCTGGTAACGATATTCGGGCGCGCTAGATTTGTGTGAGTTTTGTAGAGTCTTAACCTCTAAAGGAGTATGGCCGTACGGTGTACGTCGAGCGAATTTTTACCTCAAGAGAGTATGGACGTACATGGTACGTCCGATGTTTTTTTCCCGAATACATGAATTTATCCATAAAACGGACAAGGTTCAAATGTTCTTATCTGTTCAATTATTTTGTATGTGACGGACGCAATTACGTTTTTTATATTACTTACAAAATCATTTTTTTATTTTGCTAACAAAATCTCACTCGCTTAGGGGTTAACGTGTGGTAGTAATATCAACAATTGCAATGACAAACTAAGTATTATATCTACTTCAGTCATTCTAAACTCGAAGACTCAATTGAAGAAGCTAAAGGCAATATTGTCTTCCGGCCGAGCTCATCTCTATTGAGAGTTATAACGCGAAAAAAACTAAACAAAATAATATGTTGTTTATAGTTAAGGCATGCTGACTGTAGGCCGAGCGCAACACCAGATGAGAATAGTGATGTCGGGTAAACCACTAAAGAACACCAAAGAGTTTGTCTACCTCGGGAGCAAAATAACATGGGACGGTCGGTCTAAGAGCGAGGTCGACAGCCGTATACATCAGGCTAGACTTGCATTTAATAAAAGGTCGAAAATAATAGAATCAAATAATATAGACCTAAAACTGAGAATACTCCTCATCAAGACCTATGTATGGAGTATCTTGATGTACGGCTGCGAGACATGGTGCCTATCCGAAAGAGATAGACGAAGACTAGAGGCTTTTGAGATGTGGTCCTATAGAAGACTATTAGGAATTTCCTGGAGAGACCACATCACGAATGAAGAGGTTCTCCAACGAATCGAAGGAGGAAGGCACCTGCTCAGGATCTTGTCCGAAAGGCGTGCAAGATGGATCGGTCATATAATACGACAAGAGGGCCTTTTGCATGCCATAATGGAGGGTATGACCGAGGGGACAAACTCTAGGGGACGCCCACGCCGAGAGTACCTGGAGGACCTGTTGGTGGACGTGCGCTGCTCAACATACACAGATTTAAAAAGAGCCGCACAGGACAGGAAGGAATGGAGGAGAAGAGTTGAAATTGCTGCAAACCAGTCTTAGGACTGCAACCACAGAGAGAGAGAGAGTTAAGGCATTAACGTTGTGGAGGTTTAAAGACATTGTAATTTATTTTTAACAAACACTGTTTATTCCACTTTTTTGTGACGGTATAACCCTACCGGTTTCAATGTGCACACCTCATCATCAGGGGAGCATGAATTTCACCTCATCATCATCATCAGCCATTTCAAAATAAATTAGAGGAATAGACTTTCACATCATATTCAGGGAAGCGCAAACAAGTCTTGTTTGCGCTCCCCTGAAGATGAGGTGTGCACCTTGAAACCGGTAGGGTTATACCGTCACAAAAAAGTGGAATAAACAGTGTTTGTTAAAAATAAACAAAATGAGTATATTAATTATTTTTCAAATTAGCCCTGATACGAGTACTTATGTTCTGAAATGCTTAAATATCTAAACAAATATGTTAAAATAAAAAATATTGATGTTACATGGAGTAATTTAATATACAAAGAACCTTTTTCTATCTTGATATCAATAAACTTTGCCAACCTTTATACAAAAACTCTACTTCTATCCAGATAAAATTAAGGTTTATTCAAACTATCAGGTGAAAAAAATATAGTTTATCTCACGGCCCGGCAAGGTTTTTTTGAGAAGTCCGCAAGCTATTTAAATAAATCATTAAAAAAATACTATTTATAAGACATGGTGGTTTAACAAATAAGACTTGTTTACGCTCCCCTGAAGATGAGGTGAAAGCCTTGAAACCGATAGGGTTATACCGTCACAAAAAAGTGGAATAAACAGTGTTTCTTCTTCTTCTTCTTCTAAGTGCCCTGTCGGGTCCCCCCAACGTTGGCGATCACTTCGGCGAATCCGTCTCGGTCCTGAGCCGCCCGGAACAGTTCCTCTGCACTCCGGATGCCGGTCCACTCCCTCACATTCCGCAGCCAGGACATCTGTCTTCTTCCGGGCCCCCGGTGTCCCTCGATTTTCCCCTTCAATATAAGCTGGAGCAAGTGGTACTTCTCTCCACGCAGCACGTGACCCAGATATGAAATCTTTCTAACTTTTATAGTGGACAACAACTCCCTGTCAGCTCTAGCTCGCCTCAGGACTTCGGTATTTGTCACCATGTCTGTCCAGGGAATTTCGAGCATTCGACGATGCAACCACATTTCAAATGCTGTTTCAAACAGTGTTTGATAAAAAACAAATTACAATGTCTTTAAACCTCCACAACGTTATTGCCTTAACTATAAACAACATATGTGATAATTATATAGTTTTTCATTATGATTATCATACACACCTGGAGATGAGACCTTATATTCTGAAGGTGTCAGCTATACCCACCTGCAGCTTAGCCGCTTAATATGCGTACCCTGTATGACAAATCTGCGTAGGTTAACTGTTCCTTCCCTGTGATGTGTAACTAGTACACATTGCTTCTAAAAACTTTAATATCTCTATAAATATAATAAATACTGGCTTCAGATTTAAGGTATTCCTCCGTAATACATTGACGCATTGAATGAAAAAATAATATTAATACCGCTATGGTTGAGGAAGCGACGCTATTCACTTCTCACTCTCACTCTACTACGGTATATGGGAACGCTAGAAATATAATCTCAGTTCGGGGTTGTGTTTCTTCCTCCCGAGGTATAACATACAAAGTGTTAGTGTTTTCGTCCCGTCAGTAGCTCTAGGGCTTTTAGTTCGAGGTGGCCGCTTCACCCGTTTTGTGAACAACGACCAATGGTTTTTTTTTTCATGTTTTCAGCAAAATAAATTTCAATTATTATTACTTTTGACATCAAATTTAATTAATTTAAGCGATCAGCTTATGAATATTCTTATTTTTTCCGATATTAAATCGCTCATTTTTACATGTGTATTGAATACACAGCACCGGAACGGGCGGATTTTTTTTAAGCACAGGAAGGGAAAGGTTAAACAAGAGCTGTGTATGATTCTTTTTCCTCTTTTAAAATATTTTAGTGGATTTTTCGTAACATTTTTTAATGAATCGAATAATTTTATTTCAAGTATATGGTAATACCATTCGAATTAATATGTTCGTTTCAGAAATAATAATTATTTACAGGAATAAAGAAGCAGTGGTAAAGTAGGTAATAAAAGGCGTTAGATTTATTTTATTGTAGGTTTTAAATATTTAATACAGCTAATATTTAAAAAAAAATGGTGCCCCTTGTTAATAAAAATTGATAACGTATGATTTTGTAATAAATTATCTTAACAAAGTTTGTAACGTTCAACATAAATATTGTACAATCTTTATAAAAACACAAAACTGTCAAATTATTTTTGATCAAATTTTTTCCAACTAGTAGATAGACATACGAGGGAAGGAAGGTCAATACTTCTGCAGAATGAAGGTGAAAAAGGAAAAATATATATTTTTTTTTCCTTTTCAATAACCATTGACTCTTAAAACATTTTAAGATCTTTCAATAATCTTGTTTTATATTCACGAAAAAAATATTTGCTTTTGCCCTCAAAATAAGCCGTAACTGCAGTTTTACTTCTTCATAGTTTGTAAACTTCCTCCCTCATATTTTGAAACAAAATAAAAAGTCAGACAAATCCAGGTCTGGGCTGTGGGGAGGGTGATTTTATGTTTAGAAGCCTTCTAGTTCGAATTGATTTTGTGCACGGGTGCATTGTCATGCAAAAGCAGTACCCCTTTCGCCATTTTCCTCTCCTTTTCTTCTTCACTTCTTTTATATGCATCAGCAGACCAGAGTAAGTACTACTATCCAGTTTATTGCGATGCCCTTATATCAGTTTCATCTGTCAGCAGTGTACCTTCCGCATACTGGTGACTGCGGCACTTGGAACTTTTTAGGAGGCTGTGTGCCCTTTTTTATGCCACTTCATTGACTCCTGTTTTAACTCAGGCTTCATTAATGATGAACCCAAGTTTTATATCCAGTAAAAATTCGGCTCAAAATCTCATCTTCTTTGTTTTCTGCCAGAGGTTCAAAAAACTGTCGTAAAACCACTCGACGCGTTTGTTATTTTTTGGCATTTATGGATAATTTTATATTTTTTTTGAAACCTTAGTCCATCAATATATAATCTATTTGCTATGAAAGTAATAGCAGTTGTGACACAAAAAACGTGTAAATAAGCTATTACATTTTGTTGTTAACGAATACAACAGGGCAGGTTTTATTGCCCTTTGTGCCAATCTCTTCCAATTAACCAAAACGCTGTTAAACAGTCCATCTATGAAACCCAGACTGGAATCCCTTATTTAAAAAAAAATCTGGTTTTCATCTGGAATCTAGCCTGCAACTCTTAGATCAGAAGAAATATGATTTACCGACTAGGCCCACGACCTTAGTGTCAGGCTAAGAAATTATATTTTTTGCGGAATATTTAATAAATATTTTTAATGACTTACTTTATGGCCTTTACTCACCCCTAACCATAACGGGATCAAAAATCACTCCCTCCCTCCAGCCGCTGATGTATAACGCCCACAGTGGGTCGCCCTTTCACAATGCACTGAGCTTGCCGCATGCACTGAGCTTGCGCATGCACTCATCTCCGCAATGCAGATAAACAGTACATGTGGGCGCCCCTCCCTAAATTCGAGCGGAGGTTTTTACGTACTAAAGTATACTTGTTTGCAATGGGAATACACCCTAATGACTCTCCTTATCTAACAAACCGCCCGAAAAATATTTATTCCTGGGTTTTCAAATATAAAGAAAAGCTTTTCTTATTTCAAGTAAGGCGTATGGGGCTACGCGTTAAACGCACTGGACTTTGGTGCGGAAGGTCGGTTCGAACCCCGAGCTGTGCTTCTCCCCTCTCCCCTATAT
>CATKWJ010000109.1:0-19703 GCA_949825065.1 Odontocerum albicorne
ATATATATATATATATATATATATATATATATATATATATATATATATATATATATAATATATATATATATATATATATATATATATATATATATATATATATATATATATATATATATATATATATATATATATATATATATATATATATATATATATATATATATATATATATATATATATATATATATATATATATATATATATATATATATATATATATATATATATATATATATATATATATATATACATACATACACATATATACACACATGTATTCAAAGTCACTTAAATACGTTGATGAGGGCTCTCTAACGCCCCCAATCGTTGAAAAAAAAAAACATATGTATATACGCACAAACATACACATATATTAAAGTCACTTAAGTTCATTGATGGGTGCTTTCTAACGCGCTCAATCTTACGAGTAGAAGAAAATTTACTTTTCCTTTTGGTAATGTGATATGAAATATGTCAATATCCAAAGCAGTCCCGTTCAAAAGAGTTAAGGCCCTTCCAACAGCCATAGCGGCAGGAAGACCCGTTCTTGCGTATATTATTGAGATCAGTTCTTGTCGGCGCAGTCTAGTGTAATTATTAGGAACATTTAACGCTAATCTTTGTAGTAATGCTGGACAGATCACAGTTCCTCGAACGAGTCTGACAATGTATACCAGGAGACGCAGATCTCTTCTGACGCTCAAGGAGTTATACCCGAGCATGCCCAGCAGAAACTGAGTAGGATATGAGTGAGTGATGTGCCCCAACGGGCTCCAATTGCAAGCATTACTTTCTAATTTGCTATGAACACTACACTAAATCTAAAACCGAATGTGTTACTATCAAAAATCGGAAGGTCTATTCAAGTTTCTTTGTAGTTCGTCTTCCCTTTGTAAGTTTTTTTGCGAGTTTCGCTTCGTTTGAAACTCCAGGAAACGAACATTATTAATTTTTATTTTATTTATTTATTATTACACATGACAATAAATATACACAATTTGCGAAAAAACCACAGTTAATTTGATTTGGACATACAATTTAAATGGATCTGGGTTTGCTGACTTTCATTTGTCATATCCCCAGTAAACTAGGCTTTTACCTGTATCTCATTGAGGATATTTATCATGAAAAAATAAATCGATAATTCTTTCCGATTTTTTATTACACAAAAACAAAACCCCGTTGCACGCTCTCATCAACCTGACAAACAGTGACACTCAACTACAACTGGAAACATCTTGCGAAATTCAACTCCTCACACATCATCCCTCCAGAAGGACCAAAAATATTCATCCCACAATATACCGCACACAATCATAAGAATAAAAATTAAAATTAAAATTAAAACAAAAAATACACAGAAACACAAAAACAACCAAAATTAAAACAAGAAGAAGAAACCCACACTCACGAACTCACACAAATCCTTTCCACTCGTCATTCATCCTGAAAGCCCAAGTACTCAAAATCCTGTCGCAATAACAACCAGGCTCCGATCGACTGTCGAAATGGTTTTCCTACCTTTGCCTTTATTGAAGTCGGCACGCCATTGTATGTAATGGGAGCCAAATAAGCATATTGCCTTTGGGCAAAAGAGGTTTTAACTCTAGGGATGGTGTACATTTCATTAGTTGCCATGCGTGTCATGTGTCTCTGCTGAGTCTGCATCTTCCCTTCCTCTCGATGGTAGTGCCAGAGAATGGATTTGAGATGTAAATTGGCTATGTTCAGGACCTGATACTCTCTGAATTTGGTAATGCTTTTTTTTTTCTACATCAAAAATATACATCCTCCACCATTAAAATTAAGAAATGTGTAAGCCTATTGCGTTGTTGGTTGGAAAAAAATGTAACTTGGCAATAAACCTACCATGTTGTACACAGTACAATATAGTATCAAATAAATGAGTACCACGAAATGACCACGAATCAAATGGACGACCCTGGACGAAGTGCCGACTCTGGCCGCGCGAAAAGCCTAAAGACGCATCAACACTGCAATAAAGATGGTTGCATCGTTTGGTGGAGTGATTCATTACCGAGAATGGTTTAGACCAAGGGTCTCCAAACTTTTAAGCCTAAGGGCCACACTGACTACTCCACTAAGTCCCAAGGGCCAAGACCTAGCTAGCTCATCATACCAACATACTGTAGTTTTGAATTACGCGCAAATTTTCATATTGTGACTAGCCGGCGAGTGAGATATCTATGGCGCAGGGTGCGGGGGTAGATTTTGATGCAATTGCAAAAGATATCAAGATTTTTTTAAATCCTTTTAACGCCGGTATAGAAATCCTTGCCCCAGAACTTCAAATGGAAATTGTTGATTTGCAGTGTAGCGATATTTTTAAAGAAAAATACTTCAAGTCATCATTGCTGAAATTTTATTCTTGGAGTCTTCCACTCACCCAGTTTGATCAGTTGCATAAATATGCTCGTGGCTTTTTTTCCGCTTTCGACGATACTTATTTGTGTAAAAAAAATGAAATATACAAAAAATATTTACAGATCCAAATTAACTGATCAGCATTTGAAGTCACTGCTGATAATTTCCACTAGTAAACATAATCCACAACTGCAAACAATTGTCAGTGGAAAGTTACAGCTACATAAATCTCATTAATCATAATAGAAGAGATTGCCACATGGCAATAAACTCGCCAGGTGAAATAAAAAAAATTGTAATGTTTAATTCCATTATGTGAATTACCTATGCCTTCACTTATTGAAAGTTTTTAGGATAAATCTCATATCATTAATTACAGTTGAAATGTTCAATTTCATTATGTATGTCAGTTATTGTGTTTCTTAATTAGTCGTTAAATAAAAACATCTGATTATTATTTGGTATGATTTACTTACATTGTAAATTTTACAATGTAATCAAAATAAACTATGACGGGTCGGATTGGTGGTGCTCGCGTGTGATGTTGGCCCGCGGGCCGTAGTTTGGAGACCCCTGATTTATACCATGTTATAATCTCCAACGAAAATTATATCATTAATTACTGTTATCGATTTATTTTCCAAAAAGGAGTTTCTTTGTCTTTTGGAAGTTGGCAAAAATTGAAATATATTAATGTGAATATTTTTTTACGAGAATATTACGCCATATATGGGTAAACAATGAAAGATTAACTGAGGAATTGTGCTAATCCCTAACTGAGGAATGCTGCTGTTTGGGTAGTATTTTCACAGATGATGAAAGAGTTATGAGAGATATCGAAAGGCGTGTAGCGATAGGAAACAAAGTCAATCGAGTCCTTAAACATATATTATCGAAACAGACAGTATCAAAATTGGCGAAGCCTCTGTTCTTTGAAAGTTGGCAATCATTGAAAAACATTAAGATGTCTATAACTTTTCCTTATATTATAAGTATATTACGCGATATATGAGTAAATAATGAAAGATTGAACCTAGCTGAGAAATTCTGCTATTTGGGTAGTATTTTCTCAGATGATGGAAAAGTTACGAGAGATATCGAACGACGTGTAGCGATAGAAAACAAAGTCCATGGAGTCCTTAAATATATATTCTTGAACCAAATAGTATGAAAATCTGCTAAGATGATTGTCCACAACAGTATTTTAGTACCAACTTTGGTGCAAAACATTAACATTGAAAATACTCAAAAGATCCGAATAAACTATGTCGAAAGGAATATGAACTGAAGGTTGAGTGTTGAGTAAGATGAAGAAGAGTAACATGAGATCATCATCATCATTATCATTGTTGGGGCTTGTAGTCCAAGATCTCCTCGCCATTCCAACGTCAATGCAATTGAAGAGCGAAGCTGCGCTGTTGAGTTTTTTTAAATCGGGGAGCCGTTGCACACCAGCAAACTCACCGGCCACATCACTGTACTGGATCCGATGGCACACTGAAGTGAGACAATCGGAGCACACCAGCATATTTTACCCTCTTTTTGAAAGAATACATATAAATAAAGTCATAGGTATTCTTTTACCCCCGAATACTAAGCGGAAAAAATGCCTGCGTTATTTGAGGGGTCGAACAGCGCGGGGTCGAATCAACGACATTCCACACGGAAGTCCAGTGTACGAGGCATATCCAGAAACTAAGTGTACTGAATTTTTGTAGGTTACAATTTTTTTTATTTAAACAAAAAAATTACGTGGTTACCGTAGTACATATGTAAGCTATTTTTCGACATAGTCGCCTTTCCTCTCAATGCAGGTGGTGAAGCGGGGTATCAACTTTTTGATGCCTTCCTCGAAGTAGTTTCCCGCCAACCCCTCCGTTCACTTCTCCACCTCCTCCTTTACCTCCTCGTCGGTTGAAAACCTTTTTCCACCCATGTGCAGCTTCAGGGAGGTAAAGAGATAGTAATCTGAAGTGAAGTGCTAGGTCAGGGGAATGCGCGGGATGGTTCAGGACATCCCATTTAAATGAGGCGAGCAGTTCCTTCGTGGCGTTGGCCGTGTGTGGTCTTGCATTGTCGTGCAGCAGGCAGACTCCCTTTGTCAGCATGCCTCTCCTCTTGTTCTGAATCGCCCTCCGCAATTTTTTTAGGGTCTCACAGTATCTTGCAGAGTTGATGGTCTCCCTTTGAGGCATATATTCAATTAAAATTATGCCTTGACAGTCCCAAAACACGGATGCCATGATTTTCTTGGCTGAAATTGTGGTTTATAACTTTTTGGCGGAGGGTGAAGAGGTGTGACGCCACTGTTGAGACTGGCTTTTGGTTTCAGGCGTGTAGTGTGCAACTCAAGTTTCATCTCCAGTAACGATGGAGCGGAGAAATTCATCTCCATGGAGTTTGCAGCGCCTCAAAAACTCTTGTCTTTTTACAAAATTTCGCACTTGGCGGGAGATTGGTTTGACATTTTTCACGAAACGTGTTGTCGCGTCGACATTTCTCAACGTACTGACCTCAAACTGGTCTCGTTGCGGAGGGGAAGGGTCAGACTACACGAAAGTGTAGCCAACATGTCGAAAATAAAATCCATTCGCTCGTGAGAGCCTTAGTACACTTACTTTCTGGATACGAAAACGAAACATAATTCGATTGCTTACAAACATCGTCTTTCACGTAGTGTATATAAAAACAAATAATTTTACATGACAAGGAAAGCTACGATGATAACATAACTGAAGTTTAAAAATATACTACCTTGATCAAAAAGTTTTAGGACTTTTGTTCATAAAATCGAAAATACAAGTTTATTCATCAAAATCGATATGGTCCCCTTCAAAGTACTCCCCATTGACTACAACGCACTTACGCCAGAGCTTGATCCAATCCTCGCTGGTACTCAATTTTCGGTATGTCCATCAGAGCCGTCTTCGATTTTTTCATGACATCCTTTCGGGTGCTGTAACGCATTCTGCGAAACTTTTTTTTAAGTAGATTGAACAGGAAAAAGTCGCAGGGAGCCAGATCAGGTGAATTCGAAGGCTGATGGATAGTAGTTGTGTTGTTTTTGGTCAAAAACTCATGGAAATCATGTGTTTCACGATTTCAACGCGGTCCTTTTTTTGCATGAAATTGAGGTCTTTCGGCACCAGTTTTGCCCCGTTGCACGTTCTCATCAACCTGACAAACAGTGACACTCAATTACAATTGGAAACATCATGCGGAATCAAACTTTTCACACATCATCACTCCAGAAAGACCAAACTTGTTCATCCCATAATATACCGCACACAATCATAAAAATAAAAACAAAAGTTAAACCAAAAATGAAAACAATGTTTGAGAGAAACTAACAAAAATTGAAATGAAATATAAACCTCAAGAAAAATATGGATTTGGCTGGGAATTATATAGGTTTTAAGAAAAAAGGATATTTTAAGATGAATAATTCTTCTTAAGTATATTTTTAAATATCGATAAGGATGGATTACATCTAATTGAGGCAGGAAGATCGTTCATAAGTCGATCTTTTTTTAATATCTAAGTGTATTTGCACCAAAATCTTTATCCAAACAGATGGAATTCGATCGCTTACAAAAGCACGCGTAAAGAAACATTTAAACCTCGTTTAATCCTTCGACTTTGTAATGAATATATTAGATATTCGAGGCCAAAACCATTAGGGTTCGTTGCGCCCGCTCCACAGGATCTTATACCCTGCTTTCTGAATACTACTGCGTTGTGTTATGTTATGGTATTCACACTCGAGTGTTCGTGCCAGTTTTATTTATACACAGCAATGTACCAAGCGTCGGCAGCTGTTAAAACAAGATATTTCCCTTTTAATACTTTCAATGCAGAGAAAGGGATCTTAATGAATTAGCTAAATAAATTATACTTGAGGATGAAAGAGGAAGTAAAAAAGGTTAATCGAAGATGAAGAGACTAGAACATTCCAAAGTAATAAAGTTGGCTGCTAATATTGGACATTATGATCGAGCATTGATATTTATTTATTTTACACATGACAAGAAATATACATAATTTGCGATACAAACAACAGGTAATTTAATTCAGATACACAATTATAATGGATCTGGGTCTGTTGTCTTTCATTTGTCGTGTCCTCAGTAAACTAGACTTTTGCCTGTATCTCACTGAGGACATATAGCATGAAAAAAATGAATCGATACTTCTTTCCGATTTTGGATTATGTAAATCCCCGTTGCACATATTCATCAACCTGACAAACAGTGACACTCAATGACACATGTATAACATACTCGTACATCACGCGAAATCAAACTCCTCACACTTCATCACTCCAGACAGACCAAAACATTTATCCTACAATACATCGCACACAATCATAAAGCGAAAAAAAATACATTATAATTTATTTTTATCAAACACTGTTTATTCCACTTTTTTATGACGGTATAACCCTACCGGTTTCAAGGCTTTCACCTCATCTTCAGGGGAGCGCAAACAAGACTAAATGCTGTTCGAACTGGTACCGATATACACGCTTCAACGGCTGGGGGCTGGGGGTGAGAAAGGCACGGGACAATTTCGGCCAAGAGCGGAGAGATTTTGGGGAAATAACTGTTCAACAGATGTTCCGATCGGTGTACTGATTTAGACATTTCTAGGGCCTCTAGTCTGTCCAATTTATTTCCGTTACCACTGATATGTAAGAATTTGGCATCATCGATAGAAAAAGTATGATTCTCGCGGTGACAATGATTAGCCATTTCAGAATAAATTAGAGGATTTGTTAAGGCGAATTTGCGGATCCGCCATAAAAAAGTGAAATAAACAGTGTTTGATAAAAATAAATAACAATGTCTTTAAACCTCCACAATGTTAATGCCTTAACTATAAACAATACAGAAAAAAAATACATTTATACAAAAATATAAAACAACAAAAAACACCACACTCAAGAGCTCACACATACCTCTTGCAAGCCCTAGCACTCAAACTCCTGTCGCAATAACAACCACGCTCCGATCGACTGCCTATACTGTTTTCCTCCCTTTACCTTTATTGAATTCGGCACCCCATTGTATGTCATGGGAACTAAATAGGCATATTGCCTTTGGGCAGAAGATCTTTTGACCTTACGATATGTAAACGAAACTCAGACGTGCCAAAAAAGTGATGAAAGTAAGATAAATACTGTAAAGATGTGAACGTTGTGTGGAATGTGTGGAAAATTGATTTATGAGAAAATAAGAGACATTAAGAAAAAATTGGGTTGAAAGACAATGCAGGGCTTAACGTGAAGAACTGATCTTTGAGATGATTTGGCAACGTAAATAGAATTAACGATTAAAATTTACAAAATGATCTTTTTGAGTATCACTTATTTATTTTATACGTAATTGTACCAGTATAACAATTGGGTGGGCTTATTGCCAGTTGGCAATGTCTTCCAACTAGAAAGGCAAATGTAAATAAAGGAAGTTACATAGTAGAAAAAATATTCAAATCATTATTTATTTATATAAAATTCATGAACTATAGAAATACAAGTGAGATATTATGTATTTATTTTTTTAACTTTTTTATTGCAAATATAATCTGGCGGGTTTATTGCCAGGCGGCAATCTCTTCCAACCAACCAGACAAAGTACTATAAATGAAGCAAGTTACGTGGTCGCATAATTCATTCAAATGACTATCCATCCTCACGAAATCCATAAACACATACGTGAGCATGTACCCATAAACCCCACAAAGACGAACAAACACCTGAACATTATTTTTCATATAAAGTGAGATATCATCAATCAAAAGAAAATGAAGGGATGGTGGAGAGGAAAGAAAAAGAAAAATCTGGCATGAAACACGCTATTTTACTGACTAGATATTAAGAGTTTTTTCAGTCACTTCTTAAAGCATGCCAAGGACGGAGCGAGTCTTATATTTGTTTGTAACTGATCCCAGAGTCTCACTGCATGGACAGTAAAGGACGACGTAAAAAAAGAGGAGCGGTGAACTGGATAGAAAATGTATCAAAGGAATAAAGAAAAAAGTTATGGAAAGGAAAGGGAAATTGGGAGCTATTATATAAAGTTTTGGAAGACCTTGAAAAGTGTAGCGTGATCAAATAATCAAACTCTAACAGAGAAATGAGTGAAAAGCCTAGATGGGTGCAAGAATAGAATGAAGTGGAAATCTCATTCTATTATTGTACCCATCTAGGCCAATCTACGTCAAGATATGACGAATAAGGGTTTTATAGAGGAGGAGCTTATTTTTGGGTGAAAGGAAGCTGCGTCGATGAAATATCGAACTAATAGCCCCTATGCCCGTGTGACCCTTCTGTCTGATGGTATTCAGATGGATTTTCCACGTCAGTCGCCGGTCGCGGTGCAGGTCGAGGTATTTAACCACATCCTACCACTCAACCAGGCAACCACCGATGAATAAGGGCATCGACGGCACTCTTTCCTTAATTTTGCGGGAGAACATGATGGCCTCAGTAGTGGCGTCATTGATTTTGGGCCTCCAGTCCTGGTAGTATTTCCCAAGGATCTCAAGAGCAATCTGAAGACGGCGACCAGCTCGATCCACCTTGAGTTGACGATGCGTAGCATGCCGCATCGTCAACAAAGAGTGCGAGCTTACAGTTTGGGGGAGTAGGTATGTCGTGTGTGTAGATGTTAAATATACATGGCCCAAGTATACTGCCTTGGGGGACACCCATAGGGATGAGCCTGGCGGATGACGTAGAATAATGAGTGGTGACTGTGAAACTTCTATTGGAAAGGTAGGATTGAAGTAGTTTCACAAGATAGAGTGGAGTGCTAGTAAGGAGAAGTTTGTGTAGAAGGCCATCGTGCCAGACAGTATTTAAAGCCTTCTCAAGGTCCAGCAGTAGTGCCATGCCAGTACTTCTGTTCCTATTGAAGCCCATCGACACGTCTTCCACGACACGGGTAAGTTGCTGGATCGTGTTGTGTCTTGTCCTTAATCCAAATTGCTCATGAGGGAATATATTATTGGATTCGTGATGGAACACTAACCTTGAGGCAACCACTCTCTCAAGGATCTTGCCATGACCTGGAAGAAGGCTGATGGGCCTGTAACTAGTTGGATTTTCGGTAGGTTTATTTGGCTTGTGGATATGAACAATATTGGCTATTTTACAAATACTCGGAAAATAGCCATTAAGGAGTGAGGCATTTATTATTTTATTGTAGTAAGAAAAATCCTCGCTTTGAGTGGTAACTGTTTAAGAAGGATATTGTATATATTATCGGGACCGAGTGCTTTTCGTGTTTTAAGTCTGTCAAGGATACGACCAATTTCGGACGGGGTGCACCTCATTTTGGTTGGTCGGGGAGTAAGCAAAACTGGCGAGAGTGTCCTTGACAGCTTTGTTATCATCAACATTTCCAAGGTCGAAAGTGATTGAGTACGTATTCTCGTAAGCGTCCGCCAAGGCATTAGCCTTGTCAATGCCAGAAACAGCCAACCCTGAGGCTGTGCGCAGAGGTGGTATGCTTTGAGAGGAGCACTTGATACCCTTGACGACTCGCCAGAGAGTACCGTTACCCGGTTCTAGGGTCGCCAATTTTCTCTGTCATAGCTGGTTTTTAACTAGGCGGATTTCTTTTTTGATTTATGTACCTTATAAAAAAATATAAAAGAGCTAATAACATAGTGAGTGCCCATCACATGAAGTTTGACAGAATATGCTAAAAAAAAATTTATTACAAAAATTTTAAAAAAATTTACTACAAAAATATATAGACTGAAACAGGTATCAAATCATAATCACATGTTACCAATACGATAGGGAGCCGTCCACAGGCGCACAGTCCGCACTACACAAAAAATACAAACACAATAGATAAATCATTGAAAAACAAATTGAAAATAAAATATAAAAGATGGAATCAGACAACTACAAATTCGCAAATTCCAAAAAAAAACGGGGGAAAAATCACAAAAGTAGTTGAAAAAAAACACATATAATCAATTAAAAAGCAGTTCAAAAAAGCTCTTCAAAAATCCTCGAAATACACGCGGGATCCCACTTCAAGGCTCGTATATTCGGAAGTTCCTTTTCAGACACTCCCTGTAGGTCAGTAAACTAACTCTAAATACATCCGAGACCGCAGTTTGCTCATTTCCGATTATGTGCAGTCTATGAGATAGTCTAGCAGCAGAATGGGAGAATTCGCAAAATAATTTGTTATATAATTTTCACATAGAAATGTGTCATGCAACTTGGTAATTCTTGTTTGAAATCAAATGCTAATCAATTCCAAGAGTTTCTGACTATCGATCGTTCCATTCACAACTTTGAAAAGTACAATCAAGTCCGCTAATATTCGCCGATGGTTTATAGCCCAGTGGCAATCTTTTCCTATTAACCAAACAGATGACCTTCAGGGAAAACCAGACTTAAACAATTTTTCAAACAAATTGGATTCCAACAGAAATCCAATTAGCAAATCCCAAGTTGTAAGATATGATAGACGTCTTACGAACATAACAATAAATGTTTACTATGAACGTAACACTTACGTCTTACGAACATAACATAAATGTCGTTACGTTCAAATTACTAGAAAAAATATTAAATTTATTTTTTATTTGTCCTTTTATTTACCAAAAACCTCTCGAAGGCAGTATTATTTTGTATTTGTAACTTTTTTGAAAAAGTTTGAACTTGAGAAGTATTTAAAAGGCTTCTACGCCATCAGCCTACATAAACTTCAAATGAACTCTTTTATATTGGGCTACCCACTCCAAAAGACCTATCGAGATAATTAAATTTTGTTTTTAAGATTTACCTCTTTTTTTTTTAATTAAGTAAAGACGCTAGAATTGAGGGCGTACTTGAGGGAAATTATTTTTGAAGTGAAACTTCCATTGGCGCGGTTGGGCAAATTGACCTGAACGTCACGAAAAGTGAAACGAAGTATTATATTATAATATTATTATTATTAAATTATTATTTGTAATTATTAAATATTTTATTTATTAATAAATTACTATTTATTATTTTAATATTAATAATTATTTATAGTTAATAATAATTTATATTATTTTAATATTATTAAGTGTATTATATTATTATATAAATTATTATTAAAAATAAAAACATAAACATTTTTTGTTACGTATGATATTATTTTTGTATTAATATATTTAAAATTAATTAATTTAATATTAAATTATGTTGTTTAATATTTATATGAATATTTAATTTAATATATAATTATAATAATACTATATATACATATGTGTATATGTGTATGTTATTATAATATTAATACATAATTATATTATTGTTATATTATAATTAATTCTAATATAATTGATTAATAATATAATAAAATGATGTTATTAATAATAACATAAAAAAGAATATACTAATAAATAATTAATTATTTTAAAATAATTAATTTAATATATAATAATACCGTAAAAATAATAATGTATTTAATATTAAAAAATATAAATTTAATATTATTAAGTGTATTATATTATTATTCAAATTATTATTATTTATTATTAAAAATTAAAAAAATAATATGTTTTTATTTAATTAAGAGAGATTTTCTTGAATTAAATTCCACATAACCATTCTCTAATCCTAAAAAAAAATCGTTAGCAAATGGAAAAAAAGCAATGCATGAAATCAACTTTTCCTAGAAGCTAAGAAGTTTCACTTCTACCGCGCGAGAGTCTCACGCATTTGTTTTTTTATTTCTTTGTTTTAAGTTTTAATTTACATTATAATTTGTTGCCAAAGTGTACCCGAAAATATATAATGTATAATGTGGAAATCCATAAAATCCAAATACTAAAACGTTTAAATAATTTATGCAACAAAGGTTTCAACCTTTTGAACGAAATTTCTAACAGTACTGAAGAAGCCGAGTGCATCATATATAAATTTGACCTCCGTGGCCTAGTTAGCAAGGCGCTTGTCTCCAGACCCGGAGGTTGGGGGTTCGATTCAAGCTGGAACCCAGATTTAAAAAAAAAATCCATTCTGGATTTCACTTACCATAAGCCCTTTTGTAACATCTTTCTGGTTGGCTGGACGGTGGCACTAATCCACATGGCTGTAATCCCTCCAGGTTGTTCTGTTTACAACAAAAGCTTAATTATAATAAAGTATAATACATTCCATCATGACGTTTCCCTACGAGGTAAGCAAAGAGAAGAGAAAACCAGACTTTCCTGTGTCATCATTCGCATCTTCCATATTTTTTCACTTTCTCATACAACTCCTACGAATTATGTTATGACGGAAGTCGGGAATTATTGGTCATGATGAAAAAAAAACGCATTTTGTTCAACAATTTATTAAGGTGCCGATTACAATGATTACATATTAGTATATTACGGAGATTAAGCGACTGAATGTCATAATGGCCTCGCCCGTCCCTAGTGTAAATGTACCTAAGTAATTTGGGCCTTATGGACCCTTAACATACTAATTTTGATGACAGATATTTTCACCTTTTTTCAATTGAAGGTGTAGGAGCAAAGGATTAATGTGGTCAGATGACATATTAAAGGTCTTTCAAATTGAGCGGTTTTTTATTCTTGAATATAACACACAATTTGCTGTGATTTCAAAAGACGTTTTATTGGTCATCGAAGTATAATGTATGATATTTAAACACAAAAAACAATATCCGCCAAATGGCCACCTCTTGCAGCTCCACAGATGTCCACTCTTTTGTCTAAATTTTCGATGACATTTTGACATAATTGCGATTCTATAGTAGCTCACCAATAACACGAATAATTTCGTCCTTCAGCTCAGGAATTGATTGAGGGTCATTCTTATAGATCTGGCTTTTCACGTAACCCCAGAGAAAATAGTCCAACGGTGTCAGATCCCATCATTTTGATGGCCAATTAACATCACCGTTTCCGGAGATTACAATACATAAAATAATTCAACAATTTGAACCCGTTGTTGTATTGTATACGACTCCATTTTTATAAATGTCATACATTTCACTTTTCAAATGTCACAACACCCAGGCAAGTTCACGACGCCATCTGTGTTTTATCCAAGAATTTAAAAAAAGCCCCCAATTTGAAAGACCCTTTATTTCGGATATATAAACTTAAAGTACTTTTCTCACGCTTCATTTATCTGCAGGGGCTATGAAGCTGTCCATGAAGAAATTAAGACATCGATAAGTTAGCACGTTTAATGATGAACGTCGAGTTTTGTGCCTACTCCAGATGTTCTAAAAACCCGAAGACTCGATTACTGGGGCCGAAAACCGAATAATCTCTCGGCCACTCTCTTCGAAATGTGTTGAAATACTAATTTCGATATGTTGAGAGGTACCATATACAGAAAAGTGAATATTTTAAATTAATGAAAAGTAAGAAATAAAAGAAATCGCACGAGCTTTATGAGAAGTGTATGGAACGATATACGTTATGTTACGTATATCGAGATATACTCTGGTCTAGCTCTCTGTCTTATCTATTTCTTTATTTATTTAACACTTTTATTGCAAATACAATCTGGCGGGTTTATTGCCAGGTGGCAATATCTTCCAACCAACCAGATAATAGTAAATGAAGCAAGTTACATAGTCGCATAAATCATTCAAATGACTATCCATTCCCACGAAATCCATAAACGCATATGTGGGTATATGCCCACGAACCCCATAAAGACGGACAATCACCCGAACATTATTTTTCATGTAAAGTGACATATCATCAATCAAAAGAAAAGGAAGGGATGGTGGAGAGGAAAGGAAAAGAAAAATCAGGAATGAAACACGTTATTTTACTGATTAGAAATTAAGAGTTTTTTCAGTCGCTTCTTAAAGCATGCCAAGTACGGAGCGAGTCTTATATTGGTTTGTAACTGATTCTAAAGTCTCACTGCATGGACAGTAAAGGATGATGTAAAAAAGAGGAGCGTTGATGGTATAGTATATATGTAATTAAGGGAGTATTCTACTCTAGAGGCGTGAATTTTTGGCATTTTATACGACTTAATAAAAAAAAACTAAAAACATTTTTCACATACATTTTTTACAGTTTGTTTATTGATAATTTGAGAATATACAAAAAAAAAATTCAGCTGTTGTAAAAAAGGGGGGGGGGGGGCGGTAAGCTGGTCGACTTGATTGAAGCCTTTTTGTAAATTTTATATAAAAATTATACACAGTTTCTTAATAAAAAATAATGTTGTTAAAGTTGGTACCAAAAAAAAAAATTAAAACAAATCGTAAAATGGCGGATGTCTAAAAAAATATTCTATTGTTTTACCTGCTTTTTTCAAATATTAAAATTTTTTAAAACCAGTAAAAGTAATACTTTTAAATTTTTCAAGGTAGGAACGATATTAACGTATTATACAAAATTTGAAGGCAATCAATTGAACGAAACTTGAGATTTTATGTCGACCAGGTTGAAAAAAGTAGTTTCGAGAAAAACGCGTTTAAAGTTTTGAGATTATTATTTGAGACATACAAGTGCGGCGTAATCCCTGCCTCATTTATAACTATTACTTCGTAAATATGGAGAATTTTAAAATTTTCTTTTGTAAACGTATTTTTAAATGTCTAAATTTTAAATATATGCAAAAAATTTTTTTTTTCAAATTTCTAGACTATAATACCACCCCCTTAAGTCAAGATTGCTACTTACCCCAGTAGGGACGGAGCGTGATGGTATGCATTTATTTAAGTCTAGATTGAAATCCTTATTGCAAAGGAGCTCTTGGAAGAAGCAGCTTCGTGCCATCTCCACTATTACACTCATTCTCGTGAGACTGGCCACCATTTAAGCTCCAGTATTCGTTACAAAAGATAACTCCAATAACAGCAAAGCCAGTTGGTAAACAAATAAAGTGCAAATCAAGGACTAGTTCATCGCCCTCGCGTTTCTCTGGTGATGTGGTGTCATTGGGCGCTATCCAGTCGCTATCAGCAGTAATAAAATTAAATCATCGCATAATATATAATGGCTGGCATATTTCTTTGTTATTATATTCGCACCAACATTGTTATAATACAAACATGTACATGACGAGATTACACATTTATTTATAACGCCAACAACAGTGTGCGCTCAAATTTTATATTCATTTCACTTTCCACAGTTAATAAGAGAAATAAGGATTCTTTCGAGAGCAGATTTTAATGGTTAATTTCTCATCTTAAGTCCTTTGAACCCCCACAGCATCATATCTCACTTTACAGATCTTTATTTGTAGTCCACTTGATACGACTTTTGAATGAACATTCATGAGTTATCAGGTATTGATAATTGTAATTTGTTTTATTAAAAACTGTTTATTCCACTTTTTTGTAACGGTATAACCCTACCTTTCAAGGTTTCAAGACTTTCACCTCATCTTCAGGGGAGCACAAACAATATGTTATAATATATCAGTAGTAACTGAAATAAATTAGACAGATTGGAGGCCCTAGACATTTCTTAGTCATATCCCGAAAATCTCCCCGCTGCTGGTCGAGATCGTCTCACCCCCCCCCTTCCCCCCTCCCTTCCCCCTCCCTTCCCCCTCCCTTTCCCCTCCCTTCACCCCAAGTCCTCAACCCGAATGTTAATCGTTAGAAACGTGTATCTCGGTACCAGTTCAAACATAATTCAGTCTTATTTGTGCTCACCTGAAGTTGAGGTGAAAACCTTGAAACCGGTAGGGTTATACCGTTACAAAAAAATTGAATGAGCAGTGTTTGATAAAAAAAATTACAGTGTCTTTAAACCTCCACAATGTTAATGTCTTAACTATAAATAATATAATATATGGATAAGTTGGAGAGACTTCAAAACGTTTGTATAATTTTCATATTCAACCTAAGAAAGTATGATCACGTGTCAGAATTTAAGTCGAATACTTCTGTCCAGGGTCTTATGCTTCTATTACTTGATCATGGTGACGTGTGTTATTTGGATGACAACAAGGAGACGTTGGAAACGTTGGAAAAACTCCAAATCGTTTGCATTCGATTTATATTCAACTTAAGAAAGTATGATCCCGTGTCAAAATTCAAGTTGAATACTTCTGTCCCAGTGTATTGTGCTTCCATTACTTGACTATGGTGACGTGTGTTATTTGGATGACAAAGAGGAGATGTTAGATATATTGAAGATACTTCAAAGCATTTGCATTTGATTCATATTTAACCTAAGAAAGTATGATCACGTGTCAGAGTTTAAGTCGAATACTTCTGTCCTAATGTCTTATGCTTCAATACTTGACTATGGGGACGTGTGTTATTTGGATGATAATGAAGAGATGTTGGATACGTTGGAGAGACACCAAAGCGTTTGCATTCGATTCATATTTAACTTAAGAGAGTGTCTCACGTGTCACTGTTTTGATTCGAATACTGCTGTCCCAATGTCTTATGCTTCCATTACTTGACTATGGTGACGTGTGTTATTTGGATGACAACGAGAAAATGTTGGAAACGTTGGAGAAACACCAAAGCGTTTGCATTCGATTCATATTTAATCTAAGAAAGTGTGATCTTATGTCACAGTTTTGATTCGAATACTACTGTCTCAATGCCTCATGCTTCCATTATTTGACTATGTGACGTATGTTATTTGGATGACAAGGAAGAGATGTTAGATATATTGGAGAGACTTAAAAGCGTTTGCATCTTATTCATATTTAACCTGAGGAAGTGTGACAAAGTGTCAGATTTTTTGAACAGACTTCAATAGCTTTAAATCAGACAATAAAGGAACCATTATTTTACGTGTTTAACAAATTCAAATTCTCTTTCATATCTTCGCGACCAAAATCACGTTTTTTCAGAACACATATGTTATTTTCGATCATACGACGACAGACTTCCTTTGCATACAAATAACCACCCCACATTTTAAAGCAATTTTAACAAAAAATATCTGAAAGAGTGAGTACGAATAATTCACTTATTAAATTACCCGCACTCGCAACCGTTACGTGAACACGTACAAAGTCAAACACGTTTATACATCCAAAAATGTTTTTGTACTTATAAACTATTGTTTAATATTGTTTAATGTTGATCAAGCATCATGATTTCCACGTTGACCTTCGATAATTCTTCTGCGTCTATTTACGAGTATACTCTCCGAAGATCTAAAAGCAGCAGTTAGTCTTGTTACGCCCGGTTTTTTTTTTTATCTTCCTCTTGTGCACCATCCTACGTCCCTTGATCTATACAACATATGGAGAATGTATTATAATAAAAATACAGGACAGATAAGAAAGTATATTGTTATAGGATGTCCTCAAATCTCTATAATAAGATTCGAAGACGAAACAATGTTTACGACCAACATCAAAGATTATATATGGTCAGCTCATTCATGGAGTTGAAATAGAGAGTCGCTAACGAACCGTTCTCGCTTAGCTTAGTCGTAAGGCTAGGTGGTGCCGAGAATATATCCACAATGTCACTTATTTGGTTCAATATATCAATATCACACGTTACTGAGTGTTTAACCATGACGTTCGTTCTGTAACTTGGTATGTAGAACAGAGGGTGATTCGTTGCACGGATGTATTTATTGGGGACATATAAATTTAGTGCTTCTAGTATTGGGGGACAGTTAAAGCAAACTTGTTAAACCTTTAGTAGGAATGTTGCGAATAATTAATAAATTCTTAATAATGTAATATGAAATCAAGATATTACGGTGAGGGAAAAGCAACAAGTTAATGTTAAGCTGGAATCCATTAAGGCGATGTTTCTTTAAATGATAAATAAATATGTGCGAAGTATATAAAAGTATTTTTTTAACTTATCAAGAGTTTTATTTTTCTTTTACAAGGAGATTACCGCAGCGGAAGTATCAAACCAGCGATCTTCTGAACGAAATAAAATATAAGAAATTAACTTCGATTAAATTAATATCGAAGAGTATACTATGTTGTATAACTCATTGAACACCCTGTACTCAGGATGCATGAGTGTGTATCGGCTTACGTCACCGAATGCATAATGTTGCATCCGAAATGTGTGCAGCGACGCTGCGTGCCTACGATTTGTATGAACAATCGCATTTCTGTGAGGTGGTTCATATTTTATACACACAAATAAATATTATTTTATTAAGTTTACTGGATTACCCTTGACTGCTAGGACAGGGATGGATGGAGCGGAGTCGTAGGATGCTATCATAGGATTCATGATACTCAGTTATAATCTACACAACATGATGATAATGATTTGATTTACATGAAATAAATAATATAATTAACATTTATTAGACACAAGAAAGAAGAAGAAGAGGACTCGGGAATAGTTAGGGTTGGTGGAACGAATGAATGTAGAAAGATAACAATTTAATTATACAATAAAAATATGAATAGATGGTGTGGTAGAGAAACAGGGGATCGGAACACGTGAATGATATTTTGAAAGAAGGAATGAAGGGAAATAAAAATTAAGAGAAAACGTAAAAGTTGTATGTGGTGTATGGCTGTGGAAGAGGCGAAATATGTATTTCAAAATTGGAAAGTAGTTTGGCGAAAGCCAAACTTTCAGATGGAGATAAAGGAATGGTACTCACGGGTGTTAATGACGGGAGTCGGAGGTATCGGCTGATCTTTCAGAACTCTTGGAGCGTCACAGCGGTTGGTGATTTATTCGTCTGGTTCTTCTGGTGATGAAGTGTATTGGTTGTTACTGGTCCTCTTGAGGTGTCGCCCGGGCGGTGGTTCGTGCACAAGTGGACGAGACGACCGGAACATGTTCGTCGAGTCAAAACCGCTACACTGCGACAATACTATAATTTAGGATAGTTGCGAATAATATTAAACGAATTTGCGGGAATAATACCACATCGCGACTGGGCCGTCCGCGAGGACAGGGCGGCCCAACATGACGGAGTCGGCAGCGACAACAGGGGCGGCCCAACATCGGGACGATATTTCCCGTCACGCTTCGGCGTGAACAGAAAGGATGATGTTCTGTCTTTCTTGACTACCCCAATTGGAATATATCGTGATAGTATGTATGTTTGTATTAGATCTAAAGTGATACGAACAAGACTGAGACTGTATGGAGATCCAAATTTGACCGCTTATTAAAGGCAGCGGTTTGAACTCCGCGCTGTACTTCGGCATGGAATTCCAATACATTACCGCGCGGCCATGCACCTCACTACAAGGGCCGATGAGAGAAGAACCAATGGACCAGAGCAAGATGAATCGTAGTGCATCTGATACAACTAAGAATTATATGACTTCTTCTAGCTTCAACCCATTTCTTTATTTGTTATACTCGGAAGAATCAGTTCATCGTGGATCACGAGGTAAGAATAAATAATGCCCC
>CATKWJ010000110.1:0-25582 GCA_949825065.1 Odontocerum albicorne
ATATCTGATATTGAGGTTGACACATTAAATATTTCAGGTCCTACAGATATTAAAATACCCGGATATTCTGACAATAAAATTAGATTTGGACAAATTGTCGAGTTTGCGTATAAATTAAAGATAGCAACGATGAAATTGTTGTTGCCACAACACGACCAGAGACAAATTTAGGCGATGTTGCCGTTGCTGTAAATCCTTATGACCACAGATACACAGAATTCATAGGTCAGGAGATAATTCATCCGTTTACTAAAAAAAATATTCCAATCATCGCTGATGAAAATGTTGATAAGAGAATTTGGTACAGGGGCCTTGAAAATAACACCGGCGCACGATAGAATTGATTATCAGATAGCTTTAAAACATAATTTAAGACTTATATCTGTTATAAAATGAAGCTGGTTTGATTGAAAATGATTTTGAATTTTTTTCTGGTATACCGAGATATTTGGCAAGAAATGTAATGTTAAAAGAATTAGAAAAAAGAGGTCTGCTCCGTGACATAAAGCCACATTCTATGTCCCTTCCGATATGCAGTAGAAGTGGAGATGTTATCGAACTGTTGCCACGTTGGCAGTGGTACATCAACTGTAAAGAGATGGCTGCGAGAGCTCTGCAGAGAGTGTCACAGCGGAGACTTGAAGATGGTGCCGGACATCTTCGATAAGACTTGGAACAACTGGCTGTCTGAGGAGAAGGATTGGTGTATTTCCAGACAGCTCTGGTGGGGTCACCAGATCCCTGCTTACAAATGTTTTCGCAAAGACCGACCCGGTAAGAGTTATCAAGTTTCCAATTAGGATATTAATCTCGAGTTAGAGCGCCTGCTTTCTAAATGGCACTATATAAATTGTCCTTTTATTATTATTATTGTTTACATTCTTCAATTCTGCCACGTCCATATACTTCGTCACGCATACTCTCCTATTCACTTAATTCTTTCAGAATTTGATTATTTTATAGTGTCACATTCTGCATGAAGGATTTTCCCAATCTTCTCGCACCTTCTGTACCTTTAAAGATTATTTTAGTAAATCTTTCATCATCCACTTTTTCTACGTGGCCGAACCATCTTAATGCTTCTCTTTTCATCTTAATTTAAGCCCTGTATCTTTTAATCCGCATTCTTTCCTAATGTCCTCATTCCTTGTTATGTCATACATTGTTTTCTATACATTCATATATTTCATGTGATATAAGTAAATATACATGAAGTTTCTGTTTTAAGAGCTTCTTTATAGGAAAGTATGGTTGGATGAAGTGAATTATATTTTTGAAAGAAGGAAATGTAGTCAGAGAAATGGTAGAAGATGTATGAGGTGTATGTATGAATGCAGAGGTTAAGGATGTGTTGAGATAGGAAAATCGGACGCTTTATTCTCTGTGCCTACTCCAATAAAGAAATAGTTGATGCTATGTATGTACGTTTATATTTCCCTTGTAGAAATTTTGTTTTAACAGTGATAAAAGTCTATATTTTTTCAGACAAATTCATCTGGATTGCTGCAGACAGCGAAGAAGACGCCAAGAAGCAAGCAGCACCAGGCTTGAAAGACGCAAACAGTATTGTCTGTGAACAGGATCCTGATGTCCTGGACACCTGGTTCTCATCCGGTCTCTATCCATTCTCCTCCTGGGGCTGGCCCCGGGAGACACCTGAAATGGACAAGTTTTATCCCTCTTAATATTATGATTACAGGCCACGATATATTGTGCTTTTGGGTACTTAGAATGGTTATGCTGGGAACTAAATTAACAGGAAAACTCCCATTTCCGAAGGTGCTACTACACGGAGTTATTTGTGATCCAAACGGAGCCAAAATGTCAAAAAGCAAAGGAAATGTCATAGATCCCGAAGATGTTATCAACGGAATTAGTTTAGAACAGTTAAATAACAAGGCAAAGATCGCACACAATAAAGGTATTCTTTCCGAGGAAGAGCTGCAAAGTGCTTTGGAAGGACAGCTGAAACAGTTTCCCGAAGGTATTCCGATGTGCGGAGCAGACGCGTTGCGATTTACTCTTTGCAGTAGGAATGTTAAAGAACATTTTATTCAGTTCAACGCTTTAGATTGCCACACTAATAAGTTGTTTGGAAATAAGATATGGCAGAGTTTAAAATATTTCAGAAACTGCTACGAAATGTCAGAAAAGAACGGTTCGTTAAATACTTGCGAAAGTAAACATTTGGGAGCCGTCGATTTGTGGATATTGAGTCGGTTGAGTTATTTGGTGCAGACTGTCAATGGAGCTTTGGAAGAGTATAATTTTCACATTGCTTCCGAAGCCTTGAAGATTTTCTTGTATCGAGAAATGTGTGACATTTACATTGAATGTACAAAAGTAATTCTTAAATCTGATTTGAGTGTTGAAAATAACACTTTGAAGTTGGCAGCGCATTGCCATACATTCTCGGCTTGTTTCAATACAGCCTTGAGATGTTTGTCACCATTTATGCCTTACTTAACGGAAGAGTTAATCCCGGCCGTGCCGTTGGATCAGAATTTAATTCATAAATTTGACGACACGATTGAAAACTTGGTTTACCCTCGACCCGATGACTTTTCACAATGGAGAAATAAAGATTTAGAAAAGAAAATGGACTCAGTTTCAAATATAGTTTTTACAATAAGGCAAATGAAACACACTTATAAAATTGCAAATAAAGTGAAACCGAATGTTTGGATTCAGTGTCAGAATTGCGATAATAGAAATGTGATAACCAAATTTGGAGAATTGATTAAATTGTTAGCAAAATCTGGTGAAATTCGTATAAAAGAAGATGATCAAAAGTTTGACACGAATATTTGGAGTTTCGCAGACAAAAATAATTGCAAAATCTTTCTCGAGGTTCCTCAGACTTTAGAAGACATCAGCGGCTCAGATATTGCTAAAGATCAGTTAAAAAAGAAGAAACAGAAACTGATAAAGTCTTTGCGGAAACTGGAGAAAATGGTGGCTTCCGATGGATTTAGGAAAAATGCTTCTGAGGAAGTACAAAAGCTTCAAGAGTTGAATATCAAAGCTTTAAAAGAACAATTGGCAAGATTGGAGAATTTAGGTAATACCGATCAATTTGAATCGAGACAGTGAAGAAAGGACTGAAGAGAAGATGTTTGGACCAATGACCAATTGGCTTTCAAATTTAAGTGTTCGGGATCATATCATTGATGTCTGTTGTCTAACGGTCAGCATTCTTGCTAAGCAATCGGCTGTCCTGGGTACAACCTCTTCCGACCGACTAGACATATGTTAGGGGCTTTAAAGTGAAATTCAGACAGGACTGTTCCAATGAGAATTGAACCCATAACTCCTAGGTCGGAAAACAGGCGACTTGCGAACTAGGCTACGGAGGTAGTCATTAATTCTTGGTAGATTCTGTTCCACTATGGTCTGTAAAGATCTTTATGTAAACCCAACAACACAGAAAACCCCACTTGACAGAGGCTTTTAGACAGTGTGCAGCAAGATCTTGGGAGGATGGAAATGGAAGAACTATCAGCTTGGAGATTTCTTTCTAAATTAAATAATTTGTCATAGAAATATAATCCTTATTGCCAGGTTCATACTTTTCCTCCATTACGGAGAGTTTGCTTTTTTTTGTGTAGAACGATGAGGAGTCTTCTCGGCGGAAAAACAATCTCTCCGCGACAAATTCAAAAATCCTCGGCCATCGCACCAGATAACTTCTTCCTGCCTTAACAATACTCGTAACACCATCCAGTGAGGAGACACAGAGAGTGTCTGTATAAAAACAAACATCAACCACTCAACATGAAAAAAAGGATTTTCAAAGCTCCAACAAAAGCGTCATCTTGTCCCATCAATAGGTATCCCGCCACTTTGGAGAAAATTCTACATTTGTGGTATCGCCATCTGAAAAAATTATATTTTTCTGTATATATGATATTTTAAAATTCACCCCAGCCACAAGAATAATGTTACATCGTGTTTCAATTTTGTTTAGAATCTAAGGAAAACTGTAATTTTTTTTCCCATCAAAGCTCAAATAAAAAGTTATTAAGATTTTGTGACTATATTTTGCGTACGATAAGACGCATCCCAAATTTGAGACAATTTTTAGAAAAGAACTTTACTATACACAAATATTTGGAAACTCTTAATTTAGAATTATTATTATCATAACTTCATTTGTCTCGTTCCTTTCATTTTTCATATTATTCTCGGACAATGTCCACACGGACATGCAAACAATATACACCTCAATTCACGAGCGAGCCAATATGCACCAGTTTACATCAATTTATAGCCGGTATCGCACGTCTGTATTTGTTTTGCGTGCTAAATGAATTGGCAAATTAAAATATAGACTCAATTGGTTTAGAAAAAATATAATAACTAAAATGAAGTATAGTGAGGGATTAATAAATATGTAGGTAAAAATGCATTTATAATATATCTTTTTGTAATTTAAGCCCGAGGCCACACCAAAGTGCTTCACTAGGTGCTACGTGATTAATAGACTAGGTGACTTCATGCTTGGCCACACCAAAGTGCTTCGCACAAATTCATTTGACATTTGGGAGCGGTTGAGTGAACAAACGATGTCACTCTCAAAACTAACCAGAAAGCTACTTCTCAAATTGGAACTTGTCGGGTGCATAACATAATGTTAATGTTATCTAGAAGTATGGAGTGGAGAGTTTCAACTTCTCTATAAAGAATTGCGGAAATACGGTGAAAAGTTTTGTAGTTATTTGAGATGTAATATTTGATGGAAGTCAGTTTATTTAACATATTAATTGTTAACATGGCAGATTCTAGGAAACATTAAATAACAATAATAAAATTTTTCAAGATTAAAAATAAATATAAGTACGTAAATAAATATAAGTACATTTGCTCGATGGGTTCCACAAAGGCTCCCTTTTGTACACAGCTGCTATTAAAACTTTCTCTATCTTGTAAAATCACTTGGTGACACAGTAAAATTAACCAACACGTCTGTTCGCTAGGTGACTAATCGTCACGTAGTGTGCAGTGTGGCCATAACGATAGTATGCGGTGCGTTGGTTCGCTAGGATGTTACCTAGCTCGCAGCGTAGCTCTAAGCACCAAGCGAGGCTCCTACCTGTGTGTGTGGCCGAGGCCTAAGGGATCTATTACCACATATCACTTACGAAGCTTCATACGCACCGTAAAGTAAAAAGGTGCATTTTATGGTCAGAAAAATACAGCACATCTTATGTGATTTATATCCTTCGACCTATTGCATTACCACACGGTCTCAATCTACTTTATTATGATGTTTCTAATTATTCTGTACACCTCGGGCAATCCCTCACAGTCGAGTATGTCCCATCATACATTCTGAGGTGGCTTAAAAGTCTCTTATAGGCGGCATTTAACAACTTGATCCGTGCTGGGTGCTTTTTTCACTTTATGCACTTTTCTTTTTTGCGGTCGCATCTCCGAGTGCCATTGAGGTTGGTCCGAAATATCCAGTAACTAGATGACATGGTTCGTTGAATACAATATCTATCCACTTTGCATATACAAACATGCTCCATACTGGACTAGCATATTCGCTAAGAGTAACAAAGGGCCATCCTCGAGATTCCCGGGATATCCGGTTGCGCGCCCCTAGTTGTTCCAACTTGTTTACGCATGTGCGGTGTTCCCGGTTGACACTTTCTTTTAGTCGTTAAAAATGTGAGTTTTGCAAGTGAGGCATTAGTGAAGACCATTGTTTCTCAATCTTTTTAGCCTTGCAGCCTTGAACCAAAAGATAAAGAAAAATATTGTTAAATATTGGCGACTCCGCTGCAAAAACTTAATGTCTAAAATCAATGTGTTCTTTTTTATATTCAATTTTTTTATATCCAAAATCTCTGGGATATTTGACTGCGATCCCCCTGGATGTCGCGACACATAGTTTGTAAAATGATAGTTCAGGTATTTAGGGACGGACAAATTCTGAAGTTTGGTTTCCTCCCACCGAGGGGATATCATTTTATGCATTTTTTTTTTTTAAATATGATTGAAATCACAGGTATCCTTCCTTATACTCCCCCGAATATTAGGCGGGAAAAATGTCAGCGTTATTTGAGAGGAAGTAGCACACCGTGGAGTCGGAGCCAGGAACCTTCCGCCAGGAACCTTAAGTCCAGTCAAGTGCAGTGCGTTACCGCGTGGGCTATTCATCATTTATTATTCATCAAGTTTAAATAAAACAAGTTATTATTTGCAACAAAATGTTTTTTTTCAATTACCATTTTAAATAATTATGTACAAAAATATTTACATTTGGCAGACAAAAGATTTAATTTCCAATGACACATTTAATAATGCCAGGACTGTTGCAGACTCTACCCCGAGTGTTCCAATTATTATATTATTGACAGTAAACACATTTAATAATGCCAGGACTGTTGCAGACTCTACCCCGAGTGTTCCAATTATTATATTATTGACAGTAAACACATTTAATAATGCCAGGACTGTTGCAGACTCTACCCCGAGTGTTCCAATTATTATATTATTGATAGTAAACACATTTAATAATGCCAGGACTGTTGCAGACTCTACCCCGAGTGTTCCAATTATTATATTATTGATAGTAAACACATTTAATAATGCCAGGACTGTTGCAGACTCTACCCCGAGTGTTCCAATTATTATATTATTGATAGTAAACTAAATCTATGATATAATTTGGTGATATGAAGCGACAAGGAGCGATCATAATTTAGAAATCCACTAATTATGGTGTCAAAGTAAAAGTATAAGCCTCAGTACAGTACAGTACAGTACAGGAGCTGCCTATTCTATTCTATTCTATCAGTTATCTGAAATCATTCATTTTTCCCAAACAGAGTTTGAAAGAAATATGAAAATATAATAATTGTAATTAAGGCTCAATGCGACAATGCTTGGAAGCTTGGAGACATTGTAATTTGCTAAATAAAACACTGCTTTTTCCATTTAACATAATGTTTTCCATGTCCATGTTTCACTCCCATACATCAAAGTTGGCACCAAAATATTTTAATACGAAAATACTATTGTGGACTATCATTTTAGCAGATTTTGATACTGTCCGGTTTGAATATATATGTTTTAGTGTCTCATTGACTTTGTTTCCTATCGCTATACACTGTTCAATATCGTTCTTAACTCTTCCATCATCTGATAAAATAGTATCCAAATATCAGAATTCCTCAATTTGCTCTAATCTTTCATTATTCACATATATATCACATCTACTTTTCCTCACACACTTTTCTATCACTATTACTTTGGATATCGCAAAATTCACTCTCAGATCTTTCTCTTGGCATCTCTCAATAGTACAATTTACTTATCAAACTCATCTTCATCTTCACTCTCCGCCGACAGACCGTGACCATGCCATCAGTATACAGTAATCTGCGCACATTCCCATTTAACATTTGCATGCCACCCGTTGTCCTCGGTATTTATTTCACATGAATCTACAATATATTAATATGGAACTACGAGAGTGACATGATGCAGCATCCTCGCTTTACCCCTTTTGAAATATTAAACCAATCAGTCAAGACACCACTTTCCGTGTATAATGTTACAATCCATGAGTTAATTAACATTTAATAAGAAATAAAGTTGATCAGTTGGTTTATCGCTTGCAACAGCTCTGAACAGTAGATGAACCTACCGAGATGAATGGTAAATGTACTATATATGTTCTATAGATACAGTTAAGATACACAAATAGGAAAATATTATATTACAATACATTACGCCACGGAGAACATCTCCCTTAACCTAGACAGGCAAGTACATATAAATATATATATATTGCCGTATTTTAACAGGTACAAGCAAATTTCCATAATAAATGGAATACAGGCAATATTCCACCACTCTTGCTGGGTAACTAAACTAAACAGCCTCCGCAAGGTCTAATTAATGGGCAGTTTTATTAAGCGCTGTTTAGTGGTTGTACTCATCGTACCACATGATTGAATCATCAGAATACACGGAGAATGATAGAATCATCAGAATACACGGAGAATGACAGAATACGGAATTAAGTGATTGGGTATGAATGTGAATTTAAGGTCACCCGGTTTACTTGAAAGGGCGCCCAGTCAAAGTAGTGTCATACAATCGTACCATTCATTATCTAACAATTTTATAAGATTTTACCGTTTCATTTGGAAGTAAAATTTTAAGTATTGTTGCAGTGTGTGATATTCACATTCTTAAAATTTATGAGAAATAAATATTTGAATTTCGGTATTCCTTAAACCAGTTTTTACAGTTTTTCCTGCGATTTATGTCACAATTGTGTTGATTTAGCATTTTATTTGTCACGATTGTGTTGATTTAGCATTTTATTTATGTCACAATTGTGTTGATTTAGCATTTTATTCCTCTCAAAATCTTGCGATTGTACAATTTTTCTGTAATTTACTTAAAAATACTTTACTATTTAATTTTTTTTTCATGGGTTAATTTAAATGCGTCACTTGATTTCCAAATTTGCACTTCAAAAGACTTCACTAGGTTCACATTGACTACTAAAATTAGATGAATTTAAGATATAACAATGTCAACTGTACTGTAAAACTAAAAAAAATATATCAGTATTTTGATGCAAAAACTGATTTTTCAAAATATACACAAATTTTCTTAAAATTAGTGATGTTAACTGTACTGGAAAAATGAAATACGAGGCGTATCCAGAAAGTAAGTGTACTGAGGCTCTCACGACCGGATGGATTTTATTTTCGACATGTTGGCTACACTTCCGTGTAGCCTGACCCTTCCTCTCCGCAACGAGACCGGTTTGAGGTCAGTACGTTGAGAAGTGTCGACGCGACAACACGTTTCGTGAAAAATGTCAATCCAATCATTCGCACAAGTGCGAAATACGCGGCGTCATCCGTTATTTCGTTTGGAAGGGAAAACCTCCAGTTGAGGTTTATAATGAGGTGAAAACTGCATATGGTGATAAAGCTATGAATCGTACGACTGTGTACAAGTGGTGTCGCGAGTTTAAAAACGGTCGTACGTCTGTGCATGATGATCAGAGGAGCGGAAGACCTTCAATTGTGACTGACGAAATTGTGGAAAAAATCGAAAATGCGCTCCGTGACGATCGCAGATTGACTGTGGATGAACTTTCTGCGATGTTTCCGCAAATCTCCAGATCTCTACTACACGAAACCATCACAGAAACCCTCGGATATCGGAAACTGTCTGCGAGGTGGGTCCCAAAACAGCTGACAGACCAACACAAGTTGAATCGAGTGGAGGCCGGGTAAGAGTTTTTGAGGCGCTGCAAACTCCATGGAGATGAATTTCTCCGCTCCATCGTTACTGGAGATGAAACTTGGGTTGCACACTAAATCTCGCCTCGTTTAAATGGGATGTCCTGAACCATCCCGCGCATTCCCCTGACCTAGCACCTTCAGATTACTATGTCTTTACCTCCCTGAAGCTGCACATGGGTGGAAAAAGGTTTTCAACCGACGAGGAGGTAAAGGAGGAGGTGGAGAAGTGGACGGAGGGGTTGGCGGGAAACTACTTCGAGGAAGGCATCAAAAAGTTGATACCCCGCTTCACCACCTGCATTGAGAGGAATGGCGACTATCTCGAAAAATAGCTTACATATGTACTACGGTAACCACGTAATTTTTTTGTATAAATAAAAAAAATTGTAACCTACAAAAATTCAGTACACTTACTTTCTGGATATGCCTCGTATATGAAAAAATCATCCGTATTTTGTCACAAAAACAACTGATTTTTAAAAATATACACAAATTAGATAAATTCTTAAAAAAATTACGATGTTAATTATACTGTAAAACTCTAAATGTACAAAAAACATCGGTATTTTGACACAAACAATTGATGTTTTTAAAATATGCACAAATTTGATTAAGCCTTAAAAATGTTAACATCACTCTTAGGATGAAAGCTGAAACACGTTGGAAACATCAGAAGTCTGAACACCTCTGAAGAATATTTTAAACTAGTCGTTGAACTTCCATTTACATTTTGTTTTAGTCAGTCTTTGAAAAACTTCATTTGGGGGTTCTCAAAAATATAAAATATCTTTTTTGTTTCTGTAAAATTATCAAATGGCACACGGTGTATAATCCTTCGAGGTAATGATTCAATAATGATGGACACTTGTGGTGGAATTTAATAAGTAATATTTTGTTAGTGAGATTTTCAGGTCCAAGAAATCAGTTGAATGTGATTATCTTGTATGCAACAAGTGTGCGAGACAAACTGGTGGATAAAAACAAGGGATGAGAATTCAAAGGATGAAAATATCAACAGGAATATCACTGCGCTACACTTTTGTATAATAAGAGTTGTAGAATTTCATATCAATGTTGGTTCATACAATTGTTTATATATTTCTATTGCTTAGATCTAATTCTCCTTCTTTCCTCTTGTCTGCGCGTCTGTGCGCTCAGCTTAGCTTAGCTTAGGTTAGGTTCATTAGCCAGCGTATCACACCTGAGAAGTTACAGAAGACACTTCCAAACTGAGGAGACATGGCGATCCCATATCTAATCAATGGAAGCGGGCGACTGAGACATATATATATATATATATACATATATATATATATATATATATATATATATATATATATATATATATATATATATATATATATATATATATATATATATATATATATATATATATATATATATATATATATATATGTATGTATGTATGTATGTATGTATGTATGTATGTATGTATGTATGTATGTATGTATGTATGTATGTATGTATGTATGTATGTATGTATGTATGTATGTATGTATGTATGTATGTATGTATGTATGTATGTATGTATGTATGTATGTATGTATGTATGTATGTATGCATGTAAGCATGCATGCATACATGCATACATACATACATGCATTACATACATGCATACATGCATTGCATGCATGCATGCATTCATCCAAACATACATACTAATCAAGGTCTTCCACAATGGCTATAAGATTTAAAACCTTTTTATAATATTCTATTGCCATTTGTGCTTTATTTTTTTTTTATTTTCCTCTAGAAGAGCCTCTAAGCAGTAGAATTCAACGAGCAATCATACAAACTAACACTTAAGTCACTGCAACAGCAGCAGATAAATGTTTAACACCTGTATGTAACGCTCGCTATCATATCATTCCCTAGAAAGAAAACCACAGTCACTTAACGTCTTCATACTAACATTTGGAATCAAGTTTAATGGAAATGTTTACAAACAAATTATATATATATATACAAGTATATCTCATTTTATGGCGTTTCGCAAATAGGGCACTTTGAAAATTTACATTAAATCAATCAACACACATTGCTCTTATAGCGTGGTGTTGATTCGCACATCGCCCGACTCTATCGGAGTCAGCTGACGTGCGTGCCAACACTGTGGCGGTTGTCTGGTGACATGGTGGTATCCTGCGATCACTTTAAAATGTGTAAGCTAGATTTTGTTATGTTTGTAGTTTTTTCTAATAAAAATGTTTTAATTAAAATACTAAATGCAGTTTTTCTATAGGTAATTAATTATTAATAAAGATTAGATTTTACATGCGGGTGGGCTCAATGTGACCTAGAGAACCCGACAGGTCAGACACCCACACCCGCGCTTTAGATCTGTACTTATTAACCTTTTCACCTGCCGCCGGCACCCATTATATTATCAGAATGTGTTCTCACACCACTATCTAATACTGTATTGATACCTTGTTATAAAAGCGCAAATATAACATGCCCTAACACAAAAGGTGAGTTACCAAGTTCATCGCATTTATGTCATTTGCCACAAAAATGAATGATTAATTTGCTATCCCATGTTTGTCAATTATAATACTGTACAAATAATATAACACACCTAGTTGTGACATGAAAATAAAAGATTTGTAGTAGCCGTAATAGGTACTTAGGTTAGGTATCGTAGATCACGACCCCAGGAGGAGTTTCTCACACTCCCAGAAGTGCGTGCACCCCTCGCTAAGATGGTCACAACCGCTTAAGATGGTCACGACCGCTCAAGATGGTCACAACCGCTTAAGATGGTCACGGATACTGAATACTAGGTTAGTCAAAAAGTTTTGAAAGCGAAAATGAAAATACATTTTTTTTGGGGGGAAATCACTTTTATTGCTCAGTATAGTCTCCCATAAGATCCCAGAAGACACTTGGTCCAACGATCTTCCAACTTTGTTGTCCCATCACGGAAGTTACTTTCTGGAAGGCCTGCAAAATACTCCTCTACGACGGCTATAACCTCTTCGTTTGATGAAAAATTCTTTCCACGAAGGAATTTTTTGAGGTGTGAGAACAGCCAGAAGTCAGAGGGAGCTAAATCTGGCGAATAGGGTGAATGCTGCAACAATTCGTACCCCAATTCATTGATTTTCGCGATGGTTTTTTGAGCTGTGTGAGCAGGTGCATTGTCTTGATGAAAAATGATTTTTTCTTCTGCAAACCGGGTCTTTTTTCACAACACGCTAACACCTTCTTGGCCGATTTCTGGACACGAACTCGCTTCGGAGCCAAAGTACCCGGTTCACACCACTCCTTAGCCTCTTGTTTTGATTCAGGATCATGGTGGTAGACCCAAGTCTCATCCATAGTGATGAATCGACGCAGAAAATCCTTTTTATCCTTTCGAAATTGCTCCAAATGTTGCTCAGAAAGTCGCATTCGAACGTGTTTTTGTTGCATTGTTAGCAAATGCGGCACCCATTGTGCACACAGTTTTTTAAAACCCAAAACTTCAGCCAAACTATACCATGTTGTTCCATGTGAGATGCCTACGGTGTCAGCTATCACATCCACAGTCGATCGATGATCTTCCAAAACCATATCCTGTATTTTCGCTATGATTTCTGGTGTTGATGCACTTTTTGGACGTCCTGAGCGTGGATCGTCTTCAACGCTTGTACGGCCACGCTTAAACTCCAAAACCCATCGGTGAACGGTTGGAAATGAAGGAGAAGACTCCTTTAATACTTTCACCATCTTTGCATGGATCTCAGTAGCCGATAAACCTTCCAAAACAAAGAATTTAATCACTGCACGATATTCGGATTTTTCCATTGTTAAAAAATACACTGACACGTCAACTTCAAATGGCTTGTAAACAAAGAATGAATTGACAGATCGAAATGAAATTTTGAGTACGTTCTTATGAAAGATGAAATATTAAAATGGCGTAGAAATTTTGGTTTTCTACTGTTCCATAGATGTCGCTTTCAAAACTTTTTGATTAACCTAGTATAATGCACTATGAAACATAAACTGTTTGTTTGGAAGAAAATGCTACAAAGAAATAAATCTGCCGGATGGAATTGTCCAATATAAAAGTATAGATGAGTAAATAAATAAAGTTACAAATAATGAATTCCAAATGTTAGTTAACACCCTCAGTTATCTTATATAAATTGATCTAAAAATCTCTATTAGAATTTTACATATAAACAACCAAACAATGGTTCATTAAGTATCTTAAAAGCTAACTCTAGGCGGGGCGGGTCGCCTGGCCGCGGTCTCCTCACATTGGGGGATAAAAGGGCAACGGTCAGCTTAAGGTTATAGTTCAAATGTCAGCCTGCATTGCGAGTATTTGTAGAGCACCAGAAACAAATATTCATAAATTGTACAAATTGAATTTTAAATAATAAAAATAAGCACTAAATGACTTTTATATGTTTTTTTAATAAAACTTTGTGTCGTACGTACATATCATGCCGTCTCCCTGCCAATATCGGGTAAGAGCACCAGACTTTTCTATCGCGACACACTCATCTTTCGCTTCGTCTACATGCATACACAATTTCATACAGCTCTTATGATTTGTCAGTGGACATTCGAACCCGGATGATTGAAAAACACGGTTAATCCAAATTAAGTTTTTATTGAGTTAAACATTTTAAGTGTTGAAAATGCTAGATGCATTTTGTTTTGCAAAACGAGTACACGAACACGCTTTCTCAATGTTTGACAGATACAGCCACTGAACGCCGTGTTATCACACTGTGACAATTACATTGGGAAGGCCCGGATCCAAATTTTTTTATGTAAACAATTTTGATTTTCTGACACATCATAAAATAAAATGTACATTAGTTAGAATACCATAAGAACGGCTGTCAAAGCTGATAATTTTGACTGGAAAAAATATTCTACGAGTCGCCCTAAGTACACATTATTAAAACACACAGAGAGACTGTACCAATACAGATCGGGGTTATAATGGAGCCCGATTCTAGGATAAGCGAGTAGAGTATATTGTATCGATCTATGTGTACTGTACTGAGACATAATAATTATGTGTACTGAACTAAGACATAATCTATGTGTACTGTACTGAGACATAATAATTATGTGCACTGTACTGAGACATAATAATCTATGTGTACTGTACTGAGACATAATAATATTCTAAATTCTATTTGCAGTTGACGATGAATGTAAAAAGGCAGAAAACCCTTAAGCCCCAACAGATAACAATAAATCAAGTGTTAAATTGAGGTAGAATGCCATTATACATACTTTGTATATATGCGAGGGAAGATCCGAGAACTGTTAACTGGGGTTAATTCAGAATACCCCTGACGATGATTATTCTCGCATATGACTTGAAACTGTTAACTGGAGTTAATTCAGAATACCCCTGACGATGATTATTCTCGCATATGACTTGAAACTGTTAACTGGAGTTAATTCAGAATACCCCTGACGATGATTATCCTCGCATATGACTTGAAACTGTTAACTGGAGTTAATTCAGAATACCCCTGACGATGATTATCCTCGCATATGACTTGAAACTGTTAACTGGAGTTAATTCAGAATACCCCTGACGATGATTATCCTCGCATATGACTTGAAACTGTTAACTGGAGCTAATTCAGAATACCCCTGACGATGATTATCCTCGCATATGACTTGAAACTGTTAACTGGAGCTAATTCAGAATACCCCTGACGATGATTATCCTCGCATATGACTTGAAACTGTTAACTGGAGTTAATTCAGAATACCCCTGACGATGATTATCCTCGCATATGACTTGAAACTGTTAACTGGAGCTAATTCAGAATACCCCTGACGATGATTATCCTCGCATATGACTTGAAACTGTTAACTGAAGTTAATTCAGAATACCCCTGACGATGATTATCCTCGCATATGACTTGAAACTGTTAACTGGAGTTAATTCAGAATATCCCTGACGATGATTATCCTCGCATATGACTTGAAACTGTTAACTGGAGTTAATTCAGAATACCCCTGACGATGATTATCCTCGCATATGACTTGAAACTGTTAACTGAAGTTAATTCAGAATACCCCTGACGATGATTATTCTCGCATATGACTTGAAACTGTTAACTGGAGCTAATTCAGAATACCCCTGACGATGATTATCCTCGCATATGACTTGAAACTTTAAATATATATTTTCAAGTGAATTAAACAGCGTTTCAATTTTGAACTATATTTGAATCAATGTAAGTTTCAAAAGAAAAGGTTTATCATTCGAACAATTTTTGGATCCTCCATTGGATTTGCCGGTGGCAAATGTTCCTTTCTTATTTATCTTATAAAATTATTGATTGCATTGAATACACAGAGCTACTGAGACGGTTCAATCAGGTACTTCTTAAGGATTATTGCTTCAGGCAGCAGATGGTACCGATTATTGTCTCAGTCCTATTTCCTATTAATCAAGATATATCCACCCACAACACAACAGACAACTAAGTAAAAGCTTAGTTGGATTACATACTATACTATACATATCAACACGCCGTTTCCCTTGCCTTGCGGATTAGACAGAAAGAACATATCTTCAAACATTTCTAGCCAAACACGGAAATTTCTTCTCCTCCACATTTGTAAATCGCGTCATAAACAACCTTCTATTATTCATACTTCTCACTTTACATACCATCATGCCATTTCCCTGTTGGGTAGGCAAAGAGGACAGAACACCACACTTTCATATCTCGACATAACTGCAGCCTATTCTACATCCGTACACCTTCTGATACAATGCTTACCATTTATCTGACTTGATCCAACTATGATTTCCTTGGTCTTCATCTACAATACTACTGCTCAACCCGTGCCAGTATTATGACCATACAAATTCTTTTATCCGATTGGGACCTTTTTTTGGGCGCTATCGGAATTCAAACCAAATCCCTGGGTAGAAATCAAGCATTTTACCAATTAGGCCAGTGGTTTCCAAAGTGTGAGCCATGGAACATTCCAATATTTTCACTGAAATGAGACTTACGTGGTTTCTTATTCGGACCATTGATGCGCTGTTAGGTATGTTCTGAGGTTGATATACAGTGAAACCTCGGTTTTCGAATTTAATCCATTCCAAAAAGCCGAATAAATGTTTCCCATAACAAGTTATGTAGACTGGCTTAATCTGTTCCAGACCCTCAAAAACACACAATGCGGCAACACAATTAAAATATTAAATAAATGGAGATTTAACTGCACTTTACCTGCACTGAGAAGAGAAGAGAAGAGCTGGTGGCATAAGTGGAAGGTGGCGAGGCAGATGGAGAGGAGAGATGTTATTGTTTGGAAAGGGAAAGGAAAGTCACCTTTCATAAAAACATCAGGTGACTATATTTCTGGGGTAATTTCTCTTTCCTATTTCACTACTGACCTGTTCAGTAAGGTTTGTTTTTGCCTGCGTTTTAATATTTTTCGGAAGTTGCATTTTTCCATGGCATTTTCGTTGAAAATGTATGTTCGAGAACCGAATTAAAACAGTATGTTGAAGAACTGAACTGTTCAAGATAAGAGGCGATCGAGAACCGAGGTTCCATTGTACGTAGTTTTGTAACACGAGAGAAGATTCTCGAGACTCAAATGAGGTTACTTCAACTGAAATGTCCACATTCTCTTTATCCCAATTGCCTTTTAATTATAAAGCAGCGGTGATCTCTGCCCTGCCTTGCGGATAGATCCTTCGCAGCCAGGCAATACCCATCTCTGACAGCGATAGTCCCCGGCGGTGGCTACTTGAAGAATATCTTTGTCTCGGTGTCGCCATCCTTGCTGAATGTGAGGAAGGGGTGCGTGGCATCCCGGTGCGTCTCCATGACCTGTGCGGAGGGGAAGGGCTGCGAGCACACGTCACAATGCACCTGCGGACTCTGCACGTACTGCAGCGCCGAGTAGTGGTGCAGGACGCCGCGGCAGTGTAGACGCCTGTGCGAGGAGAGCTCACTCCGTGTCGGGAATGTCTCTTTGCAACGTTCACACTCGAATTTTACCTGAAAATGTTAAGATATTTAGTACATATACACTTGTACATACCATCACGCTTTCTCCCTATCGGGGTAAGTAAAAAAGAGAGAATGCCAGACTTTCCTATCCCTACACACATCTTTAGATTCTTTTACATTCCTAAACTTTTTCATACAGCTCTTACGATTCCTCTGACTTTTTACATTTCCTTCTTTCAAAATACATTTGGTCCAATCATAGTTCCTTGGTCTTTCTTTACCACGCCTTACACTCACATTCGGACTGTATATTTGTTTTTATAGTCTTTCTTCATTCATTCGTTCCACATGCCCACACCATCTCAAAGAGGTCCTCTTCATCTTGCTCAACACATCCGACTTAAGTTCACTTTCATCCCTAATCACTTCAATCCATATTCTGTCACACATACTCACCCCTTGTATTCTTCTAAGTGTCCGCATTTCTACACCATTTATTCGGCTCTTTTCAGTCTTGCTCAACGTCCATGTATCACTTCCTTACATCAAAGCTGGTACTTAAATACTGTTATGGACTATCATCTTGACAGTTTGAAATACCTACCATATATACTCAGATAATGAGTACTAGAAAATAAATGATATATGGTTTGAGGCTTACGCGATTCTCCGTATCAATTGTCTTTCAGAGTGTTGTACCGCATTATTTGGCTTGTGATGCCGACGGCAATCTCTTCCAATCAACCAGAAAGATGTTCAAGAAGAGGCTTTATGTGAAATCAGATCGGGATTTTTTTTAATATTAATCTTATCCTTCTTTAAGGCAAGTCCAAGTTTCACTTCCATACATCAAGGTGGGCACCAATAAACTATTATGTATTATCATTTTTGCTTCTTGATATTGATATTGAGCGGTTGTTGTATATATTAGGTGTACAAATAAGTTTCCGCCGTTTTTTATAAAAAAATGGGCATTTATTGTGAAAGAACGGAACCTCATGTTTTATTCGAAGTAGTACCCATCGCTTGCCACTACTTTTCCCCATCTTTCTGTCAGCATACGAATACCGCGTCAGTCATCATCATCATCTTTTGAGGCTATCCACGAATCGACTCAATTTTTGGTATCTTCATATGATGTGAAGTGCTGCTCAGACAGGCCATGCGTCATCGATCAAAACAAGTGGTAATCAGAAGGAGCAATGTCTGGTGAATACAGCGGGTGGGGTAAAACTTCTCAATTGAGTGTTTCCAAATAGGTTTTGACCGGTGCCGCAACATGTGGACTAGCATTATCATGCAGGAGAATAATTTTGTCGTGTCTGGCGTAGTAGTGGGCGCGCTTTTCCTCGAGTGCTCGACTCAATCTCATCAATTATGTTCGGTAGACAGCCCCAGCAATGGTTTCATTCGGTTTGAGCAACTCATAATACACGACACCAAGCTGATCCCACCAAATACACAACAAGAGTTTTTTTCCATGAATATTTGGCTTAGCCGTAGATGTTGAAGCATGACCAGGGGATCCCCATGATTTCTTCCTTTTTGGATTATCATAATGGATGCATTTTTCATCACCAGTGACTATATGGTGCAGAAAACCCTTTCGTTTATGCCTGGCAAACAGCATTTCACATGTGGAAAATTGGCATTCAAAGTTTCTCCGTGTCAGTTCATATGAATCCCAATTTCTTTGTTTTTGAATCATTCCCAATGATTTCAACCCATGTGAAATTGCTTGTTGAGTCACTCCTAATGTAAGTGCAAGTTCTTCTTGCGTTTGGCACGAATCTTGATCCAATAATACTTCCAATTCCGCGTCTTCGTACACTTTCGGCCTTCCGCTACGTTCTTTGTCTTCGATGTCAAATTCACCGTTCTTAAACTTTTGAAACCACTCACGACAACTTCTCTCACTTAAGGCAGCCTCACCATATGCTTCTACAAGCAATCGATGCGCCTCAGCTGCAGATTTCTTCAAATTGAAGAAGTAAATCAAAAGTTCCCGCAAATGACGCTTATTCGGCTCAAAACTTGACATTTTCGAACACAAAAAATATGTTATACTGATAAAAATTCACTAATATTTCAAGGTCATGTTGTTGACATATGTCCAACCTTACGATAATGACATTTTACATCTGACAATTTTAACCATAACTTACTGGTGGCGCCAACTTTTGTCAAACGGCGGTGACTTATTTGTACACCCAATAACATTAAGTGCTCCATTGACCTTGTTCCCTGTCGCTCCCCTTCAATCAATGTCCCTTTCAACTCGCCCATCACATGTATACTGCCCATATAACAGAACTCATCAACCTGCTCCAGGAGTTAACCCATACATCGCACACACTTTTTACCACACTTCTTTCTATAACCATAACCTTTGATTTCAAACCTTTTACTAGACCTCTCTCCTACGGTTCACTTATCATATCCCTTAAATGGGCATTCTTAACATGAAATATACTCGTACTATGGATACATCATTTAACGTGCCGGGGGACGTGTGGGATGTTTGTAAGTGACGAACGGGATTCAAGAAATTTAGAATAGGAGTTTTCAATATTAAAGAAACACTTAGAAGTGGAAGACTTGCTAAATTGGATGACAGCATCTTAACCGCGGAAATTGAAGATAATCCGACCCAAACTATTCATCAGCTCACAGAAAAAGTTTGGGTACTCCGAATCTAAATTGTTATATGAAAAAAATCGGGAAAAGTATTTAGAGGTAAGGTGTATGGATTCCACATGAATTGGGTGATGAGAACAAATCAGCCCAAGTACTCGTACGTGTCTGCAGAGAGCTCTTCTTGGAGGATCACTATCTGGTGACCGGAGATGAAAAGTGGGTGCTTTATGACAATTATCGACGTAAAAAACAATGGTTGTCAAAGAAGCAGGTAGTGAAACTAATGGCGAAACTCGGACTGATCGCAAAAAAAGGTTATTTTGTGTATCTGGTGGGATCGTATATGGATCGTGCATTATGATGTGGAAAATGGACTGTTGAACTTTTTTAATTCAAAACCTCGAAGTTTTTATGAAAGGAGTATTAAAATGATTTTATACGAGTAGATCGAATTAGTTTTAATAAAAAAAATGTTTTATTTCTGAATAACGTAATAATATAGGATGGACTGACAGTAGGACAGCTGACGATGATATTGACTATTATGTTAAGTACAGTAAAAATCCATCACTTAGAAGAAGGATAATTTGTATTTTTTGTCATATTCTAGGTCCCGAAATTGTCATATTCTAGGTCCCAAAATTGACTTTTCATAATAAATTCTACTGTCGATTCGAAAAACCGCATACTTTTTCATCAAAAATAAATTAATGAATTTAAAATTTTCCACAAATCAGGGATCCGTGTAATAGCGAATACCACGATCGTGGCGGGGCCGGCTATTACGTGGTAATAGCGAATACCACGTAATAGCCGGCCCCGGTGACAGGACAGTTGGTGCAATACACGCCTGAGAGCGGTGTTCCCCCTATATCCAAAGAATCAATATCCAAATGTCTCGAGAATATGGCAGTACAGCGCTTTGAGTGTCTTTTCATATAAATTATAACGTATTTTTAAGTTATATTACTTATTTTACATTTAATAATTTCACAACTGTGAACATCAATTCGTCAAAAACTTTGAATAGTAGATTATAATATCGTAACCCAGTGCACAACCCAATAAAAACCAGTGACATGATTATATTTATATTATGCGCGCAAATATAAACAACAAAAATCTGTGTAAACACGTGACCATGTTAAATACACATTGGCTGCCCATGAAAAATAGTGTGTAACTTTTTTTAAATTTTAACGTATCAATCAACAATTCCCGAGACTAACCATCAGATGGTGCCTCTAATAACAAATCCATACCATTCTCAGTTAGTACCAACCTTTAGAAGTTACGTGTCAAACTTTCATGACATTCCGACATTGTGTCATTGAGTCACAGTGGTTTTAGTGACGCTACTTTTGATATTTTCAAAATAATGGAAAAAACCGAATTTCGTGTGTTGATAAAACATTGCTTTTTAATGGGAAAAAATACCGTTCAAACTCAGCGATGGCTTGAAAAGTGTTATCCGGGCTCTGCTCCGTCGAAAACAACCATTTGTCGGTGGTATGCTGATTTCAATTGCGGTTGTACAGACAAAAATGATGCTGAACGCTCTGGTCGTCCAAATGAGATTGTTACACCAGAAAATATAAAAAAACCCCTCAAAATCGTGATGGAAAATCGCAAAGTTAAGTAGCGTGAGATAGCTGACATCCTGAAGATATCATTTGGAAGTGTTGACACTATTTTGCATGAACATTTGGTCATGAAAAAGCTTTTTTTGAAATGGGTGTCGCGTTTGCTCACAATGGAACAGAAACAACAACACATCGATGATTCAGAGCGTTGTTTGGCACTATTTACGCGAAATAAACAGTTTTTTGTTTTTGTGTCGGTATGTGACAATGGATGAAACTTGGATCCACCACTATACTCCGGAATCAAATCAGCAGTCAGCTGAGTGGAGAGCAGCCGGTGAAAGTCGTCCGAAGCGACCAAAAACTCAACAGTCGGCCGGGAAGGTTATGGCCTCCGTATTTTGGGATGCGCATGGTATAATATTCATTGATCACCTTGAAAAGGGAAAAACCATCAATAGTGAATATTATATAGCGTTATTGAAGCGTTTGAAGGCAGAAATTGCAAAAAAACGGCCCCATATGAACAAAAAAGTTCTCTTTCATCAGGACAATGCACCATGTCACAAGTCGATGGTAACGATGGCCAAATTGCATGAGTTGAACTTCGAATTGCTTCCGCACCCACCGTATTTTCCAGATTTGGCCTCCAGCGACTATTGGCTGTTCGCAGACCTCAAAAAAATGCTCATGTGAAAGAGATTTGGCTCCAATGAAGAAGTGATTGCCGAAACTAACGCCTATTTTGAAACCAAAGATAAAACGGTCTACACGGCTGGCATAGAAAAGTTAGGAAAGCGTTGGAATGAATGTATCGCTCTTGAAGGAGACTATGTTGATGAATCAAGAAGAATTTTGGCAAACAAATGTTGTTTTAATAGTTAGTCTAGGGAATTATTGATCGATGTGTTACCATTAAATATTTTATTATGTCTGAATATTGCGAAAATATATGGATAAAATTTTACTTGACTTACATTATTTTTATAGCAAGAAAAAATGTCCATGATGTTAACAGCCATTGAGAAGTGCCACGCAATTACAATTTGTTTTTTTTAGTGATCATGTTATTCGGACTTTTACTGTTAATCTATAAGGTCAAAAATAAAATGATTACCTTCTTCCCGCCGAAATTCTTTTTATGTTCAGTCTTACTGTGGAATGAGAGCGCCCCCAGTGTGAGGAAACCTTTCCCGCACCTTCTGCACGTGAACTTAAACTTGATCGGTGGCACCAGCGGCGGCTTGACAGCAGCCTTCACCTTTCCGTTCTCGCTGTACTTCTCCGTGTGCTCCCGCAGCTTGTGATCGCTCAGATCCACGTCTGTTTTAAACTCCAATTTGCAGGCGTCACATGAGAACCAATATGGCAAAGAGTCCACATCGATCACTTCATCTTTAACAACCAGTTTAGATTTCTTACTATCGACAATTAAATCTATAACAGCCTTCTTTTTGTGTACTTTTTCGTGCCTCGACAGTGATTTGCGATGGGCGAATGTCTTTGAACACGTCGGACATTTGTGTTTGATCATTTCGGGCGCGTGTTCACGACTGCAGTGAACTTTTAAATCGGACTGTTTTTTGAAAAACAACGTACAGTAATTGCAACCGAAACCTACCATACGATGCGCTTTCATACACGCTACGACACTACTTCTCCTTCGAAACCCTTTACCACACGTACAGCTATAAAGTCCCTTGATTGCCGGTATGTTTTTAATAAAATCACTTTTGGCTGTAATATTTTCTCTCCGTTGTACATTCGGAATTGGTAAAATAGTTCGTTGAGGTTTTTCTGCTTTTTTAACAACTGGCACAACACTGGGTAAAATGTTATGGTGGGTCTTTTCGTGTCTTTTTAAAGTAACGTCACTTTGGTACGACTTATGGCAAATGGGACACGCAAAACTACGCGGCGCTAATAACGAATCCATCTCGTCCTCTACACTACTCAAATTGGATTCACTGCTAAGTTTCGATTCATCCACACATTTATCACTTATAATAATCTCATTGTCTTTCGAGTTCATATTTTGATCTTTCATATTTTTTATTTGAGCGACACTGATTATCATGGAAGACGGCACGATCATTTCCCCTTCCCCGGAACTGTCCCTCTTCAACAATTCACTGTTACTCCTCAACGAGACAGGAACTACTTCGTTGAAATCTAACTTATGATTTTCGACCAAATTTGTTACAATATCGTTCTTATACCGAGTTTGTAACACGTTAGGTTCTTGGAAATATCCGCCCACAACATCTGATGTTATGGACTCTTCTTTGACTAGATTTGGATCATATCCGAGATTATCACAATCCTGGCGGATGTCCGTGGAACATCCGTCACTGTCTTCGAAACACTCTTCGTTTTCCATATGATCATTGGCCTCGAGCATCTCTTCTTTGATATCTCGATTGCAATTATCCAAATCGAGATTGGATTCTTGATTGTATTCCTCCATACTACCATCTATAGCTTCTTCCTCTCCCTCGTGAGCCTCCATGAATTCTTCCTTAATAAGAGTATCGGTCATTGATAAGGAATCACTTTGGTAATCGTTGTTTAACTGCGATTGTTCCGTTTTATCGTTGCTGCTAAACTCGGAGTCGTGTAAAATAGGGGAATACCCTTCTTCTTTCGGAAGTTCTTCTTCGTATTCAGTTTCCATTAGTTCCTCTTTAATACAAGACTCCGGAAGTTGGGAATTAGTCATAGAATAGTCGTCTTCTATAAGTAATTCTGAAGTTATATGACCCATGATTTCTTGGCCAGCAGATTCGTAAGTTTCTGTATGTTCGTCATTTGTCTGATCTTTACTGTTCGAATTGCTATCGTTTTCTTCTTGTATTCTCGGATAATGTTCCACTGTTTCTTCAACAGTTTGCTGATCAACCGGACTCTCTCCATCCGCTGTTAACTCTTGATCTAGATGTTGAACTACCGGTGTCTCACAATTATAATCTGAAGAACTCGGCTCCATTTTAAAATCTATTTTGTTTAATTTAATATTTTCTATCACAGATTCTGCTCTATCTTTCTTTACAATTGTGTTCAGCTCTTTTATCCTTACATTACCTATACATTCTTCTTCAAGTTCAACTGAGTCTTGAACAACGACACTTTCCGTAACTTCACTAGTTGTTTCACGTGCATTATCTTCATTATCAAATGCATTATCTGTTTCACGTTCCGACACAGACAGAGACCTTTGCCTATCATCTTTCGAATGCTTCGTTAGATCTTCATCTTCGTGTAATATTGCTCGGTCTTTTTGTATATTCATTTCAGTGCCACTTATTATGTTAGATACGCTGGGTTCTTCAATATCAATTGAAGTCCTACTTCTAAGTGACTTTGTATCAAAATTGTCTTTTGATAAGAGTGAATCGGATGCGATAGAATCAGAACCGGAGTAGATATCGATGATCCGCTCGCTACTCTCTCGCTCTTTCGTCTCATAATCGGATATTCCTTGAGACGAAGACACCGGACTTGCGTACTTCCGGATGTTTTCATCCATTGCCAGTAAGTCTTCTTCGATCCAGAGTTTGTCCTCAGTTTCCTGTTCCGAAGCAGAGTCCTTCGAGCTTCGGATGTCGATCCTTCGAGACTGTGCGCTGTCAGATTGAGCTCCGTCGTTCTCTTCGCACACGACCATCTCGATGTCCCGAGATTTTAAACAGTCATCGCTGAAGACAGCAGCTGAGGATTCGGTTTCCTGTTAACATAAAAAAGGATGTATTTTATTATTTTAAGGTAATTTTCTCATTTAAATAGAACCTAAAAACTGGAAATAAAAAATAAATGAACGGGCATTAATTGATTATACAGTGAAACCTCTATCTATAGTTTTTTAAGAGACTTTGTGAACTAAACAATTGATGTGGGAATATATGGAAAACAAATGTTATATACTAAAATGTTCCATATCCTAAAAAAATATATGCACATTGACATAAATGTGTGTAAATATTTGCATATTGACATAAATGTGTAAATATTTGCAGATTGACAAAAATGTGTGTAAATAAAAATTACATAAAAACGTTACACCAAAACGAAAAAAAGGAAACATTTTGATTTGATTAAAGTAGCCTTCCATCTT
>CATKWJ010000111.1:0-26878 GCA_949825065.1 Odontocerum albicorne
AAAATTCACTTGTAAAATCTTCAAATCTTATAGAACATAGTCGAGTGTTAGCGCACACCTGATATATAAACGTGAATTATGTACACTGATGTATAGTGATAAAAGCAGAATAATCGATTATTAGAAATGTGTGCCTTGTGGAAATATCTGGTATTACAAAGTATGATAAAATAAATATGACTGGATTAGTTACAACCATATGTTAAAGTTATACGTTATAAGTAGTACTAAGAAAAAATATTGAGATAGTTAGAGCATATCGAAGTAATGAGTTCTGATAAATTTAAAAGCATAAAATCTCAATCAAAAATATGAAGTCCTTGAAAAGCTAAGCAATAGTAAGTAATAAACAACAAGATAATTGAGCAAATAATGTATTTTAAATACCTTGGGGTGGATATCGTGCAAATGAATAAAGTGAAGATCTTTCAAACATTTGCAGAACCTGTAATGATATATGCCATTGAAACTAGAGCTGATATCACATGAACGAAACAACCTCTTAGAACATCGGAAATGAAATTATTTCAATGTACGAGTATAATGGTTGAATTACTCATTGACAGAATAACAAAAAAATAGTGAAAAACAGGTAAAGAAGACAGAGAAAATGGTATTGGCGGCATCATGTTTAAATAACGGATGAGATGACAGATTTGTTTTTCACGATTACCCCATAGCAATCCAATCATCAGGCAGGTTCCCAAAGAGATGTAGGGATAAAAAGTAGTCTGCCTACCCACGAATAAAGCAAAAAAAAACAGATCAAGAATCAAGAGTAACAAAAATAAAAATATTTATTTGAAAATTTGGATTTCATGGTTTTTTATTTGTATTTATTTTAAGTCAACAAAATTTTTCCTTTGATTCAACTCGAAATATATATTGAAGCTCTTACTAGTGCCATCTAACTATGTGAAGTCAGATTTTTCAGTCAGAGTTAGTATGATCATCGTTCATTAATATTCTTATCTACTCTTTTCTACTATCCAAGTACTAAAGGTGAAGTGCTATGATATACTCCCCACAGTGTGTCTCTTCTGAAGATTAGTTCGAATAGATACCCTCCGCCGAATATCCTAATGGGAGGGTATTTTACCTCCGGTTGACAATTTAGTCACATTTGAACGATCCATCTTTGATTTTCCGGCTGCGTATAATTAATCAAGTTAGATTACTCACGCTCCCGATTCAGCTTGGGATGCGATTCTATTGTGCATATCCTGTGGTACAGAATAACTGCTATGGTGAGGCCATCGACAGAGCTTGAGCTGCCCTGGAAGGAGTCATTTCATTCCCCTATTATGTGAACAGATGTCGGTTTTAACCAACGGATATATCGTCGATTTTTCTTCAGTCTCGTCAGTTCAATAGCAGGTGTACTTCGTGCAGGTGAGGTTGACTTTTGGGCCACAGGTATTGTGGTGAAGTTCCTTAAACCATATTTTCTGCTTTCTACATACATACAATAACGCAGTTTTCCTGTCCGGATAGACAGAAAGGAAAGAGCGCTCAACTTTCCTATTTCGACACACACATTTCGTCTCTTCAACATCCATAGACCTTCTCATACAACTCCTACGATTTCTCTTACTTTTTACATTTCATTCATTCAAAATATCATTCACATGATCTATTCGTACTTTACTTAGTATTTCTCTCCAAGTCTTTCACTCACGTGCGCTGTATAATTATTTTGTTAGTATTTTTATGTGCATTTGTTCTACATGCCCAAACCATCTCAGAGTACTTTTCTTCATCTTACTCAACACATCAGTCTTAAGTCCACATTCATTCCTAATTACTTCATTCGGTATTCTGTTATAGGTACGAATCCATGGTTACTCCATGTATTCCATTTAACATCTACATTAAAATTGTTCTGAAGTTTATATGCTACTTATTATTATACAACGTTAAATAAATTGTCATTTTATTATTATTATCATCAAAACTTTGATAAAATCTGCCTACCTTGGAACTGTATATCCTTGCCATCGCAACTTTGAGTTTGATTTTTAAGACTGTGTTTTCTAAAGAACAAAAGCTTGCACACTATGAGTATAAACCGATAAACGCACGCACGTCTTCCATCCAAAATATGGCTGACAATTATACTTGATTACGAGGTATACTAGTCTCGTATCGTAGTTTATTTTGCATGCATACACTTACATAATTCTTTATAGGTTTATACTTATAGATATATCGAATTTGATGATGGATATTACTTTTGATAAATATAGTTTCAAATGTTATAATATAATTTTGAACTTTTTTCACAAAGCTTTTCCTGCAGGAAATATCGAGGTTGAAAATAAACAACACAAACTAATTACGAACTTAAGAAAAAATTGAAAAGTTTCGTCCAATTATACTTTTGAAAATAACACATTATCACACGGTCCAGTTCAGGGGAGCTCAAAGGAAATGATAATAGGAGAAATGTGCCATGAAAATTATAATGGTGGTCAACATAACGAATGATCAAAATGAAATATCTCAACAGCAGTCTTATTGAACAGGATACAGAACAAAGAGAACGATGACAGAGAAAGAGCATAACCACGTGTTTGTCTCTCAAGCGGCTAACTCTCCAATTAGTGGAAACATTTCCGGATCTTTGATCACATGTCTCTTTTGTTGGTGTTATTATTAATTTATCTGTATTAAATTGTCAGACGGTTCATAAAAAGTGTGTTTTTCAATAGTAAAACTACTGGATTTTTTTTATGTTTCACAAAAAATTGACTAGACAATTTCTAATAACAATATCATTTTAGGTTTTGCGTCAACACGAACTACAACGTCCATTTGGAGTTATTCAATTTTGATATTCTTTCATCAAAATAAGACCTTTTACTATTAATTCTGTTAATTTTCAATTCATAAGAATTTTTTTTAGGAATATCAAAATTAAACGCTGACATAGGGCGTTCAATATAGATTTTCCTAAAAGAGTTTGACAGGCCCATTGTATGGCAAAACAGTTGTCACGAATCAAACAGAGGATATAAGAAAATGTTATGATACATTGTTAATGTGTATTTCTTAATGAATTAGATGTTATATTCGATAAAGTAAATAAAACTTTAATATATCACTTATGATTTATACTTATAAACATGACTATTGCAACAATTACTACAAAAACGTTCCTAGTATACATAATGAGTTTTATTTGGGTAAAGTATTTAAGAACGTGAAGTAAAAATAGTTTAATGTTTAATAATAATATTAATTGCCAAAAAAATATTGAAATTCGCGTATGTAATATACACATTTTTTTTTTGTTACAAAAAAAATGTAATATATACATTATACGAATTTTAATACTAGCTAACCAGAAATAATGTCTATCTTGCTACTTTGTTTGGTTTCTCTACAATGACTTGTCAGTATACATTATTATGTGTTGTTTTATTACCTATGTGTGGTTTAACGCGGCAATGGTCCCTGTTTTACATTCTTCGCTATTCTCAAGAAAGCGAAATCGTTTATAATAAAACTTCGCAGAATGCGACCTAATATTCAATTTACTGAACAGTTTAAGGTAAGAATCAATTATGCTGCTACTTTTGACAAATTTTATTTCATTAAATGGTGCTTTATATAGATGATCAAACTCGGTATTTATACGAATTTGCACGCATTTTTATCGCATCTTACATGGCTTAATCTTTTTGGAGAATGAATGTTTCACAATATGTATCTAATTAAGTTCCTTTATATAAAAAAATAATGATGAAAAGTGACGCTGCTTCCTAAACTGTTTTCGTTTCGTCTGAGGTGCCCATGCATCGGGACGCTCAAGCGGACAGGCAATGCCGCGGAACGCGGGCGTCGCGGCGCGAAGCGCGCATAATGGCAGGCGCTTTGAACGGGCTGCGTCCCAGTCTCGACATGTAACTCAATTAATTAGATGGTTTTCGAATGAAAAAACTCTAACGAAAATGGAGGTTTGAATTTAAAAAATCTGAGATTTCAACATGAACGGGTTTTGGTTATTTTAGATTATTGTGTAACACTTTCCTTGTATACGGTACAACCTGGCGAGTTTATGAACAAAAAAATGTTTTTAACGATGCCTCAAATGAAATCTAAACTGGAACCCACGAACAAAATGTTTAGTAACGGGAATTGAATCTGCAGCCTTTTTAATTTTGAAATATCACGAATTGATTTAATTAGAATTCGTGAATATGTGGTGTTCGATAATAATTAATTATTGAGATTATCATGTTGGAATTGTGTGTGCGTATGTGATAGCTAAGGATTAAAGTGTGTGTGAGGACATGAGTGTGAATATTTTAGTATGACGGACAAACATATGAAATTTCTAATAAATAAATTATATCAATTTATCACATGCCTTGCCTTGTGAAGCGATTCTTGTAATCCCCAAAATGGGGGATTTTTAACATTGTTATGCATTTGTATTTAACGGTTCGCCCCTCTATTAAAACGGTCTAAATTTTAAATGATGTGTTGTGGATAGTAAAAAAAATAATGGTTTGTTATATTATTAAATTTTTTATTATTATTAAAGGTATTTGTTAGATAAAAATAAAGCATATTTCTAAAAAAAATAGAACAATTATTTCGAAATTTAGTCAGGAATTATTACGTACTTTATTTGGTTATTTGCCATGAAGTACAGCAAAGTTCTATTTAGATTTCAAGCGCATTTATCGTACAAAAATGTTATTAATTTTAAATTATCAAACTTAAAATTTGTTTGTTTACTATGGAATTGATAAAATTATTATGTTAATAGGATAATTATATAATAAAAATAATTAAATGACAATTTATATGGCGCAGTATAGAGATCCAACCTCCCTAAAGGGCGCTCTAATTTGGAAACAAAACAAACTATTAAATAAATTGACATTATTTCTCCATATCTGTATATGTTGATAAAAACATATTTGGTAAGAAAATCTTACATTATACATCAGCCAGAAAACTTACCTATGAAAGACGATAGAAACTCATTCGGCCTCAAATCATAAATTTTGATAAGATCTTTTCGTATTTATTTCGTAATATTTTCTATTTTGTGTAATTTTATTATGCGGATAATATAATTTTGATTACAATTTTGAAGTCCCGGACCAAAACTTGACAACCGTAATCTTAATCAGAGCACTAATCTCTTGCTCAGAACCCTGGTCCATTCCCTCGGAGTGTGATGGTGTAGTGGTGTTTATATGCCGGCATAAATCTTCATTTCCCTCCAAGACAACGGAAAGATCACCTTCCAAACATAATAAATCAGTTCCGCATGTTTTGCGCCGGTCACAAGCGGCGCAATTATCTCTCAATGGGCCGTGAGAGGGGCAAACGCTACTTCTTGGGACTCGATTCAGGACCGGGTTTAGGAAGATAAAGTGAACATCTTTGATAAAGTTCCTCTTCTTAATTTTATAAATATTATTTTGTGTATATCTGGCGAGCTTAATGTTGCAGTGTAATTTCTTCCAACACGCCAGCTTTTTTGGGGGCACGTTAAATTTGTTTTAATCCATACAGATTATACAAAAGAAAAATAATTTAATGACTAATCTCGAAACGATAATGGTACAACTAGAGGAAAATAATTCTTACGTGAATAAAGAAGGAAAAATAGGAAAATTAAGATGACAGGATATTAGGAGAAATATAACACGTTTTCAATTCTCTTTGAACGTAAATAAGAATGATGCACATCTAGAGCCTGCGAGTATTGTTACCAGTAAAACTTTTTAACTTTACTGATACTCTTTTTTTATTATTTTTAGGGTACCATCGGAAATCGAACTCAAACCCCCCGGGTAGTAGAATAGCGTTTTTCATTAAGTTATGTGTTAGGATGTAATTAAATAAAGATATTTTCTTTCTGCATACCTAAAAAGAGACATGTTACGATTATAACGATTCATTTTTAATCATTCAAAATATAATTAAATGTATGCAAGTTATATAATATTTAAATTAATGTTGAATTTTTTAAAGTATTTTTGAACGATTTTATATGCAAGATTTAGTTATATTTTATGTTCAAACATTTCTGTTTATATTAGATGTGTGCATACAATCACTCAAGTCAGCTCTGATGCCCTCACGACTCTCGGACTTTGAGGTTGGAAGAGAGCGTCATCGCGCCCCATTGCCGATGTTGCATGAACGCATCGCCGCCTGTGCGGATTTCGCTAATTGTCCAACTTATTAGTGACTGAAAAAAGTTTCTTGTGAAACGATTAGCTTTCGTTGACTTACGACTGAATAGAAATTGTGATCATCAACTAGTATGTTACATCTATTCACTTGATTAAGTTCTTAGCGAATAAATTGAGCCCTGGGAGAGCACAGAAAACAATCGATTTTGTTTTAATCATTACTGAATAAAACATCTTCGACTTTGATTGAACCATAGTTAATTATAATTGAGTGTTATCTTTACGAGTTTTTGTTTTTCTTTAAGCGCAATACTTCAGGAGATTCCTTGTATTCACTTTTTTCGTATATTTTCATATACAAAATGCTTACAAACAAAAAGTGAACCCCAGTTAACCAACCAACTACTGTTAAATGTACTTGACAATTATTTACGCTATCAACTGTTTTTTTTTCTTATGTAATTTACTCGAAAAGAGTTAATCAGAGTATCCCCTCTCGCACGTGCGATGACTTTGTTAAACGAAGTATCAGAATTCAATACATTCCACTTCTCGAAAATACTCGTATTTGTATAACGTATATTCTTCCATTTTGCATGCATAGCGTGAACTATTAATTTTATACTTAGTTTGTTTGATTATTATCTCAAATTATTGCCATTTTCATTTATTCTATATAATATTATTTCGATTTTATTAGCATTGAAATATAAAAAAAAACAATATCAATAAATTAAAAAGGTTAATTTTCATTAAATGAAAAAGGACTATTGATAGTTAAACAACAAATTTTTATAGCTATTTGTACGGAAAAGTTATTTTATACAAATACTTACTGAATGTGGGGCGGGGCATTTTTACTGTTTGGAGAAATAGTACATGAATAGTAAAAAAAAATATTGATTAATTATTTAAATTAAGTATCGTAAAAATGATGAATTGTATAAATAAAGTATCATGGGCGTAGAAAAACGTTAAAAGTAGCCGAATTAATGCTGCAGAAATGCGTGTACTAAGAAATATACATAAGGGGACGAAATATGACATAATACGTAATGAATTGATTAGGGATGAATTTAAAATTAAATCTGATGCATAAAGTAAGATGAAGAAGAGAATTCAGGTGGGGTTAAAAAAATATTAAATTGTACCATCTCCAATGCATTTCTAATTTTCCAATGTTTAAACATACGAGTACATATATTATAAAGCCTAACTATTTGCATAATATCAGCCCTTTCTCATTAAACGAGGTTCTAGACTATAGTATCATAAAAACTGTATGAATTGTTGAAAAATTAATTTAAAAAATTCCCTCTTCATAGAAATGTTATAAAATAAAGTGCCACAAATTACACACCCGTGTATTGCATCAAACATCGTGTAACGAGTGGTTAGAGCAGAGGTCGTAAAACTTGAAAGCTATTAAAGCTTGTTTGAAAAATTTTATACAATGATCGACCACACATTTTTCTGAAATAAAAATTAGATGCTATTTCACAACAAAACGTCTGCTTTTTGAAAATAAATGTGTTAATGAGTGAAGCAAAAGACGTGTCGTAAGTCAAGCAAAAAGCATTAGAATTAGGACAATAAGGGCAGCAGATGGAAAAATAATTAATGCTGTAGAAATGTGGCGTTGATGGTGAATGCTGAGAATCGCTTTGAATAAAGGACACATCTTGACTAGATAATATAAGGCGCATTATCTAGTTCTTTGGATACGTGTCTCGGAGAGGGGATAATATCCTGGAGCGATTTATGACTGGCTTTGTCGATGTAAAAAGAAAAAAAGGAGAAACCACGATCTCGCAGGATCAAGTTAAGACTGCAACATGATCTTCGTTGGTATCAGCACTCCGCTCAACCGAGGCTAGGGACAACTGGAGAAGAGTCGTGAACAGAATTGGTGTAGGCAGAGAAAAAGGTTTTTAGTGATGAAGCAACAACTTAGACCAGTCATAGTCATTTATTTTTCTTGTTATATTCCTATTTATTAGAAAATATATTATATAATATTTTTAAGATATGCGGAGTATTTCGCTCAAATTTATCCGAGATAATTTTTGCACTTCTATCGTATTATTCTTATGTTGCTTACAATAAAATTGATTTCTTTATTAGCATGTGGCATTTTTTTAATCAACTAACTAGATATATATTTAAGAGGTTTTTAGTGAACTATATATTGGAACCCTATTAAAATAATAATAAGAATAACAAAAGGACAATGCATAAATCACCGTTCAGAGTAGATTCTCATTAAGGGCACTGATTTAAAAATATAAGTACCAACGGAAATCGAATCCGCAACCTGCGGGATAGAATATAAGCGTCTTGGCAACTAGGCCACAGAGGTATTCTATTATTATCATAATGTCTGGAAAAACATGACAATTTTTCAGTAATTAACGACAACATTTTTATCACGAAGAGAAAAAGAAGTTTTATCGGATGAGGAAAAAGTATGTACCTCCCTTTACTGAGAGTAAAGTAGGCATACCATATATCTCAATGATGCTGCGAATTCACAGTAATCATGTTGATACGTATTTTACTAAGACATTTTAGTTTTTTTTTTCTTTGGTATATTTTTTTATAAACCTGTTCAGAAAAAAGAAAAATCGTAATGTTTTGATTAGTTTAGTAAGAACCACTGTTCATACATACATGTCATCGCACCGTTTTCTTGTCGGGATAGGCAGAAATAACGGAGCGCCAGACTTTAACATCGCACAACATATATTTTGCCTTCTTTTCATTCACAACCCTTCTCATACAATTCCTAAGTTTTTATATTCCCAGTTTTCAAATTATTATTCACTTGATCCAACCATATTTTTCTTAGTCATCGTCTACCACGCCTTCTACTCTCATTTACACTTAAGATTTTAAAGATGTTTTAGTTAAATGGAATGTTATTGCTTTTTATTTTGAAAAGGTATCAATAAATTCAGATACTTTTAAAAAATAATTATGTTGAATAATTTCACCTAAAATTACAAGCAAAAAATTACTGCTTAAAAAGTAAATTGACAAAAAAACTATTACATTTCCTCATGAATTGAATTTTTAGCCTGAATTTTGTTTTTATAATTTTCTCTCACTTTTAACCACTGGCCGACCCCTGGGTTATATAGAATATTCCCCGTGCATTACACAAATACACATTAGAGCAAATTGAAACTCTTCATTTGCTTAAGTGCGGTTCGCTCCTGTTTTGTCAATAATTTATTGGAAAATGTTACGATGTTGTGGAAATTGTCTCAAATACCTCAAATTATATAAGCGCGTTAGTCGTGACAACATGGAATTGTTTGTGACACCGGGTAATAAAATTATTTTAATATTTACCGTAACGTTCGTTCCGAGACCTTCTCATAAGCTGTAATTTTCAGTAATTTGCTATTTGATATAAAATTTACTAAGATTGAAAAATAAACATTTTTTTCGAAAACAGAATATTGTAACTTTTAAATGATTATTAGTTAAGGTCATTACAATGTTGTTAGTTATTTTCTTTTAATACATTGTAATTAACATTCATATATGTAAATCATATTTTTTTATGAAAAACATAAAGAAATAATACAAACCTTTTCTCCTTCGCATTATTAAAATAAATTTCAAAATTTTTAAATGAATTCAACGACCTCCGTGACTCAGTTGGTAAGACGCCTGCCCTACTTTTTTAAAGGGTTTCAGTCTAGTTCAATTAAAGTATCTTTAACATATTTTTGGTTGGTTCGATGAAATTGTCACATGCGTTATACTGTATACAACAAAAATGTGTTTTAATATAATTAATAAGTTTAATGCATTACACTTCATCAAGAATGAATACTGATTTAACTAAAACAGTTTTATGATAGAAAAAAATTATTCAAGTATCGATATTCAAATAACAAGTAAAATGTACATAGTATCAAAGCTACATTTGTACATATTTAGCCTTCTCGTTTTAGCATGTCTGTGTATATTGTTTGGGCTTTTTGTTTCGCCATATATCAAAATTTAATATACCCTCATCTGGTCACGTGCATAAAGATTCAGGGCTGGTATTAATGATACAAAAATTCAAACTATTTTGAAACACAGACTATATAAATACAAACGACTATATCTTTAGTCCGTTTTGAAACCTTTAATATGTCATATTTTCTGTTATCACGTCTATCGTCACAGGTCAAAAATCCAACACTTAATTTATCTAATTACCTTCATTTCGTCACGCGTACAAATACTACACTCAGGGTTTATATTAGTAATACAAAATTACAAACTACTTTCATACATATACTCGTATGTATATTTAGTTAATGTTAAATTTTTTGATATGTCATATTATCTGTTTTCGCCCATCGCCACAAGCCAAAAATCCAACTCATATAATAACATAGGTATCTTAATACTCTCATCTGGGCATGAGTACAAGGAATACACTCAAGGTTTGTTTTAGTAATATAAAACTTCTTGCATTATGAGAGTAAATAGTCTGTGGATTGTCATGGAGCTGATGACTTCGCTTGGTCCATATCAACTGTAGGCAAAGGGTCTCGTTTATTGTCTCAGTAACTTGATATACCTTACAAAGTGGCCTCTATTCAACTTGAAGTCAGTTTCATGCTCTCAGGTCAATGAATTTGTTTCATTATTGAAGAGTTTTGGGTCGGAAATTCAACTTCCGGGTGTTTTAAAATCATGGTTTTGTAAAAAATATAGTTCAACCAATTCAATTATTTTATTGAACGAAATAGTTTAAAATTAGTAGGTGTATAATTTTTTTCATTATAATTAAAGGAGTTAATACATTATTTTTCTTTAGTTGAAGTAAATGTTTTACATACAAAATAATAATTCGTTATCATTTTTGATATTCTTTCACATTTTTTGTGCACACAATAAATTTAAACACAATATTTACAGTCATTCCAAAATCAAGTATTTATCAATATAAGCAGCGCATTGCAAATAACTTTATTTATTCATTAATCAAAATCAAGGCTGCAAAATAAACGATTTTCGTATACTTGTGAATAGAGTCCTAGACTTTTTGATTGCGACATATTTTGTATCATCCATAAATATGTTAATTTTCATATAACCTCTTCGATCTCTCCAATTTTTTATGTTTCGTTCATTCAAATTATCATTAACAGAAGTTAATACGTAAAAAAGCTACCTATGCGCTGAACAACCTTGATATTAGATTTTCATCATTTAATATTCGCGAATACCATAGAAGCTATCAGATCAAGCTATAATTTTCTTGCTTCAGCTGAGAGATTCGCGGTTTTCTAATGACCTGGAACTGAGCGGATAATTCACCTCTACTCCTACCGGTCGTTAGCCATGATTTGTGTAGCACTCAATGAGGAACTAGTTATGTCTTTGATTCGGTCAACCCACCTTACTGGAGGCCGTTCTCTTGCTCGTCGCCCTTCAACACTTGTGTTTCAGTAACTACCGGCTTCTCCAGACTGCCTTCCCCTCTTCTAGCGACTAGTCTGAAGTATAACAGTTTTCTCTTTCTACGTGTTCTTCAGCCTTTACGTCTTAGAAGATAGGCACATTAATGCGTTTTGTACTCCATGTAGTCAATAAAAATACAAATTTATATTTATAACATTACAATTGCATTAAAATCGTCAAGATTAAAAAAAAGGGCATAGTTAATTTGTTATGGCTTTTGTTGGTAGGTAGGTGTATGTGTAACCTCACTTATTTCTTTTCTTAAGTTCACATTATATATTTTGAAACGGGTGTATTTCATCTATCACGACGTCACTTAGCGTCAGGGGCGTCGCGACGTCCGGCGGGCCCGTGCCCCAGGGGGCGAGGGGCGGCCAATCAGCGCAAGTGGCGCACTTGTCACCTCCGACGCTGACAGCCCTGCCTCTGCGTCTCTCTTCCCCTCCCCCCTCGCTCTGTCTGGAAACTAGTCGACCAGTGGTTTAAAAACTTTAAAGTGTTTATTTTTGCAATTTTAGAAACTGATCCAATCTTTAAATACTTATTATTATACATAGACTCTGATCAAATTTTGTTTCATTTTGGTAAGTGTTTCATATTTAACAACAGGTCTGCACCCCCGCTTACTTTTCCCCACTATGACGTGATGCAAACTGAGAAGGAATTTCCCCCATCTTCCCTTAGACAACTCTTTCATTTTCGTATTCATTTATCTACTTACGAGTGTACGATCGCACATTAAGGGAACCCGGTTTATTTCTAGAGACAGTGTGGTAGCAAAAATGATAACAAGATGGCTCTCTCAATAGTTGTTCGTTTCCAGTAGTCTTGAATATCTCGCTCTCATAGTCCATTTCCAGTAGTCTTGAATATCTCGCTCTCATAGTCCATTTCCAGTAGTCTTGAATATCTCGCTCTCATAGTCCATTTCCAGTAGTCTTGAATATCTCGCTCTCATAGTCCATTTCCAGTAGTCTTGAATATCTCGCTCTCATAGTCCATTTCCAGTAGTCTTGAATATCTCGCTCTCATAGTCCATTTCCAGTAGTCTTGAATATCTCGCTCTCATAGTCCATTTCCAGTAGTCTTGAATATCTCGCTCTCATAGTCCATTTCCAGTAGTCTTGAATATCTCGCTCTCATAGTCCAAACCAGTAGTCTTGAATATCTCGCTCTCATAGTCCATTTCCAGTAGTCTTGAATATCTCGCTCTCATAGTCCATTTCCAGTAGTCTTGAATATCTCGCTCTCATAGTCCATTTCCAGTAGTCTTGAATATCTCGCTCTCATAGTCCATTTCCAGTAGTCTTGAATATCTCGCTCTCATAGTCCATTTCCAGTAGTCTTGAATATCTCGCTCTCATAGTCCATTTCCAGTAGTCTTGAATATCTCGCTCTCATAGTCCATTTCCAGTAGTCTTGAATATCTCGCTCTCATAGTCCATTTTTTCCTGTTCTAAAATATTTTAACAGATTTTTAAAAATTACATTAACCGCCTTTTTTCTAGTTTCATTATCGTGTAATTTTTTGGTATATTTTGATGAATTGATTATAAAATTTTAATCGCTTCATCTTTGAAATATATAAATAATAAATTATAGGTGTTAAAATTAGCAGTTATAAATAAGTTAATTAATGCATATTTAAAAATCCATCACATTTATGTTCTTGCGTTTATGTTGATTATATATTGACGAGGAATATTACCAAATAAATTGAAAACGAGGTCAAATAATACAATTGAAACGTTTGCAACGTACTGCAATGTTATTCAAAATGAGCAATACCAAAATATAGAAATCGCAGTTATACCAAGGTGAATAGATTCAATGATATTTATGAGAAAAACTCATCCTTCTAAATTCACAAACAATCAAAATCATCAGCACGTCCAACAAGGACATCCGCTAAAGTCGTTTTGTTGACCCTGGATAAGAAAACAAATTGTTAGTATTGTATTACGCTTTTATTGTATACAATAAAATTTGGTGGGTTAATTGCCTTATGATACTATCTTCCAAAAAACCAGAAAGAGACCTGAGTGAAAATCAGACCGAAACCCTTTAAAAAATTGGGAACCAAAGGAAAATGAGCCCACAACCCACGGGCTGGTTAATAGGCGTCTTACCAAGTAGCCCGCGGAGGTTGTCATACTTGATGGAACTTTTTTTTCAGTTCTCCAAACACATTTGTTTGTAATATGAGATACGTAATTGAACAATGGTATGTTACGTTTAACCAAATAACTGAAAAATTGTTAAAATAAATTGATGAGGGATTGGCCCGCTAAACATGTCTTTATAACTTGGACGGGAAAGTTTGATGAGAAAGAGGTATTTCGTGGTCTAGTTGATAAGACGTCTGTCTTTCGATTCAGGAGTTGTGGGTTCGATTCTCGTTTACAACCATTTTATTTTATAAAAAAGTGATCCAGTCTCATTTTGACTTAAAGCTTTTTTAACATATTTCTGATTTGTTAAAAGAGACTGACATATGTCAATAAACACGGCAAGTGGTACAACAAAAGTATGAAAAAATATACTTCTCAGAATAGTATTGCAAAGTGAGGAGAAAAGTTTATGTATATTTTTTATTATTATTTTTAAATCGTAGAGACTATTTACAAATCTAAAGTAAAGGATTGAACAAATTTGAAATCGATGATAGGTATCATAAGGTGATGTCATTTTATTTTTCTCATTGTCTAAATTATGTTTCTAAAAGCCAGCACATTGTTTTCCAACGTCCCGTACGTAAGAGAAATTTCGCAAGTTTTTCCTGTTTCTTTACTTCTTTACTTACGTAAGAATTCCCGTCGGATCTCAATTTCTGTGATAGAAATGTCTTCATCGTCCTATCCAACCTCTTTCATTTCCAGCACGTCCCATTCTGTCTTCAGTTTATCTGCCACCCTATACTACAACACTTTCTTACCCGTGATATATACATATATATTTAATTTATTTTATAATATTTACATATTGTGGAAATTAAATGTAAAAATTAAGTACTCATTCACTTTCAATGAATGACCCACGACATGTGAGGCATAGTTTTGTCCGCTATACAGAGGTAGAAATCTTGATAAAAATTGCCTTTTGGAAATTGTATTAATCTGAATCCATTATATTATAATATCTACCCAAATATTAGAGCTAATATCAATAGTCTGGTATACTCTTACTCATTATTTGTACCCCAGTTTCAAACATATTTTCAAACATCATTTTAACTAAAATTAGTGACGCTAATGAGCTGCTTGTAATAAATCCAAATCTAAGCGTTGATAATCATTTATTGGTTGACTAGTTTTCTAATAAACAGAAGAAGGGGAGGGGGGGGGCGTAGAGTCAGGGTTGTCAGTGTCGGAAGTGATAATTTTTTTTAATATTCATATTTCTGTATTGAGGCATAAAAACATTATTAAACCTTACTTTGTCAGAGAAAATAGTTAAAATAAACCCAACCAGGTTTAATAAAATTTGAAAAGAAGAACAGCAAACATAAAGAATGAACGATTAAAATAAAATTTCAAAGAAATAACAGCAAACATAAAGAATGCACGATTAAAATAAAATTTCAAAGGAATAACAGCACCCAAAGAATGAACGATTAAAATAAAATTTGAAAGATATAACAGCAAACATAAAGAATGAACGATTAAAAAATAGTTTTAGTAATATATTAAAATGTTTTACTTTTAATTGTATAATTCGGCACTGAATGTGTAAATACACAACCATCAGGCTGCGGTAACCTCTAATGTTGACAACCCTCCCTCCGGCCCTGCGCCCCCGTCCCACGGTCACGTCCGTTCCGGGAGCGCCAGTGGGGTGGGGCGCCGCCTCCGCCCCCGGCACGTGAGAGTAAACACATTCGCATGCCCGCCATCATTTACGGGAGGCGAAGCCGCCACCGTGGGAGGTGTCAACTATGAATACAGAATACCTACGAATGTAACCAACAAAACATCTATCCAGTTGTTCCTGACTTGAAATCATTTGTTTTTTTTATATATCTTCTACATACAAAATATCATGCCGTTTCCCATGTTGGGGTAGACAGAAAGAATGGAGGACAGTATTTTTATCGCGACATACATCTATTGCATCCTCTACATCCAAACATCTTCATGAAGAGTTCCGACGATTTATTTGACTTTACATTTTTTTCCTTTCAAAGTATCATTAATTTGATTCAACATTACTTTATTTGGTCTACCTCTACCACGCCTTTCATTCACGTTTGCACTGTGTATTTGTTTTGTCAGTTCTTTTTCACTCATTCTTTTTATATGTCCGAACCATTAGCACACCTATATTCTTCTCAGAGCACGCAATTCTAAAGCATTCATTTGTATCCTTTTAATATTTTCCTCGTCCACATTTCACTTACATGCATAAAATATGAATAATCATCTTAGCAGACTTGGTATAGTTCAATCCAACGATTTATGTTTTATTTAGTGCTTCGTTCAATTTATTTCCTATCGTTCACGCTGTCAATATTTCTCTTAATTATTTTTGAATAAGTAGTGCTTGCTCAACGTCGTTTCGGCGTACATCGGATGTTTTGAAAGAAGTCACGATGTTTGATGACCTCCGTATTTTGAAAGACTTCTGTTGTGGTAGAACGCATATATTCCACCCTGGAAAAAAAGTGTCGCAATCTGTATTTTTTACATTCAGGTCTTCTATTAATTCTGAGGCTGAAATAAATTTACTAATAACAAATGGCTTCGTAGATTGTTTTGCATATGGTGAAACGGAAATGATAGGGGAGAAAGAAATAGATTCATATCAAGTCCAAGATCCGACCTGGTCGCCTACTGATATCTCGTATGGAAGATATATTATATCAAAATCAATTCATCATGACAGACTTAGTTGTATAGGAAAGACAGAAGGATAGAACCTCGAAATGATATCCTGCTGCCTGGGGATTCATCATGATAGACTTAGTTGTATAGGAAAGACGGAAGGATAGAACCTCGAAATGATATCCTGCTGCCTGGGGATTCATCATGATAGACTTAGTTGTATAGGAAAGACGGAAGGATAGAACCTCGAAATGATATCCTGCTGCCTGGGGATTCATCATGATAGACTTAGTTGTATAGGAAAGACGGAAGGATAGAACCTCGAAATGATATCCTGCTGCCTGGGGATTCATCATGATAGACTTAGTTGTATAGGAAAGACGGAAGGATAGAACCTCGAAATGATATCCTGCTGCCTGGGGATTCATCATGATAGACTTAGTTGTATAGGAAAGACGGAAGGATAGAACCTCGAAATGATATCCTGCTGCCTGGGGATTCATCATGATAGACTTAGTTGTATAGGAAAGACGGAAGGATAGAACCTCGAAATGATATCCTGCTGCCTGGGGATTCATCATGATAGACTTAGTTGTATAGGAAAGACGGAAGGATAGAACCTCGAAATGATATCCTGCTGCCTGGGGATTCATCATGATAGACTTAGTTGTATAGGAAAGACGGAAGGATAGAACCTCGAAATGATATCCTGCTGCCTGGGGATTCATCATGATAGACTTAGTTGTATAGGAAAGACGGAAGGATAGAACCTCGAAATGATATCCTGCTGCCTGGGGATTCATCATGATAGACTTAGTTGTATAGGAAAGACGGAAGGATAGAACCTCGAAATGATATCCTGCTGCCTGTGGATTCATCATGATAGACTTAGTTGTATAGGAAAGACGGAAGGATAGAACCTCGAAATGATATCCTGCTGCCTGGGGATTCATCATGATAGACTTAGTTGTATAGGAAAGACGGAAGGATAGAACCTCGAAATGATATCCTGCTGCCTGTGGATTATTCATGATAGACTTAGTTGTATAGGAAAGACGGAAGGATAGAACCTCGAAATGATATCCTGCTGCCTGGGGATTCATCATGATAGACTTAGTTGTATAGGAAAGACGGAAGAATAGAACCTCGAAATGATATCCTGCTGCCTGTGGATTCATCATGATAGACTTAGTTGTATAGGAAAGACGGAAGGATAGAACCTCGAAATGATATCCTGCTGCCTGGGGATTCATCATGATAGACTTAGTTGTATAGGAAAGACGGAAGGATAGAACCTCGAAATGATATCCTGCTGCCTGTGGATTCATCATGATAGACTTAGTTGTATAGGAAAGACGGAAGGATAGAACCTCGAAATGATATCCTGCTGCCTGGGGATTCATCATGATAGACTTAGTTGTATAGGAAAGACGGAAGGATAGAACCTCGAAATGATATCCTGCTGCCTGTGGATTCATCATGATAGACTTAGTTGTATAGGAAAGACGGAAGGATAGAACCTCGAAATGATATCCTGCTGCCTGTGGATTCATCATGATAGACTTAGTTGTATAGGAAAGACGGAAGGATAGAACCTCGAAATGATATCCTGCTGCCTGTGGATTCATCATGATAGACTTAGTTGTATAGGAAAGACGGAAGGATAGAACCTCGAAAACTTTGAAAATGATTGCTTCGTTGTCGTTTTAAACTTTGATGTGATTTTATATACTCGTACATTAAAAAGTTAATCTTTTAAAGTGACATTGAAACATCTAAAATTAATTAAGCATGTAATCGAAAACTTTACTTTTATGAAAACTTATTCGTTTAATTATAAGTTCTTCTTAATTTAGTCTGTAATAAACATTGTTCCTTTTTCTATTTTGTAGGCGGATGTTCCCAACGCTCCGAGTATCGTTCACAGGAATCGGTACTGGCCACCGGTACGTGGTACTGTTGGACATAGTCCCGGTGGACGGCAAGCGGTACCGGTACGCGTACCATCGCTCGTCGTGGCTGGTGGCCGGCAAGGCGGACCCGCCCGCACCCGCACGCCTCTACGCGCACCCCGACTCGCCCTTCACTGGGGAGCAGCTGCGCAAGCAGGTCGTCTCCTTCGAGAAGGTCAAGCTCACCAACAACGAGATGGACAAGAATGGACAGGTAAACATACTTACATATTTTCACACCCATGCTCATCAAACCTCGATACTGCTGGACATAATTCCGGTGTGATAAGATAAGGACGCTCTATCATAAGATCAGATAAAAATGCTTAACTTCCACTCGGAGGTTTCGAGTTCGATTCTCGACGGTACCCGAAAAAAATAAGTATCCCAATCTAAGTAAAAGGGTTTATCTGGTAACAATAGTCACGCGTGCGAGGCGTGTTAGTAGTATTGTCACCTCCTCTCGTGTGATAGAATTATCAACACGTGAGATGACATGCTGTACTACAGTAGTTCTGTACCAGAATGCTTGATTAATGGGACCGAAGAGAATATTGTCTCTCCATCACATTCTTAATATATTTGCATTGCCAATTTGAATATGTAGAGGGATATCAAATTAATTAATTAATGAAAAGTAAGAGTTCTCGACGACATACTCGTAGCAGCAAATGCAGTAAGATTTTCATATTCATATTATGTTAGATATGTTCTATTCACTTATTTTCCAGATAATTAATCATACTTGGTGTTACATCATGTTTTTTACTGATGATTCTTAAGTAGCAATTTTTAGTTTCAAACTATCTTAGGTATAGTAAACATCCACTCCTAAGGTTGTGTGAACAATCGTCGAATTCTTAAAATCAAAATAAATTAATAAAGAATGAGTGACTTTTATTTTTATATATGTATAGAACATTTACTGAAGAAATATTTTATTATGTAGACGTGTTCTAACTCTGAAGGAAAAATTATCGATGCAATGTTTGATCATATGCATAGTTTCTCATATTGACCTCATCAATATTAAGATACAAAAGAAAGGAAGGAAAATACTTATTGGAAAAGTATACATATAAATATGATTTCTTAATACTAAGTCATATTACACAAAGGCGAACCATTTTAAATATAACATATGAATTAACACAATCATAATTTCTTTTTTACGTAATTTATATAACAAGTGATGTGCCACTGAAAGTCAGAACTGGAACAATATGTTTTTATATGTATTAAAAAATTACTTGTCATTAATTTTTTTATAATATTGTAACCCAAACTTTTGTCAATTTCCAGTTGGTGTTAAATTCAATGCACAAATATCAACCCAGAATCCACTTGGTCAGAAGACGAGAGGGCTCAGGGAACTCTCCCATTACGGACCTAGAACAAGAAGCCTACAAGACATTCATATTTCCCGAGTCCATATTCACAGCCGTGACAGCTTATCAGAATCAATTGGTAAGTGAATACTCGTATTGTTTATCATTAAAAAATGTATGACAGATGAGTTTGTGAACTTTATATTTGTTGAGTCGCGGCGCAGGTACGATTACTTTGACATACAATATTTATAACTTTTCAACGAATCGGGTTTGATGTAAATATTATATACAACGCTTTTGGGTATTTCAATGAAATTGTGTAAGCGTATTATATTTTTAAACTCACTTTTTCAACCTTTTGGATTGTTTGTGTGTGAATTTCGAGAGTATAAGTCAGCTGCCTCAAAACAGGCAAAACAGGCAATGAGTACTATATCAGCTGGCCATAACAATCATTCAATATCTAAACAGGCAATGAGTACTATATCAGCTGGCCATAACAATCATTCAATATCTAAACAGGCAATGAGTACTATATCAGCTGGCCATAACAATCATTCAATATCTAAAAAAATGTCTAATAACACAAAAATGGAATACACTGTACATGTACGCCAAATTCTTAAACATAACAAACCAATTCATAATATTATTGATTACATATTGCCAAAATTCATGCAAGGGCATAAAAAGTCTTGTAGATCAGACACGAAGAAAAAACTGCAAATATAATATGCCTTTATGTACAATATATCAGTTAAAAAAGCATACTTCAATTTCAAAGAACATTTAGAATCAATGCAGATAACTTACACAAAGCAATTAATTTTCAGATGTTTGTAAAAAAAAAAATTAGGTTATAAATATGTCTTCGTTTCATTCTTTTGAATATCTAGGGATAATACAACCCACATAATCAGAAATAAAATTCCTCTGACGAAAAGAATGCACACCTTGCGTACATTTTTCCGTACTGTGATCTTAAAATGAATTATTTAAAAGAAAAAGTGAACATAATAGGAACATAATATATTAAGTGTGTCAACTCAAGAGTGCTTTGACTAAATTTGAAAATATAAACCGTTTTAAGTAATAAAACGACAATATCCATATGTGAGTGTGCATGTATGTAATAAAATGCAGAAATATATGACATTGGCAAAAAATAAATTTACAAGCATTTCAACAGATGGCGTTATCACACTGCAATATTAAAACAATTCAATATCCCATAATTTTAAAACTCATATTATACGAGTATTAACACCTTAAAATTATACTTGGAAATTTTATATTTATACATATACAAGTATACATTTTTTTAAATAATTCACAAATCAATTAAAGTATTTATTATCCAGATGTTTATCGTAGAAGACAGCTCTGTTTAAAAACAGTAAGCTTAAAACAAATAGAAAAAAGGAATTGAAAAATTTCTGTCTTTTTGAAAGTTAAATATTTTCAAATTTTTATTTGGATCGAAGCAACACTTAGGTGCACATTTAAAACGTTGTCTCAGATTCTTGACCCATGAAATATGTCTTCTAATTCGCGTAGTCTCCCTGAAGTTGCACAATGAAAAGGAATATTATATTTCTCCTCATTACAGTTTAAATATCCCTATATTTTAAACACCGAAAAGTTAGTGTTTTTGAGGAACTATTAAAATATATCTGAGAAAAAAAAAACACCAAGTAGTCCGTTCAGCTTTGGTTCTCAATTGGTTCATCTCCGGTTCGGTTTGGGTTCATGCGGCTCGCTAATTACCTGCCGCTGATGTGTTCAGGGAGACGCTAATGCTCGCGTCTGTGCGGGGCACGGACGCAAACTGCACGAGGGGGCGGGACCACACACAGCGAGCAGTGACGAGTCTCAACTCACTTTTTGCAATGTAATGTGAGTTTTTCGCACATTTACTGTTATTCGAAATGCAGACTAAATGACAAGAGAGTTAACTGTCATAAATATGTTGAACTAATTTAATATGATCATCGAACTTGTATGCGTTTGCTCATTAATACATTTTTTTCAAACATTAACGTAGTATTTACATTGGGTCTAACAACTTTTCAAGTAAATGAGGTATTTTGACAAATGAATGAAATTCTCGTCAAAATCAACAATTGGTAAAAAATATCAACCAATTTTTTCATGTTCATATGACCTTAGTAGGATACAGGCACAAGTCTACCTAGTTTACTTGGATAACAAACCCAAATCCATACTAGTTATTTTTCATATTTTATTATGTATGCATATGATATAATATCATATCATTAGGGAATGCATTAGTTTTTTTTGTTGTTTATGAAATTTTTTGCGTAAGAACATGTATTTATCATATATGCAGCTCTCCGGAGTTGTTTAGGTGCAGCTCTCCGGAGTTGTTTAGGTGTAGCTCTCCGGAGTTGTTTAGGTGTAGCTCACCGGGGCTGTTTAGGTGTAGCTCTCCGGAGTTGTTTAGGTGTAGCTCTCCGGAGTGGTTTAGGTGCAGCTCTCCTGAGTTATCTAGGACTGGAGTGAACAAAATAAACACTGCCATGATATTGGCCAACCTCCGATAGATATTATTGTCTAAAATAGTGAATATTTTATTATTTTTTGGGTTGTATTAAATTAATAGTGATATATTGAAAGTATAAAAAATAATCGTAAATTGTCTGACAAAGGATTTTAATAATTAAAATTATTTTTTTACTTAAACATTTAATTTAAATCGAAATTAAACAAAACTAGTGTAAATACAATTTACATAATAAAAACTTGGCCATGCCATGGGTTTAACACGTATATACCTGAAATCAACAATTCGGTCCAACTGTCACCATTCAAAAGATCGTCATCAAATTCACGTGTCCAGGTAATTAGGATAAAAATGATCTATCACAATGAGAGATCACACTATTGCCGGTGCCAAGTGACGAATGGTGATGAATGGACCAGACGTATGACCTCCTCTAATCACTAATCACGTATCACTAATCACTAATCACTAAATCACTAATCACCCTTGGTGACAGCCCGCCACACACGGTAGATCATCTTGCTGCAGTAAAAATATACATTCATGTTACAGACAAGATGGACGCCGTAATGAAAGATGTGGCTAGACTTTGTTTTTGTTAACGTATATCTTTTTTGCTTTAGGAGGAAGATGATTTTTTTCATAATGTCATCCAGTGCAGATTATATTGAAGTATCTAAATGACAGACATACGTGCATGAAAAAAATGTAGTTTTTATCTGGGAATATTTAAAAACATTATTACTTACTAGCTGTACCCGGCCACGCGTTGCTGTGGCTCAGTCTGGTTAAATGGAAAATAAAGAAAAGAGAAAGCACACGTTTCTAATATGTTTAATTTCACAATGTTTGTGGGTATACAATATTTTTTATGTATTTCAGCCACTCTCAGTCTGTCGCGTTTATTGCCGTGCTCGCAAATGATCGCATCACTCCAAGAGGTCAATTCACGATATGATTTGAATTCAAATGAAAGATCGATTGCACTGAAAAAGAAGAAAGAAAGTTATAACAAAAACATATAAAATTGCGAAACATTAAAAAAGGAACTGAATAATATTGTTAAGTTCGTAAACGTCTTTGTTCTTGGCGGCAACAATAGCTCGTTCACTCAGCCAATCGTGATTTTTATAATTGATTTGAATATTGGTAAATACTTTTTCAACCAATTCTTCTTTTGATGTCACAATCACTGATACAGCAGTATTTTCGCAAACGCGTCATTTTGACATAACGTGAAGAAAGCATTTAACGTTGTAGCCGGTGGATTCAGGGCTATTTGTTGCACATTTGCAGCTGTGAAATAAACGCGTTGTCCATTTTCTAGATGTACTGCTAAGTGAACAACAGCTGGACTTCGTTCATGTATGGGAAATGAAAGATTTCGCCATACAGCTTCATTGCTGCTTATGTATCTTCCAGCCTGATACTGTGCGATTTCATCGATATGTATGACCGCATTCCCATCCCGCATTCTGGTTGCACGCCAAAAACTACCATGTAGCTGCCTTTATTCACGTATTGTACTTACAAATGTATTTGATCGATTTAACGGGGTTACAGTATTCCACGTTTATGTGCGCTTTGTATGCTTTTGATAGCAAAAGCGAATATGCAATAACCCAATGGTTGTCTACTTTGATGTCACCATTTCACATTTGTATGGTTGCTAATTTCCCGCCATCTTCTGTTGATCTTCTTCTTTATAAAGGATATCCATCGTTTCCTGTAACCGTGTTGGATACTAATGCTCGAGGATATCGCTTAGATCATTTTCCGTCTATCATGCATGGTGAATTTGGATTCAGTGTACCGCAAGGTCCATGTATCATATATTTCGTCACAACTTCATGCAAATCCTTATCGACGTCGGCATCGGGTATTTCAGCGCACATTACATTGTCGATTTCGTTTGAAGTGATTTTGTTATAGAGCCAGATTAGTACTATATATGTGCATGTGGCCATCGTCTCTTTTGCTATTCCACTGAGTATATCCAGCAGCGCACAGACCGAAACACTTCATGTTTTACCATGAACTGTTGTATATCGTCCCAAGCTGAATTGCATGTGAATGTAGTGAATAGGTCTGGACACCCGTAGTGACGAACATACGCAATTGCATATTGAGCATACTCATGCATATGACGTGGACTGCCTGTATATGAAGATGGCCAAATCGTTAGTCTTCAAACGTTAGTTGTATTACCGTCATTTACAACTGTATCTCGCAAATGAACGTATTCTTCAGAGCGAAGCTTGGTCTGATTCAAACGAATGAATATCAAACATATTAAAAAATCTCCATTTCTATATACGATTTGATATATTTTGAAATATAAACGTAGAGATAAAATTAAATTCTATATAAAAAAAGATACTTTTGATATTCCTAATGACCTATTTCAGCCACTATCAGCCTGTCGCGTACATTCTGTTGAGAACGAACCAGTTCTGAATCTGCAGAACGCGATCGCCGTGCTCGCAACCGTGCATCCTCAAGTCCGGCTACACGTCGTTCTGCTGCTTCCTCGAAATTGTGAAACATTAAGTTATGAGACAGTGAAATTCATCCTGGGGTCATATCAACCTGCACCTTTCCGTTCCCAATTTCCAGCAATTGATGTGAGAATATCTCAGCTGATCGATCGTTTTGCAGCTGGACACGCATTTGTCAAATATTTGTCCAATAGGAGTATTGTTAAGGAAATACAGAGATAATTGGAACGAATTAAATGTTAAGCAAAGAGAGAGATTATTGGAATTCATTAAATGTTAAGGAAAGACATTGCAAACTGCGCACGAATTAAATTTGGATGTGACATGTTTGGACGCGTCATTAATGAACAATAAATATCTATTCTAATAAATAGCAAGTTATTTAGGTAAATACATTACAAAAAACAACAATGATGACAAATTAATACATCTTGTTACAAATAAGCAAAAATTTGTCAGTTCGTTTAAAATAAATATGACGTTTGTCAAAAATGTACATACCAGCATCACGTTGTCTCTGTGAAGCAAATAATCGCGTCACTCCAAGATATCAATTCACGATATGATTTGAATTTAAACGAAAATCAATCAACACAATTAAATTTTATCGCTAATTGAACAGAAAAATAAAAAAATAAGTTAAAAAAACTAAGTGAAAAAGATAATCTTAGAGGTAGGTTTGTTAACAACGCACATTATGAAATGAAAATGGCGGATAAATTAGCGCAGATGGTACTATACAAAAAAAATTATATAATAAAATAACATTTCTAATAATACATTATTTAATAATATAATTAAAATAATTAAATAATTATTTTAAAATAATTCATTGAATAATTAATAATGATATAAAAATATTAATATATTTAACATTAAAAAAATATAAATTTTCTTGTATTAAGTGTATTATATTATTATTAAAATTATTATTTATTATTGTTTATTATAAAAAATAAAAAAAAATAGTTTTTTCATCGAATTAAAAGAGACTTTCTTGAATTAAATTCCACAGAACCATTTCCTAATCCTAAAAAAAATCGTTAACAAATCGAAAAAAAGCAATGCATAAAATCAACTTTTCCTAGGAGCTAAGAAGTTTCACTTCTACCACGCGAGAGTATCACGCATCTGTTTTTTATACATATAAGTTATATTTATTTTAGCGATCCTCGATCTTTTTATACATGTAAGTTATATTTATTTTAGATCTCTTTATACATATAAGCTATATTTGTTTTAGCGATTATATTTATTTTAACGATACTCAAAATATTTCAAAACAAATAAAATTATAGTTGGATATTTTTTACAAATTTAGTATTAGTTCTGCCAAATATATCTCCTGCGCTTGCGCTATAAAGTCTAGACTCAGCCATATTAAGATTTTCTCAAGCTGCTATGACACAATGGAACTTATCCTTAATATGGAACTTATCCTTATTAACACAAATTTTATTTTGACGTATCTTGAATTCTAACCTATTTTTCGTCTGTAATTACGAAATTATTATTCAACAGGAAATTATTTATTATCAAACATAAAATTATTTTATATTTTATGGTTATAGACTAAATCATTGAATATCAAATATTAATTACTAAACCTCGAAAATGCAATATGCTCAACTGTCAAATTTGACAGTTGATATTCAATATTTGATATCCTTGTCCCCGACAGGTTCGCGTAAATATTCATCTCTTAATTAAAAATTTTATTATATACACTGATATATATATAAAAATAAAAATCAAAAAACATTTCCGTTGACGAATATTAACTTTACTCAAAATTTCAAAGCGATCGGTGGAGAACTTCCGGAGATTAGCTACAAATAATTAACGAACATTTACATTTTTATTTATATAGATGATTAACTTTTTGCTGCGTACTGTTATTCTGTTGATTAATGCATACATACACGTATATCCTTATTCGATACTTGCCGCACCCATTGTTATGTTTAGTAGCTCGGCGATATATTGTATTAATTCATGATGAGCATTTGTGACAATTGCTTATATATCCCATTCCATTCAGCAAATAAGCAGATAACTAAAATATACTGTGTAGTCCGAGAAAATATTTCATATTTTTTTACTCAAATTTTAACGCTACT
>CATKWJ010000112.1:0-14883 GCA_949825065.1 Odontocerum albicorne
CACTGGATGAATGCGGTTAACCATGTTTCTTCCGATATAGTATAAGACCAACCAAAGATACTTGGTTGATATATCCACGTGTATAAATAAATTTATAATCTTCAATATTTTGAAGAAGTCGTTAGTAAAATCATACTTATGTTAGTTGTTTTACACACGATACTTGTTTTCGACCAACGAATTAAACTCCGAGTTTAACTTCAGGTAGATCGCTTCTGAAAATACCCTGTTATATTGTACTTTTTTATGTGTTTTTCACCCCTGGAAAAGGAATATGGAATTTTAAATCGGGAAACCTTGGAATGGAAGCGTGCATAAGAGCAATAAGAGAATATTAAGCTCTCCATCTAAGTGAAACGAAAAATATTTTTCGAAGCTTTATTTCCGTAAAGAATTTTGAAGGGTCTAATCTTGGAAATTAGAAATGTTAAAAACATTTGTAACATTTCTGATTAAATACGCCATCTACACCGTGTATGCCAGTTCATTTATCTAACATAAGTGCCAAGTCACGTAGTTAATGCGTTGGACTTTTGTGCAGTCAAAATCCGCAAGTTGTAATTCATCAACCGTGAGAATACAACTATTGGTTAATTCTATCTATGGTTTGTCTTCTCCAGCATTTCCTCAATCTAAGATTTTGACTGGAAGAAGGTTATATTTTTGCGATTTCTTTTCTCTTGATTGTATTTGAGTATATTTTCCTTCCAGTATAGTACTTTAAATTAATGATTTCATGCACGATATTTATTCTGCATTGTGTATATTTATGTATTTGATATCTTATTATTCATATTGTTAATGTTGATATGGTCTGTGTAGTGTATTTTTCCAATAAATAAAATTCAGTACTTCAGCAATGTTACTCAATTTATTTTAAATGTGTGAGGATATGAAAGTTGTTTGAATTTGCAGGTTTATAAATCATATTTGTCCTATTGAAATCCTTTTATTAGTCAACAGGTTTTTATTTTTGATTTTCATTTAGAACTTTTGCATATCATGAGTTCAGCAATAAACTACGATAATTAAAACAAAATACGTTTTATTTATAATATCTTTAACATTCAGAATTAAAAGAAAGTACTGAATCAAAAGTTTTTACTTTTGATTCAGTTAATTTTTTAGGCGATCACAAGAGATAGCCTAGTATATAAAATATTATAAACTAGGCTATCTCTTGCGATCTAGTACGATTGCCAGCTATCTTGTGGACGGAATACTCGTACGTATGCAAATGTATTGGTTTATTATGTGTAATATGTTTTACTTTAGCAAGCACACAAGTCTTGACAGATAAAACCTAATTTTACGGTGGCAAGGGCATCAAACTTTAAAGAAGATCAACCGCTTAAATCTGCGTTTTTAATATAGCGCTAGTTGTGTGTTGCTTGATAGTGCTTAAAAAAATCATAATAAGCGGCAAAAAACCGCATTCATTTCAATGTAAGTTTTAATGAGAGTTAATCAACCAGGTATCGAGCTTGGGGCGCCCTCTTACTTAGGGCGAATGCTAACGTTAGACCACGGCCGCTTAGTATTTATAAGGATGATTTATACGGTTTTTGACTTTTAAATATATTTACTCCTTTCTTGCTGCGTTCATAATCAATAGTATTAATACAAATAATATCTTCATTTCAGTTTTTAAGGATGCCCAGTGCAGACCTCTAAAAACCATATCAATACATATCATATACATTGGCTCGAACAAAGATTATATGTGTACATGAAAGATCTAATAAAGATAAAAACAATAATAAATAAAAGATATAAGTAGTATGAAAGAGAAAAAAAGACAAAGATAAATGTATATTGAAATAAATCGACAGCTACTACACATTAACGTCTAGCTGGAGAAGTTTGGAGAATAGACCATCATTCACTCAGCTTCGGTGCTTGATGGAGGGAAGCATCCCGGATCACCTCGTTAGTGGCACATGTTATCGTATCTCTCATTCGCACTTTATTTGTATGAGTTCCCTTAGTACAAATATTTTACGTATCAGTGTAAATTTAGTACCTCACACAAGACACTTCTGTAATGAATTAGGTATTACTCGACGAACTTGGTTGAAAATACCATTAATAAAGAATTTCCAATATAAATGTAAAAAATCGCCTATAAGTATTATTAAGCCTCTGCTAGTTTTTTTCCTTTGAGCAATCTCTAAGAATTATTTGTGTAGTAGTAATGCACGATGCTCTTCTTGTTCTTATTGGTAAATCCTTGCATAAATCCTAACATTAAGTAATAAATAATATTTGTAATAATAATTATTAAAATAATAAACAATAATTATCTTGTTTATTGATAGCAACACAAAAAAACTATAATAATTAAGAGTACGTGGGATTCACAACAAACAATTTAAATCAGATGCCACCAAAAAATGTGAGCTCATCTGGCATCACACAAATGTAAAGAGAAGAAACTCTCAACTTGTTTACATTTACAAAAAAACACAGAGAAAAATGATAAAGCATATATTTATTCAAGTAACTTAAAGACATAAAGTAATCACAAAGCATTTACTTATTCATTATACTTTATATATTCCTCTCTCATTCTATACAATTAAAACTGGGGACATATTTCCATATGTCAATCTCTTTTTACCAACCAGTAAGATGTTCAAGAGGCTTTAAGTAAACCCCAGACTGGGACCATACACGTAACATATTTGAAATACGAGGGTACTAAACTCTAACATGTAACTCCCGGGTCCGAAGACTTACCTACTGAATCACGGAGGTCGCTTATCTTATATACGAGTATATACGAAATCATATCTTTGTTCCTACCTTATATGCATCAGCATGGCTTTTTGCCCAAAATGTCAATGGTTATCAACATTCCCTCTATTTATCATCACATAGCAAATAACTTAAGAAGAACTTTCACAAATTGATGTCATAACATATATGGAATATAGATTTTTAAAAGGCCTTTAACAATGTTGACCATGACATATTACCGAGAAAAATGAATCATACGAGCTTCAGTAACCATTTCATCGAGTTCTTTGCATCTTACTTGAAAGAAATAACCCAATATATAAAATTTCGGGGTAAATCATCTTCAGAATTTTAGCGACATTTGGCATACCGCAAGGATCAAATCTAGGCCTTTTACTATTTTTAATTGTTAAATATTTTAGTTTAACGCTGTCAAAGTTTAGGAGGATAGTGACTGAATTGGTTGAGGAATGAGTGTTATGTTTTTTTTTCATAAATTATGTATCATATAATTTATGACAATATTTTTACTGACTTGCTGAAAGCACTAGGAATTGGAATTTTAATTGTTGATTCTGTAAAGTTTGAATAACATGATTATTTTTCTGTAAGTTCTTTTAAAAATAATAAAAAGATTTAAGTCAAAAGCAGACTAAAATCCTGTTTTTTAACGGGTGCTAACGGGGATCAAACCCGCAACCCCCTGTTCAGAAGACAGGCGTTTCACTAACTAGATCACGGAGGTTATCGATGTAGTTTAGGTAGTTTTCGGTGTTATACTCACGAATTGGGCTTTTAAAAGTATCACCACTCGCACGCGGAATGACTTTGTTGAATACATTTTTCGTTATCTTCCATATCTCATATTGGGAATTGAGCTCCTTAATAAACTTTATAAGCAAAACTAAGCCGTTTTAGAGGGAAGTTTGGGTATGATTGTTTTTGTTGTTATTATGTGTAGATTATATTTATCTTATACTTTGCATTTTCTTTGATGTCGAACGTTAAATACCAATCAATTAAAAAAATAATAATTTCTTTGTTCAGTAAATGTAATCTAATAGGGAACCGAAATCGATTGAATACTGTCATTTGATTCGTGTGAAGTGCTGCTTCTTAAAGTAAAATCGAGAAATATCGACATACTACCTTGATCAAAAAGTTTTAGGCCTTTATTTATAAAATCGAAAATACAAGTTTATTCATCAAAATCGATATGGTCCCCTTCAAAGTACTCTCCATCGACTGCAACGCACTTACGCCAGCGCTTGATCCAATTCTCGAAACACCGCTGGTACTCAATTTTCGGTATGTCCATCAGAGCCATCTTCGATTTTTTCATGACATCCTCTCGGGTGCTGTAACGCGTTTTTAAGTCGGTTGAACAGGAAAAAGTCGCAGGGAGCCAGATCAGCGACACGTCTGAGGCCCAAATCACTAACCAAAACGTCTTGATCGGATCCATAAGCGATGTTCAAATCCTCTGCCAGCTCTCTGATGGTGAATTTGCGGTTTTCGGCCAACATTTCTTTGATTTTATCGATATTTTCATCGGTTTTCGACTGACACTGCGTTCGTCATCCTCGACCGACTCACGACCACTTCTGAAGCGTTCGTGCCACCAAAAAACACTTCTCCAACATTTCCAAGGTCTGCGGACCGTTAAATCCGTTTTTCACACAAAATTTAATGCAAACTCGTTGATACACAGTTGATGCCATTTTCAAAATTGTAAAAAATCGAAAACACGCACAAAGGTGGATGTACTCAGTACAGCGTAACTTTTACGTCAAGCTGTGACGCTGAAATTTAAAGGGTAGTGTCAATGATATATGTGGTAATCCAACCAAAAAAAATTCCAATCGGGTGACTGACAGCGCCACACGGTGGCCGGTCCTAAATCTTTTTAATCAAGTAGTATCTAAAGCGAATTATCTTATGATTTTGGAATATAAAATGCTTGTTTTATTCATAATGATGAATATGTTACTAAACTTCGATTTTTTTCCGTGAGCAATAGTATAACCTTTTTGTGAGTGTAATAAATTTTGAGGAATCGCGAGTTCACCAAATGATAAAATTTATATGATTACTGCACGAATATTTTTCTTATTCCCCGCAGAGGATACGGCGTAATGATTATTCTATATCATCACGCCCTATCCCGTGCGGGATAGGTAGAGAAAAAAGTTTTCCAGCTTTACTATCCATGTACACAGCTTTCGCGTCCTCCACATTTATACATCTCGTCATTTACAATATTCTATTATTCATACTTCTAACAAAACTTTCTTTTAAAATCTGGTCCACTGGAACCAGCCTTGTTTTCCTCGATCTACTTCTTCCAGGTACACCTAATGCTTGTGACTTGTATACTCGCTTAGCCATCCTTTCGTTTTTCATTATTTTTACATATTCAAACCATCTAAACGCTTCTTTTATTCATGCATTCATTTCTGATGTCTTCAATCCATCTTGTTTCATAGACTGACATTTCATGCATCTCCACAGCAATAATCGTAATGGCATTTTTTTAATTACGAGTAACGTGTATCAATAATAATTTAATTGATTTATAGAGTGCTAAGTAACTTATAAGTCATATAGTAAAAGTACTAATGTGTTTCCTGGTTTAGATCTTCTACAGTTAGAATCATCACGACGCCGACGTGAAGCGTTTACTCGTATTCACGACTATACACAGAAAATTATACGTCTTATCTTCTGTTTTTTTAATACTTTTCTGTTTTTTGTAATTCTTATTTTCCAAGCAGCTAATATTTCTCCAACTATCTCCGTTCATTCACGATTTCCTATTCCTTAATTTGTCACATACGAGTATTTTTATTTTCCAAGTCTTGTACTGTCAATGTGTTCAAATTGTGACTGATACTCTCATGTGTTCAAACCATCTCCAGTATTCTTGCTTAATTCTACTTATTAAACCCGTCTGTCAAAGAGTTGTTCTTTATCTGATTGTCTTAATATATTATACTGGCTATTAATACTAATATAAGAACAATTTATAACGCACCGTTAACAGAGCAAACTCTTCTCAAGGGCACTCAAACTCATAAATTTTGATAAGACCTCCCAAAAAGGATTGTCTTTCAGTGCTTCCAAAACCGTAAACGCCACCCACTTCTCTGACACTAGGAGGTAGACCATTTCACGCTACACGACCAGCAATATCATGAGCTTTATCATAATATCCTGCACTGTGGGATTATTTCCGAACAACCAATTTACTAGATGAAGAAATCGACCTCAAAGTTCTACTTATCTCCGAAGGAATTTCCCTCAGACACAGATTAAAAATATACAATGGAGACATCTTATGAAGAGATTTGAATAAAAATACATGTTTTTGAAATCAACCCGTTCACGACATTTAAGCCAGTGTAGACTTTAAGAAGCGGACCGATATGGCAATATTTATGACTATCATATATCAGCTTAGCAGCTGCATTGAAAACACATTGTAGTCTAGAAATTTATGAATCAGGCAAACCAGAATACATTGAGTTCCAAAAATTTGACGCAACATAACATATTAATTAATACGAGTTTTTATTTCTCTTGTTGGACGACATCGACCTACAAATTTTAACTATCTAAGACTATAGACACTTGAAGAAACCGTACAACCAATTTGTTTCTTGAAGAAGAGCTTACTATTGAGACGGACACCAAGACATTTGATGCTATCTTTTGGAAAGATACTTACACTCATATCTGATGAAGCATCCCCACCAAGAAGGTGTTGTCTACGCGACGAAGCCACCCAGAGAAATGATTTATTTACACCCGTTTTATTTATATTTAATTTATTTCTTGACATCCTACTTCAGACCAGATATTTGTCGAAAAACACGTTTTCTAGCGGTAAAAACACACAATATGTGAAATTAGGCTTGGAAGTGAAACCACCTTGAGATTTACCAGAACTGGATATGTTACCTATTATACCACTGGCATCAGTTTAATAAGTTGTAGGTAGGAACACACCAACAAACGTAACGTAAGAATACCTATTTTGTTTGCTATGACAGAAGTGAGTTCCTTAGAACAATATGAACTCTTAAGAAGTTAGATCGTATTTGCGAACCACTTTTAGACTCGTAATGTCGTTTCAGAAAAGTTTTATTATTTTAAATCAACTTTTTGTTTGAATTCCCATTTCGTTAACTTTTAACGTTTGGATGAGAATATTTTCGAAATGCCTCTTTTTATTCATTATTTTCTTAATTATTTTTGTACACAATGAAATCCAAAAGCTAAATTATATCATAAGAAATTAAATTTCAAGATATTTCTAAATTAAATTGGATGTGTATATAGGAAAAAGGATAACTCCATTGTTTTCCTCGTCTCGATTTTAAAAACGAGTAACTGATTAAAACTTCACACCAGTCAAAATATTTTTTAATTAAAATTTATTTACGACTGTTTATATATTTTTACAAAATATAACAAAGAAAATATTCCGTTTTTTCATTAAATTTTATCATATTTTCTTTTCAAGATGTTTGTATAAGAAATATTTAAGCAGGAAAACAACGGGCGTATTCAATTCAATATCTTTTGAGAGATATTTTACTCTCTTTAAAATAGGGTATATACGAATTAACCAATGACTTGGTACTTACGTATATAATCTTGTTAAATACTTCTTTATAGTATTATTATAATATTATTTTTAAACGATTCTCAATTTCATCCTTGTGTTTAATTTATTTTCAAGATTTGTTTTTAACATAGGTATTGAAAGTTCACATCAAAATAAACATTCAAATGTTTCAATATGATAATTGCCTAGTGTAGCGTAAGGTGCCCACTCTATAGACCCTTGCTTCTGCTTCTAGTCACCAAAGATTCAAATGTTTCAATATGATAATTGCCTAGTGTAGCGTAAGGTGCCCACTCTATAGACCCTTGCTTCTGCTTCTAGCCACCAAACATTCAAATGTTTCAATATGATAATTGCCTAGTGTAGCGTAAGGTGCCCACTCTATAGACCCTTGCTTCTGCTTCTAGTCACCAAACATTCAAATGTTTCAATATGATAATTGCCTAGTGTAGCGTAAGGTGCCCACTCTATAGACCCTTGCTTCTGCTTCTAGTCACCAAACCTATTTGATATACTTTTGAAATATTTTTTTGACACTAAACGTATATAATTTATACTCAGTGATAAAAAGGGGTGGAGGAATTACGCCATCAATTCTCCAATTTCTTTGTTTTAAAAGTATTAAATGTACGCTTTTTTCTTTTCCCATTTAACAATAAAAAATATAAAATTATAAAAATACAACATTGTACCAGAGAAAAAAAATCGCACTTAAATGTGTCATGAAAATTTTGATGATTTCCCTCTTTGTGATACTGAAATAAAGTTAAATTATTTGCTTTATATTCACAAAGGAAAAAAAATATAGATTAGAAAAATATCCCTATAACATGACTTGAAATATTCTTTCTTTTGAAGATTTTCTATGAGATAAAAAACCCGGAATTGTGTACTGTAGATTAAATTTCCCTTTTTAAAAGGTCTTTGATGCAAGATTAACACGGTTTAAATTAAATGTATCGAATGGAAAAATTCTGAGAGCATTTTTTTATAAATAAAGTAATGCAACCACAATAGATATTACTCGTAATAAATCAACGATACTAAACATATTCCATTTTGTTGTATTCTGATAAAAAAAGTTAAATCATTTGTTTAAGATTTAAGTTTTTTATTTATCACTTTGTACTTTTTTAAATATGCGTGGGTGTGAAAATCTGGATGACAAAAAGTTAAGAAATTTTCAACGCAATTTGTCTTCTGAATGATTTCTCTCAAACAATGTCAATTGATGAATCCTCGTTAAAGATACTTTACATTTTTTTTAGTATCATGGTGAATCTGGAAGTCTCTATATTGGATATACCTACTCGTAAATATTAACACTTTTATATTTATTCGGATCGCTCTTCCTGTTAGTTGTATCATACACGTATGTGCATTCTGAATCACTTGTATTTTTTATTGCCTCGTTATTGCATATTACTTCTGTTTTTTTTTCTTGGTCGTTTCTTCAATTTCGAGATCATGATGAGTCATCAACAATCCCTTTCCAGCACATCCCGATCTCTTACACTATGTAGCGCCTCTTGAAATGAAAACGCTGATGATTTTTTCTTTAAATAAGCACCTCGATGCTCGATCCACATTTTTTTTTTGCTTTTCATATACCCCACCGAAATTGACCGCTTTTGTTTTAGGCTGTGTATATTTTATATGGAAGAATATATGTTAATGTTTAAAAACGTGTTCATTGACATGTGTAATTAAGTTGTGTTTTTTAATGGCATACGGCCACTAAGCGTTCTGAGCCCTGTTTTGTTGTGTACAGTAATATGTGTGTATTCCTCGTGACTGCAAATTATATGAATGATGTTATTTTTTTGTTATTTATATCTACATTGAAACACTTATACATTGAAACTTCATTGTGTTTCTTTATTCAACCGCACTCTGTTTTTTTAATGTTTTGAAAAAAAATGTTAACCCTCAGAATCGTCCGTAAATGCATAGACAATGTCAATGAAATATACTGAAAGTTTTTTAGTAAATATATTTTTTTATAAATATAAAATAGGTAAATTTTATCCAAATCAATAAAAAAAATATTACAATCCAAATTTTATACCTTTAATTTAAAAAAAATATATTGTAAAAAATGTGACTTTTAAAACAACTAATAAAAAATGATCAATGCTCTTTTAACAATCACCGTGAATCTAATGATTTTACTTATCGTTATTATGTAATGGTAATAAAATATTGTTATTATGAAATTTTGAATACAATATTTATTTCGCTCAACCAACAATGTTATTTTCCTAGCATTTTATTTCGCTTTCAAGAGCAACACTGAAAAATGGCTTATGTCTGATTGAGAAACCACCACCCTTTTTCTCTGACGAAAAATACTCTTGACAACAACCATTTCCTACCGACGGCGGCTCAGCATTTCATTTTTAACGTCTTCTGTTTTGATTTAGTATCCTCTTGAATTGTTGAAAATCATTTATAACCGTTTTATTCCCCTTATTTTTTTATTTTTAATCTTCATTTTGTGTGGACTCTTGTTGTAAGATAAATGACTTTATAAACGCTTCTGTTTAAGTTTTTGAGACCAGAAGATGTAATTAAAGAAACAAACATAAAATATTGATTAATAATTACATGGAATCCAACAATGCATGATCTAACGCATTATCTTTATAATCTGCAAGTGAACAAAATTCGCTCATATATCTAATGCATGTATAGGACAGCTCAGATATATAATGTATATATGGTATAGGACAGCTCAGATATATCATGTATGTATAGGACAGCTCATATACAATATCTAATGTTTGTATAGGACAGCTCAGATATCTAATGTACGTAGAGGACAGCTCATATATCTTATGTATGTACAGGACAGCTCAGAAATCTAATGTATGTATAGGACAGCTTTCATTGCCATTTTGCATAATGTATCAGCATTACCAGTCATCTACTCGTATTATACAATTTCTGTCTCGATAAAACGGTTATCGGTCCAAAATAAGCGAAATAAATTCAACTTTTATTCTTGATTTTTTCCTGTTCTTCAATATCCATTCCAAATAAACTGCTGTATCGATTAATCGATGTTAACTGGAATCTACTACATTTATACAAAAAAACGTAACTATCATCGTTAAAAATAATAGTTAGTTCTGAAAGACTGCAAATTTCCTACATACACCTGAATATAGATTTTTCGATCTATGAAAATAAGCATTCATAATAATATTCAAAATTAAATATATGGATTCACTGATATAATTTTTCACGTAAAATTTACGCGATATTATTGATATTACGTGTCTTTTATATTAAGTTGAGTTAATTTGAAACAATAACTTTTCCACTCGTTGAATCAAATATTTGAAGCATCAAAATTTGGTTAAATGATAATGAATTACGGTGCCACTAATTCCAAATATGGCGTCAAACTATTTCAACCAACCCTAATCGAATAAGTAGTGATTACTGATTACATCATTCAGTCATTAGTGTAATATCGTTTGGGACGCAAGGCAAATTATATTTGCTAACCTATGCATTTAATGGAAATTATCGATCATTACATTATTAAAGGGCTTTATTTGTGTTAATACACAATATTTTCATGTAAGAAAAAGTGATGAAAGGAAGATAAATTAGAATGTGTTGAATTACAATGTATGGTAGAATAAAGAGTGAAAAAAATTAGGGAAGAATGCGGATTGAAATAAGATGTAGAGTTTAATATGAAGAATGGAGCATTAAGAGTTCAGCTACGTAGACAGAATGAAAAACGAAAATTTTACAAAAATAATCTATACTAGTACTCGTAGTATAGAAGGTACGAGACGTTAAGCAAAAGCTAGAAAACCATTAAACGACCAAATTAATCAAATTCTGAAAGAGAGAAGCGTGAAAAGTTTTGATAGTATTAGGTTGTAACATATGCAATGTCGTATTTTGTTAGTACATTTTTGTTTTTTTAGAGAATTACTGTGTGGCGCGCCTTAATTATTTCTATTTACTATTTTTAAATAGGTAAGTGTTTGATGTTTTAAAATTGACTATTATCCAAGGAGATATATCATCCACCAGATTTTACTCCCAGTCTGAGTCTGAACGAGTGGACTTGTTCTTGCTAAATAATTAGTTGTAAGAATTGTTATCTGGTTATAAATAATATGTAGGTGTTAATTATTTCTAAGAAATCATATATTAAGATTGTAAACAAATAAAATTAAAATGACATGTAGGAAAATAAGATTAAGTAAGTTCATAAATTATAATAAATTATTAAGATTAGTTAAGTAATAAATTTGTATATAGGTATAGCCTTGACAAATATTTGTACAATATATTACTTTGTTTAATAAAAAAAATTAAAAAAACTCCCAGCCTGAACAATAGTATTTTCAAGTAAAGGGTGGATTATTATTTTTTTTGAATTCAAGTTGAGCATACTGCAACCCTTGCAGGTAAAAATATAAATAAAGTGTTCCGGGAATGATAACTAACACTAGAATAGTGCACTGTTGGTTTCGAATATTCCTTTCAGGAAATGTTCATCGAAAAAAATAAAAATAATAAGCCTAATGATAAAGAATTGAGGATAATGATAGAAGCTAATCTGAGATCTACTATTTGAAATTTAGTAGCATATTTTGGCGTGTCAGGTATAACAATATCAAAACATTTGGTTGCAAACGGCAAAGCCAAAAAAATGGGTAACTCACGAATTGAGAGAATAGCAAAAACTAAGGCGTTTGGAGATTCGTCTACTGTCTTAAAAATAAATGAAAAAACATCTTTTTGAGACCAAATTGTTGCTTGTGACGAAAAATGGATCATTGACGATAACTGGATTATTGACGATAACTGGAAAAGATCTTGTCAATGGTTGGATGCTACTAAATCTCCAAAACACTCCGAAGCCAAAAATGGTCCAAAATAAGGTAATGGTCAGTTTAGTAGATTTATTAAGTGATTATTCATTTTTAAAACCACCGAAATTGATAACTGCTGATGCATATTGTCACGAAATTGGTGGAATGCTTAAAAAACTAAAGAAAAAACAGCCAGCATTAATAGCAGAGATGGACCCACCCTGCTTCATGATAATGCCATGCCGCACACTTGACAATTAACCATCAATAAATAAATACAGTTGGGATATGAAGTCATGCCGCACCCACAATATATTCCAAACTTATCACCAACGGATTATCACATTTTTTACCATCTAGAACTATTTCTCCACACCAAAGTATATAAAAACAAAAGAGAAAAATACTTCAAGGTATTAATATCCTCAAAAAATTAAGATTATTATAAAAGTGGGACATAAGCGTTCATTGGACGTTGGATCAAACAAAAGTAGCAGGTGGAGCTTATTTCGACTTAAAAAAATAAAATTTTAAAGAGTTATGGTTTTTATCTTTTCATGTAGAAAAACGTTAGTTTTTATCTTTTCATGTGGAAGTGGCAGAAGGGAAATATGTTGCAAGGATACAAATAAGTGGAGACTTGTTCTCTTTACCTATCCCAATACAGAGATGATGATGATTTATAAGGCGCTGTTTAGTAACACATTCCATTCAAATAACGCTCCTAAAATTTATGTAGGGAATTTAAGTGTCATTACAATTTCAAACCAGTTAGGGAATTAAACCCGGCACCACTCAGGTGCTTTGACGTTTTTAACTGTACAGTTTTTGGAATTGCAAATTTTGGAATTTGGATGGAAGTCGTCATTTAAGACTAAAAAAAATGACGTGTTCATATTATAAGATACAACTATCTTATATTTTTTATTATTTGACAGCCAGTTCACAATTAACGACAAGTGTACCATATGCGCAGAATAAACCTGATTTACTCAGGTGCCATTTCAAGCATAAGTCAACTTGACAAAAAAGCTTATATACTCGTAGCCTCCTATAACATTTTTCTTACCTTATAAAATCCCGTAAGATAACTTAATATGTATGAAAAGAACTTCTCTTACGCCATTATTACAAACTAGTAATAATCCTTCAATATGACGGAAGTAAATTTTTTTTTCAATATGACGCTGTATTTGTTTTTGTGCTTCTTTATGTTGTCGTCGTGTTGCTGCTTCTTTAGAGTCTCGCTTGCTCGTTGCGATTGACGCAATCGTCTCTTGCTTTTAACATTTGGAGTTATTTTTGTATCTAATAATTTTGACCCATAGTATAAAGTCTGTATTTATTTAACACTTTTATTGCAAATATAATCTGGCAGACTTATTGCTAGGCGGCAATCTCTTCCAACAAACCAGACAAAAGTAAATGAAGCAAGTTACATGGTCGCAAAAAAACATTCAAATGACTATCCATCCCCACACATACGAGTATATATGTACGTGAGCATATGTTACGTCCATAATCCCCACAAAGACGGACAATCACCCGAAAATTCATTTTCATGTAAAGTGAGATATCATTAATCAAAAGAAAAGAAAGGGATGGTGGAAAGGAAAAAAATTAAATCTGTAATACTTTTAATAAAATTGTGTCTTGCAGAAACAATTAAAAACTTACATTTTAAGGTTATTTTTAACAAAATGATGAGATAAATCCGTTTATGGAATGAAACTTGAAATCTTTAATAATGTAAAATTTTAATGAATCCAAACTCTGAACGGATATCTTATTGACAGAACATTTGATATAAACTATTAATAACCAAATTTATTTATTTACATAGCAGCAGTAAAAGTGAGAGAAAGTTATACTCGTATGTTCATCTAATAATTAAGTGTTATTAAAAATGTTAGAAACGTCAAAAATCGCACTAATTATAAACGCTTTACTGTTTTAATATTTATATTTTTTTCCTAAAGCCATTTCTTGTAATTTATGTCTTATAATCATATTGATAAGTGACTGCTTACAAATAGCATTAGAAAAAAAAAAATGTTCAAACTTTGACATTATTTCAATTAATTAAATCATAATAACTATTTAACTTGAACTACGACAATGCCTATTGTTATACACGGGCGTAAGTACAATCGAATTTCTATTATTTAATTATTGAGCATTGCATTAAGAAACAAGATATTTGAACTTTTCTTGTTTTAAAAAGATCATCTTGAGGCTGAACGGAGTTGTTTCAATTATAAAATGATCCATTAATCCAGTAAAATAATTTAGCCAGAGAAATTTCAACAAGCAAACTTAGTGGAGCACTTTGTTTAGTTTATTCTCATGAAAAATGGCAAAGTTCCTTAAGTTGAGGGCAAAGTTAATCATTTAATTAAAATGAAAGAGACTCCTTTTGGGTACGTTTTACTCGTTAATTTTCATTATGTTGAAACGAAGAAAAATTTTCATCATTTACCGAGACCTCCTGATAATTGCCTGTATAATTAAAAGTAACTTTATAGTAGGGGTGCATAACCAAGAATGTAATTCATTTTGAAACAAAATTTTAAAATATAAACATTTGTTTTTTAAATCATCTCATGCTTTGTGTACTAGTAAGTTTTATTTTACATAAAAACATGCTCACTTAGCTCCCTGAATTGAGTT
>CATKWJ010000113.1:0-14571 GCA_949825065.1 Odontocerum albicorne
TAAACAAACGTCTTTTCTAAGATTCAAGAAAAAAGGTAAGGGAATATTTTTCTAATATTATGTTAAACTAGAAGAAATGTTATGACGATGAATTTTGAAAATAAAATTGTAATGTCGAAATTGGGTATTTCATTTATCAGAAAAGGATCGAAAAATCCTAAGGAAAACCCAGTATTCGATAGATTTGAATCCTTGTATTCTTAATTTTTTTAATGGTTCTGATGCTTGGATACTAAAAGTATACCATAGATAAAGAATTAATGTTTTTAAAATGTTGTGCTGGAGGAAAGTTGTGTGCATTTCACACACTATCATAAGAACCAATTTGTTGATAGATCTTGAAGCATTTTTATATAAATACAAGAAATTTTTCATGAAATGTTGAAAAAATCAACATCGTTTCCTTTTTTTTCAGTTTTTGTTTTCGGTGAGTCAGAAAGTCGATTTCGCTTTTTCCCCCCGCCATAGGATCTTGAAAGCGGAGCGATTCTGGCTATTTTGTCGTGTACAATATCACGCATGGAGCACCCTTCAATAAACAATGGCGAGGAGAGGGCACATGTGATCACAGGCGCCAAAGGAAAGGGTTTATCTTTCAAAAGCCCGTTATGCTGTGGAGATATGCCGGAGGGGGGTGGCAGAATTAACAATGAGCGCTTGCCAAGTTTTTCCTTTTATTTTGCGTATATGGCGGCTGCATAAGTGAATCAAATGTTGTGTGGAATATAGCACCCTTTAAAATGTAGCACTTTAGCCGGTCCGAAACACAGATGGAAAATGCTTCCCTCCTCTATTCAAGGAAAATAATACTTCAGTTTTTTAAATACTTGAAATTTTTCACTTGAACTATTACTAAATTTTAAAATCTTTTTAAGAATCGTTTTCGAATTTTTATAAAACAAAATTAAACTATTACGGAAGAATGCACGAAATGTTTATTTTATTTAAAAAAAGTTTTTTTTGTTTAGAAATATGAAAAAAAATTATAAACAACAGGATGAAAATTTGTTAAGGCTGCGTTTATATTTTAAATGAAAATTATAAAAACATACTTACATACCATCACGGCGTTTCTTTCTTGAAGTAGACAGAGAGGGTATAGCATCCGACTTTCCTATCTCGGGACTTGTAATTAGTCTAGGTCACATTCATAGATCTTCTCATATAACTCCTAAGATTTCTCTGATCTCTAAAATTTCCTTTTTTTAATAGTATTCACTTGACCTAAGTGTACTGTCCTTGGGATTATAAAAATATGTATTATATTATATTATTAATGTATGTGCAAAAACTAAACGTTATAAAAATAATATTAGCTAAAATACTAAGCCATAGAAATACAAAGGTGTGGTTTTAAATATGAAGACCATATCATCTAACATTCTGCGTTGTTACACAAAATTCTGTGTTGAGTCGCAAAAAAATGAACATAATTTATTATTAAATAAAACAATACAGCTCTACAATATTAGATCAAATAAAACAAATTATTCTTGGGAAATGTTTCCAATTTTTTTATTTTTATCTTCAATTAGAATAAAGATGCGATTGAGAATTTCTAATTCTTAATCGATGGTGTTGTAAAGGATTTTTGTTTAGGCAATTCACACTGCTGAGAGTGATTTATTATACGTTTTCAAAAGGTATTTTTCTTTTGTGGAAATGTGATGGATATAAATAAAAATATGAATACAATTAGACGAACTGACTTTGTTAAACCCAACTAAAGTGATATTCGTTATTCTAAAGTAAGTTTTATTTAACTGTCAAATTTATATATACATACAAAGCATCACACCGTTTACCTGTCGGAGTAGGCAGAGAGGACAAAGCTTCAAACTTTCTTATCGCAACTAACATATTTAGCCTTCTCTACATCCTTTTACTTTCTCATACAAGTCTTACGACATTTTAAATTTCCTTCTTTATAAATATATATAATTCAATTGATTTAGTTATGCTTTCCTATGTCTTCTTGTATCACGCCTTTTGCATAACATATATTTGTTTTGATAGTTTTTCTTCATTCATTCGTTCTATAGTATATGCCCAACCGATCTCAGTACTCTTCTTCATCATACTTAATACATTATCTGTCTTAAGTTCACGTTTATCCCTAATCACTTCATTCCGTCTTCTGGCATCCATTGTTACTCCATTTATTCTTTAAAGATAAATTAAAATTTATGTTTTCTTTATTGTTTCTTGTTTTTAAAGAACATTTTTTTCTAAACGGTCTTTTTCATGAGGACACTTGTAAAGAAGTTTTTTTTTATTGTACGCTTTTCATTTATAACAAACGAAAAAAAAGAGAGTAAAATAACATGTAAGTTTGGGAAAGTCCGGAGTACGCAGATAAAGGAAGCGCGCGGGAATATAAATTACCGCGGTTCCAGCGCGGGTGTCCCGCGGCGTTGTCCATCCCGCCCGAAGCCGCCCCTGGACTGGCCGGATTTCGTGTGAATGCGGACTCGCGAATGTTGGCCCTTTAGCATAAATATGAAGTATATCGTATGATTTGTCTATTTCAGCAAAATGCGGATAAAATCCTTGCAACGCTTGCAATATTTCTCTTTTAGCTATTTTTTTATCAATGACTTATGAGGCCGTGCCTACAGTAGCTAAGAATACCAAATTTTTTTACTTAGAATTTTGAATACCAGTTCAGAAGAAAAAATATCAGAAAATCGTCCCAGAAGTATTTTGCAGTAGACAAGTGGAACGATTTGTGGGGACAGGGGCTGAGAATGGACTTGATGTAAATAGAAGAGAAAACATTTTAACCTATCCATAGTGATTTCATACATATTATTTATAGTTAAGGCGTGATGGTGATGATGACATTGTGGAGGTGATGATGAGGTTAAAGCCTTGAAACCGGTAGGGTTATACCGTTACATAAAGTGGAATAAACATTGTTTGATAAAACAAATGACAATGATTTCATATACTCGTACTATGAATTTTTCATTTGACTATGCGGACATTTGTTGTTGATAGGGTGGTCTCCGTGGTCTAGTTGGTAAGACGTCTGTCTTCCGACCTGGGGGTTTGTGTGTTCAATGCCTGTCGGAATCTATTTTTAAAGGGTTTATGACTGGTTTTTACTGAATTTGACATAATTCTTTTTGGTTGGAAGAGATGGCCACAAAATAATTAATACGCTAGGCTGTACTGTATACAATAAAACGATAATATAATACATTCAAATAACAAGGTTTTCTCTTTGCTTTTCCCCATTTTTTATGATAAAGCAGTGATAAATTATATCAACGTGAGTTGAATGGTACCTATTATTATTTCATTTAATTGTAGTTATTGTTTTATTTTGTCATGAACTTATTTCGGGAAGTATTCCCTGTGAATAGCAACATAGTAACAACTCATTACAAGTTTAAAATGTTAAACACTTTTAATTCTCAAAACTTTTACATCATTAGTATTTATGATCGTCAAACAAAGAGTCAATTGTTTTAAGACATAAGAAACCTAAAACATAGCAAATTGCGCAAGAATAGTTCAACACGGGAATAAATCAATTTCATACGTTAATATATGTACAAGGATGTGGGTGGAAAACATCTGGTGTCCTCGCGGCCGGGCTCGCCCTGTATTGGTGGAGTGTAACTCGGTAGGGGGGATGTTGTGAGATGAGCCCAGACTTTTTAACAGCTTCTCTTGTATTTTCTGCTATTTAGGAGTATCTTGATATATATGTGTGGTTTTGGCATGTTTTTATATATGTATGTTACATACAAAAGTATACATAACATACTATGTTGCTTTCAATAAACCTATCATTATTTTTTTAATATTAATTATTCTATCAAAAATATAAAAAAAAACAGAAAGTGTATCAAATGCTATTTCTTATATAAGTTCTAAGATAAACTCTTCGTGAGCTTACGAGTATATATCACTCCCCATGAATCACCCCTTACTTACGGACACTTACGAGTACATGGATTTAGATCAAGAGAACTACGAGTAGATATAAAAGGCAGTATACGGAATTGGATTTATTGAAGTGTCGAAAGCAAACAGAACTAAGAAATTATTTAGTTTTAAGTTCATAACTTTCTTTATTTTAAATAACGATTTCCATTACCTCGTTGATAAGATGCCTGTCTCCTAATCCGGAAGTTGCCGGTTCGATTTCTGTTGATTTCCAATTCTTTATATTGTTAAAATATTTTTATTTTTTTAAGAACTGGCACCAACGGGAGGATCATTTTCAGTCATTTCACTTAAGCCCTGTTTAACATCTTTGTAATTTGTAGGAAGATATTGCCATTTGGCAATAAACCCACCAGGTTGTACTGTACTCAATGAATGTGTAACATGATAATCGGTTGTAATTTTAAAAAGGAAAAACTCTGCAATATCCCTGTAAACTATAATTATTAACTTAACTATTTTTATATTTATGTTAAATATTTGTCAATCAAATATAAATTATGGGATTGCTTTTAAATCGATACATATAACATATCTTTGGTGTGTGTGTCCCCCCCCCTCCTAAAATATACAGGAATACGCTTAAATGATACGTAAAAAAATGAAGCGTGCAGCTACGCAAAGAAAATATGCACCGCGTTACAAAAGAATTTGAACTTTTGAAGTATGTTTTTTGGCATGCTCTTTAAAAAGGTAGTTTACGTTGGAAAAAAGCGAAGATAATGTTTGACATTTGAAATATTGTAGAAATATGTCAGAGTAATGCCCCGTCATGGATCATCCCGCCAATAATAGTAGAAGGGTTTGATGGTTTCTCTATTACTCTCGTTTGTCGATCTTTTCTATTATATTATATTTGCCAAAATAAATGGTCGAGACGGAATCAAATTGAAATGCAATGAGATCGCTCGTAATAACTTTGTCATTTGTAAAAGATAAAACGGTCTGTCGTTGAGCTTTGATTGTCTACATTATCAATTTTCAGGGATTTTTGATAAATACGTTTGTCAAATTTAATCTTAAAGAAAAAGGATTCAGAGGTACGTATTTTTTATTTGGCAGTTCGAGAAATATTTTGTTGAATAACAACAATTGAACTTATATAACGTTTATATAAGTTTATTTACTTTATCAGAATCTGGTTTAGAAAACTCATCTTACGCCTGTGTCCATTTTTTTCAATTTGCTTAAGTCTGATTTTCACTAAATCTGTCGTTAATGTATTTCTAGTTGATTGAAAGCTATTACCATATGTTGATTGACTTGCTAGATTATAATGTGTACAATGAAAGTGTAATACAATAAAATAAAAAAGATAAAGGAAAATCTTATGTTATTGCTATTTCAGTATTAAAATCGCCATTAATCATATTAATGTTTAAATTTTGACGTCATTTATTCTTAACAAGATCTCAAAACACTTTTAATTAACACTTAACTGAATAAGAAAAAAAAAAAAATTGGATAAGAATGAAAATAAAAAATGGAAGAGAAAAAAGTATAAGCGTCTTTGGCCGACTTATGAAAATAATCTGGAGTGTCGAGAGAAGCTTGAGATTTACATTACACACTAAAACGATAAATGATAATAATTTGACCAAAAACGAGAGAAAATTACTTTGGCTTGCTTTAGGCATAGTTTCGATATAAAAATTGTGGACCAAATTAGAGTCTATATTATAAATTTTAACACTTTGAAGATGCGTTACTTAAGTATTGAAAACTCCATATTTTTTTCATGAAAGTCAGTTTTCAGATTTTTAGACCTTGTGTTCAAGCGAAGAATGTTGAAATTTGATTTCAGGATTTTATTCCTTATTATCTTAAACCAAACGGCTTATATTTAAATCATCTTAGTGTGGGTGGATTACATTTTTTATTTTTTTTTTAAATTGAAGATATAAATCCGTGAAGTCTATTTATCCATTCGAAGATAAGATCTATTTATCCATTTAAGAATTTTAGTAGTTATTGTTTTTTTAATATACCAACAAATTAACCCGATTAACAGATAGATTTCAACATTGTACAAAAATAGCAAATATACGGTGTTTGTGAGAAGAACGATTTTTTAAAGAAAAAGTCGAAGTTATTTATAAAAATAAGACAAAAAGAGACAATATCAACGTAATAGTAAGTATTTTTTGTTTATCTAAAGATTCATCAGTTAAGTTTTGAAATAATTCAATTTTCTTTATAAATACTGTGAGAAAATATCATTAAAACCAAACACTTTTACTAAGTTAAAGTATTAAATAAAGAACCTGCATACACAAAAATACATGAGATAAAGTGTGTGAGTACCGAATATACGAGTATGTTAACTAATTGTCACTAAGGAGAAATTTAAAATTAATTCTATTTTATTACCTTATTTTGAGAAATTTTCTAGATAATTAAATTTAAAAAAAAAATCAAATAAACTTGATCCTTCTGCTGTGTAGGCATAAAATATACGTGTATATAATTGAGACCCTCTTTACGACTACTGGATCATTGTAAGAGATCAAAATTTAATTTTCCTATTCTGAAGATTTCCTTTTTAATTTGGGACATGCCAATTTTTTTATGCTCTTGAGAAATTGAAAGTCAAACGAAATACACTGGAGAGCGCAAAATTCAGGAATTCATTCAAGTAATTTCCGATAGAGATGAATTTGAGAATTGGTGATGGCTAAAAATCTTTTACTCTTAAAAAAGAAGTAACTTCTGGGAGGTTTGCTTCTTTATTCTTAAATATAAAAAATCAAGTACCTAAAATTCGTACCCCTTGAGTTTATTTAAATTTCATAAATTAAAATTAAGCTTATTTCTTAGCAAACGCCATGCCCCTGAATCATAACTGATATTTGTTGATTTTTTTATTCTTTCAGATGGTTGACATTCAAATTGTTGATGGTATTTTTCTAATTCTTGTTAAATTATAATTTTAATGTTAAAAGATGCATTCAAGTGTAAGTATAAATTTCTTACAAAAGCATTATGGCAATATAGTATGAGGACCAAAAACAATGTGATTTATCATTTTTCATGAAGATAAAATGTTAGATTTCTTCATATAAAAGTTTTGTTGAAACCTGACTAAAAATATTCAAGTACATTTTTTCTCTCTTTATATTTATTAAATTTAAGTTGGCTTGTTTAAATATAAAAAAATGAAACGACTTTTTATTTTTCTATTATTTACAAAGTTGCATTATTCTATTAAGAATTTTAAGGAATATACTCGTAAATATAATCAAAAAAACATATACAATACTAAATAAATCCCATCAAATTGCTAAATTCAGAATACTCTTTACCCATTTTTTACATTGTACTGTTTTACAGTTTCACTGCATATACAGTTCTTAAGTGAAAACCTGACTAAAACCCTTTTTAACAAATTGGAATCTAAAAAGAATTGAACCCAAAACCTCCGAGTTAGAAAACAGGTGTCTTATCAACTAAGTCGTGGAGGTTATTTCCTCGTTCTTTTTTTCTTTGATGGTCATACTTATTTTTATACTATTAATTTAAATATATATTATTAATTTAAAGAAACTCATTTTTCGAATAAATTTATATAAATCTAAGTAAATTTCCATATAATGTTAAGATATTGTGTCTAAATGAATGAACCAAGAAATACAAATGTGATTTTCATTCCAGAAGAAGGAGACCAACGAAAACGTGATTGGACCAAATTAACCTAATTTTGAAAGAAGGTAAAGTGAGAAGTATGAATAATAGAATATTGAGCAAGATGAAATGTGTGCTTACAAAAGTTTCTGGTAAAAGTTGTGTGCATGAATAGAATAGTTTGGAGATATATTATCTCTGCCTGCCTACCCTGCAAGGGACATGACGTGATGATACTCGAATGTATATGTGTGATTTTTATCCTTGTGGCTTTTCAAAAAATTTATCTCAAATCTTATAGAGATTAAAGTTGCATTTATATAAAATATTATATCTAGTATTATGTTAGTTATAAAGAAACACAACTCAAAATTATGGTACTAAGGTGTCACGTTATATCCCCGAAGACATCAGAAGAAAAAAGGGAAAAATAAAAAGATTCTTTCAGCACTGAAAAATGTGACAAACGCAGGTAATAAATGACAACAGAAGTGAAACATATTGAGGACATTTCGAGGTGCGACACGGTGCATCAACGCGATGAATTCTTAATGTTGCGAAATAAAGGAAGTTTTTTATGTTCCTAGGAAGAAAACAGCACGTTTATAAAGGGGCGGTAGCAAAAGTTTTTTCAAGTTTTCACAACAAAAATACATGTACATACACACGACCGGATAGGTTTATCGATTAAATTGTGAACCAAGTTTTTATTGAGTTTTTCCCACGTTTCCTTTCGTTGATATCATTGAACATATTGAAAGCGCGATCGGGAGACAATATGGAACATTTGAGCTTAGAACTACTAGATTTGGCACGGATTTCGAGGTTCGTAATTGGATTCGTTAGACACACACACAGCCGCAAGCGAAGAGGCAATAACACTCGCACAATTAATCGGTTATTGTAACTATTGTTATCTTACGATGTTTTTCATAATCCTATGACTTTTTTATACATTTATTTTTTGTGTACCAGTGGGAATCGACTCCGAAAACCCCGGGTTGAAGTCAAACTTCTTACCAACTGAGCCACGGAGGTTTTTCCTTTAAACGATAACCCAGGGATTATTCTGTCTACATAAAGTGCATTTTTTTCTTTCCGAGTGTTCATCTTTTGATAAGGATATACTCTGCGAGTATGGAGAGGTGCTAGAAGGTGGTCATCTAATGTCTTGACTGAGACACGAGGTTTAATAGCTGCCAACAACAAGGCAACCTATGTTGCTGCGCATTGGACCGGCAAAATTTAAAGCGGATGCAGACACGAAGAGGAAATACGAGTGAATTGTATTTTAGGAAACAACTTGTGATTTGTATTATATAATTAAAATGACTTCATATTTATTGACTCACGTGAATTATATCAAAATAATTAAAACCAACATTTTACTTCAATAAAGAGTTTTAAATTCACACAAAATAAGAGCTTAGCAAATAGCACCACGGCTGTCTCCGGATGCCTCGAATATATGCTCTGGAATAACAAATACATGAAAAATAGACATTAAGGTCAAAGTTTACAAAATACGAGTACCTAATATGAGGCCAATCATGACTTAAAGAATAAAGTCTAGAGCAGATATAAAAAAAAACAAAAACCTTGCTCAGAACAAATTAAATTAAAACCCTTCGAGTCATTGAACGTAATTCTAAGTGGGTTACAAACTTCCATATCCGAGAAATATGTTATGTAAATGATATTCTGAGATGGTAAAAAAAGCGCTGAAAACACTGACAAAGCAATGTGGAAACGATGGAAAACACATAGTTTTCATACATATCAATGCATGAAACGCCCGCTGGCAGGTGTCCTAGGAAAACCAGAAAAAGGTGGGATAGCTGGGAGTCAACATCTCAAGACGGGCAGTCCTGATGATATACTCGTAGCTTAAGAGAAGAAGAGTTTTAAATAATTTTTTCAATTTTTAATCTTAATTAAATGATTTCAAATAAACTTCAATCAGTTTGTATGTTTTGATATTTTAACATTTTGTGTCACTTGCATACATCTGGCGAGGTGTAGTTCGATGATATTCTGAAAACTCGCAATTTTATTTGTTGATCGAACTAGTCAATGCTTTTTATTTACTATAGCTTTTAATGAAAGTAGTTCACAGAAGGGAAAACTTATGAATTTGTTTTAAATAAATTTTTAATAATTAATTGGATATAAAGTGAGCATTTTATACCATATCATATACTCGCTTTTGGATATAAAGTGAGCATTGTATATCATATACTCACTTTTGGATATAAAGTGAGCATTGTATATCATATACTCGCTTTTGGATATAAAGTGAGCATTGTATATCATATACTCGCTTTTCGATATAAAGTGAGCATTGTATATCATATACTCACTTTTGGATATAAAGTGAGCATTGTATATCATATACTCGCTTTTGGATATAAAGTGAGCATTGTATACCATATCATATACTCGCTTTTGAAAAAATACTCCTGAAATTAGTGCTCAAATTTCACTTGATCAATTTATATTTTATGACGTATACACATTTCAGAAGAAATCTAGTTTAACACTAATGAAAACGGATATTAAAACAACAAAAATATTTGAAAAATTCAGAAGTTATATAGGCAAAAACCTTTTCTATTATGGTGTCTATCATAGGTAAATTATTGCCCCTCGAAGCGTAACAGACAGAAGTTCCGGTCATACCCTTCCGGTGAAAGAGGCTTCTCTGAGGAAAGTCGTCTACGGCAAAATTTTCACACTCACGAGTGAGTTGCCTTACATGAAAGCCTTCGGGTAATTTATCAAAGGCGTTAGTGATTTGTTAAAATTATTATTTTGTAGCCGAAAAGTAATTAAAACTTATTTTACACCATTATCCTCAGTAATCAGAAAGGTACGAAAAGGGTGTCGAAAGCGTCGTGTTTAAAAAGGATATTTATTTATATGGTTATTATTATATTTCCTTATTAACGTCTGGTTGATTTTGCATACCTTCATTTTGTGCCGTTCTCTGATGTCTCAATTTTTCATGATAATTATTAAAAAATATGAATTTAATTTAATATGATTTAAAATTTTGCTATAGTAAAAAAAAATATCTTTTATTCTTATTTAAATTATTAAATTTTCCATTAACAATATGTCTGATACTTCATGCAAATTATTAAAGAGAATATACAATCAGAGTAAAAAAATTATATGGACCTAACATAAATTGTGAACCATTGAAAATTAGTAAAAAAAAGAAAACAATATAAAACCATCTAAAAATAATTTCATATTTGAGTTGTACTCCACGCACAAGTAATTCTTGCCTGGCATCGAGCCGTCGGTATGAATAAGTAAAATCAATAAATACTCTCTCTCCCTGGCTCCATACCAACTCATTGTCTGCGAAGACTGTTGGGGTCAGCTCTCCTCGTCCTCGGGTTGTATGCTCTTCTGTCCCGGACTACGTCCCCCAGGCCGTGCCTCTGCATCAGGTTATCTTTTTGCACCACCCATGAATTCTTTGGTCTTCCTCTGGTTGTTATTCGAGGAAGATCCATGGAGATTGCCTAGTTCACAATGTGATCGGGTGCTCTGCGTCCAACGTGCCCATACCATCTCAATCGCCTCTCCTCCACCTTGCTGTTGATGTCTGTAACACCCAGGCTTCCACGAATGCGTGAGCTTCTTATTTTGTCTCTTAGGGACCTACCTGCTGACCATCTTAGCATGCGCATTTCAGCAGTTTCTAGTTGCCTAGAGTAAGAGGTATACATCGTCCAGCAATCGGAGCCATAGAGGAGTGCGGGTCTGACAATCGTTTGGTATACTTTTCCTTTTAACTTTACTGGCATTTTCGGATCACATAGAACTCCCGTCATCTCCCTTCCAACTGCTCCAGAGCCCAATCAGCGAACACACGGCGTTGTCTATGGTCGTTTTCCTTAAGTACCTAGGTCAGTTGGATTTTATACGGGTACACACACAACTCCCGATCCAAAATTCACCAAGTTGAAGTCGCAGAAACGCCAAGTGCTTGTGAACGACGAGAAATTGACTGCCTCGGGTTTTCCCGTACACTCTCACCCACAGCAGCGATGTTTTCAGCAGACCTTGCGTTTCGGTGACGTACGAGTGTTGGCTGACTATTTATTGAACCGGTTGACTCGAATTTGGCCACCAAACGTCGAATAGCCGACTCGGCAGGACGGTTGTGGCGAGGATAAAAATCACGTAATGCGCGTAACGTTTCTCGAACGGAGCACTGATTTTGAAAATAAGATTTGATAATTTGCACACGTTGTTCAACGCTATAATCTGCCATGGTAATTTGCCATACACTACTGAACAATTCACAACAAATTTGACAGATGTTGCTTTAACAACATGGCCGCTATAATCTAACAAATTTTGAGCGTCCCTATTGAAAGACCCTGTACTAAAATATGTTAGAACTTCAGGTAAAAAACACGATAAGGATTTTAGTCACAGAAAGTTCTTTTGATAGATATATGATTAGACATATGGGCTAACATTTTCAATTTATGTATGTATTTTTAAGATATAAATTTATTTTTCGCATTCAATTTGTCTCACGAAAGAAATTAACTACTTATAATGCTTACCGGACAAAAAATATTAAGGAAAAAATCTCCTCGGGCCAGACCCTTCGTAATCTTATTAATGTTGAAAAAATATACTCTTGTGAATTTGATAAAATTATGAAGAGAAAAGTTCTGGAAATTTAAGGATCATTTTCATTACCTAAATGTATATTTTGTCTTTGTCATTTTCAAGAGCTTTATTTTGAGATTACCATTTTACAAAGTTGTCATATAATGCTACGCATTTTGTTATCTTACTTTACATTTGTACACTTTTAAAACCAAACCATTCATAAATATCTATTTCTTAATTTTGATCTTCTTGGTGTTGTTTTGTAAATGAAAAAAAACTGGGTATATTTTTTTCAATTCAATAAGTAAACTGCATTTGTAATTATTATTTGTGATAAAACATTAACCTGAAATTTAAAAAGGACAAATGATAAATATTCGTTATTTTCAAAACAGAAAAAAATACAAAACTTTTGTTACACGAGTATGATAAGCTTTTCCTTGAAAAGCAGACTCATATATTTATGAGGTGCATGGCCACGCGGTAACGCACTGGATTTCCGTGCGGAAGGTCATCGGTTCGAACCCCCTCGCTGTGTTACTCCCCTCTAATGACACGGACATTTTTTCCGCCTAGTAGTCGCCTATGACTTCAGTCATATCTATTCTTTCAAAAAGAGAAAAAAAAAGAAAACATGCCGGTGTGCTCTGATCCTCTCACTTCGGTGTGTCACCGGATCCAGTACAGTGGTGTGGCCGGTGAGTTTGCTTATGAGCAACCGTTCTAGCTTAAAAAAAATCAACGGTACATCTTCGCTTTCCAATTGAATTGACGTTAGAATGGCGATGGGATATTTGAATACGAGGCCCAGTAACAAACAAAAGACAAATAGCTTTTTGCAGTTTTTACTTTCTATAGTTTAAGGTTTGGCGGAATTTGTGGTGTTTTAATGCTTCAAAGGGCTGACATTTCGAGAACGTTGCAGCTCTCATTTTCAGAGCTTGTTAATTAGCAACATGACCAGCAGTGAGACTGCGCGCCTAAGACCGCTTAGTTTATATCCAAGTCTTGACTGTAATGTGAGCGCTAGAGCATAATAACGAGTATTTGAATCTATCCAGATTCATAACCGTTAGGTGAGTGCTCAATGCTTCATGATAGGTGAACAAAAGCGGGGCTACAATGAAAGCGGAAATCATCCAATGAAATTTATTAGATATCGCTTGGACTTTGTTATTTTTTTAATTATGGGATATTTTGTAGATTTGATGCGGGGTTTCTAGAAAAGCTTGACAAAAAAATTACTAACTTGAAAACAAAGAATTAAAATCAACGCTGAATTCTTTGATTTTTTATATTTCCAATTGCTGTGGTAAATCTGATTTTTATGCAATTTACTGAAAACATACAACAAATCCAGCTGACTTAGATGTGCGCAATCCAATCGAGAGATATCAGGTCGGTCAGCAAGTTTGGGAAAATTAAAGGATCCCCGTGATGTCGGGTGGGATCCTTGGAGCATAAAAAGTAGCAGCCCGGCCGTCAGTTATTCCTTAAAGAGAGATCAACCGACATATCCTTTCCATCAAAATGGGATCAGGGGGAGGCGACATTGATATGGGTGGAAGTCTTATTCTCAACCGCTACCCGAGTATGGGTTGAACTGAAACGGTTTAAGAAACTGAAAAGTAACGTGATTTCCGAAAGTAAAAAAATCAACAAACTTGAAAGATGTCAAAGAGGCTTTAAGTGAAAATGAAATTGGAAACATTTTTAAAAAATATGGGTTTCAAAGATAATTGAACCTACAACGCACAGATTGCAATTCACTAATTCATGGAACTTATAAATTTATCGTGGTAAACACCTTACCCTTCCATAAAAAAACAAGTAAAAATTTCAAATTTTTTAACTGTTAAAAAATTTCAAAATTTACTTAATATTCACGAAAATATGTCAATTTGATAAAGGAGTGATTGATATCTTCTTAGATCTTAAATTTGACTTAAATTTTATGGAATCTTAAATTTAACTCTATTAGGAAATGTATTTCTTGTTCAGAATCTGCAGTTTCTGACTAGTTTCGTATTAAAAAAATATAAAGTATCTTACTTTTGTTTGAGGGTAAAAGAGCGTACATGGACAAACATTCTGAATATGAAAGAAAAGCAACCTAGTACGCATGTCATCAACTAAGGGCCCTCGTTATAAAAATGCTATATATATATATATATATATATATATATATATATATATATATATATATATATATATATATATATATATATATATATATATATATATATATATATATATATATATATATATATATATATATATATATATATATATATATATATATATATATATATATATATATATATATATATATATATATATATATATATATAT
>CATKWJ010000114.1:0-30000 GCA_949825065.1 Odontocerum albicorne
TTGACACTATAATAGATTATTATTAACATTGACTTTAATACATGGAAATATTGACACTATAATAGATTATTATCAACATTGACTTTAATACCTTTAAGAGATGGAAATGTTGACACTATAATAGGTTATTATTAACATTGACTTTAATACCTTTAATATCATATATAGAAATATTGACACTCTAATAGATTATTATTAACATTGACTTTAATACCTTTAAGAGATGGAAATGTTGACACTATAATAGATTATTATTAACATTGACTTTAATACCTTTAATATCATAGATAGAAATATTGACAATATAATACTATAGATTATTATTAACATTGACTTTAATACCTTTAATATCATAGATGGAAATATTGACACTATAATAGATTATTATTAACATTGACTTTAATACCTTTAAGTTTTAAGCATGTGTGTAGATTATATTGATGTAAATGAATTATGAATAATCATAGTATTCAATTTCAAAAAGCTGCAAAAACTGAAAGTTTAATCATTTTAATAAAATTTTACAAATAATATTGAAAATGCAAGATGAAGGAAATATTATACTCCATTTATAAATTAACATTTGACAAATTTCAGAGACTGAAAATGTAGTAATTTAACTGATCCAATTGCGTGAATAGAACTAATTTTGTTTTACAAAATATAAGTAGCATGAGTCATGTCATTATTGAAATTGTAATTTCTGTGAACGCAATAAATTGCATGCGTTACACATCTTTGAAATCGATACAGCGTCAACATACACACAGCAGTCCAGGAAATTGTGTCACAAAATGTAACTATATTCACTATTTAAAATGCTAAACCAGCGTTTCTCAAACTATGTGATCAAATACAAAAAATGACCCAAAAATACTTTTACATACAATATAATTATCCTATTCATCACTATTTATCGCGGAACTCTAGGGTTCCGGGGATCCCCGGTATGAAAATGCTGTGCTGGATTATCAATTAAAATTATGAAATATTTTCAAATAGACAATTTTAATATATGTAAATGCACTTCTATGAATCATTAACATTTATATCACAGAATTATTAAAAACAAAGTATCTCATATTTATAAATGTCAGCTCCGTTATGGTATATTTGGTTTTACTTTAGATATTTTTTCAGCCCACATGTTTACGAGCCGTATTTTATATCACTTCATGGTAAGGGTTTCACGCTTCAAAAAATGTTTGTAAATCGGTAAACTTTTTGATAATGTTACATAATTAATATATACCGGATCTGTTGCAGGTAAGGCACAGACAACAGATCTCAAACCTTTTCTGTCCAAGTACACAACATTCGCATCCTCCGCATTCATACATCTCGTCATGCACAATTCTATAATTCATACGTCTCAATTCACTAACTTTCCAAATTTGGTGTTCTTGATCTAGCCACGTTTTCCTCGATCTACCTCTTCCACACACACTGTACTTTTGACTTCAGGTGTATGACTGCATAGTAATACACTAGATTTCCGTGAGGAAGGTTGCCGGTTTGAACCCCGTGCTGTGCTATGGACGGTGCGTTTGCTGGTGTGCAACGGCTCACTCACTTAGAGATGAGAAAAAAAAGAAGAAAGATACCAAAAACTCCACGTCACAGCTTCCCTTTCCGACTAGATTCGTTAGAATAAAATGGAAAGAAATAAGAAATCAATACCAATCGTCCAACAATTAAAATATCTCTTAACCTAATATATATTTTGTAAAACAAGCAAATTTTACTTCTTGAAAATAACAAGTACTCGTTTTGTTTATTTTTCTTAAAAATTCGTCCAATCTTGTCTGCAACACCTCCTGCACGGCGAGGGAGCCCATTATCTCTCCATTTATTCCATCCTGCGAAGTTATTTTCTGGAAACACTATTTTAGAGGGTATCTTATCCTATCGCCTTATGTTACCCATATTCTCTCGTGTTTACTTTAAGATTTCCTACAGACACATTTGTTCAACGTTTGAAGAAATAATAGTTTACGTATAGATATAAAGAAAAGTCGGATGATACGAATATAATCACATAAGTGAAATATATTGTAGATGTAATAACATAAACGTTTGATACTTCTGCAATATAAGACAATACAAAGTAAAATATTTGAAAAAAAACTATTTTTAGTTCTTTTGTTTTATTTAGCATATTCTTTGTCAATAAATTGTTTAAAACTAGACCTGCCTCTGTTTACATTTCAGGTACAGGCATTTTAAACAGTTTAAGAAAACCATTCGCTTATATGTTTTTATTTGAGCTCAAAATCAAGTAGAAAAAAAATAATCGCTACAAAATTGTCAAAATATTTTATTTCGAAAATATTAATGAATTGTTATTTATAGTTAAAGCAACACAGTGGAGGTTTAAAGACATTGAAATTTGTGTATCCCAACACTCTTTATTCCAGTTTACATAACTTCATAACCCTTCCGGTTTCAAGGTTTTCACCTCATTATCAGGGAGCCCAAACAAGACTCTTGTTAGTGCTCTGACGATGAGGTGAAAACCTTGAAACCGGTAGGGTTATACCGTTATACAAAGTGGAATAAACAGTATTGGACTAAACAAATTACAATATTAAGAAATTATTGAGAAAAACTACTTTAAGATTAACAGTTTTTAACCATAAATGCATTTTTTTAATACTTATTTTAGTTTAAATAATCAAGTATTTTTAATTGTGAATAAAACAAGTTGCCACATAACTATATAACGGTTAAATACACGCGTGAAAAAGATTAGTAGCCTTTTATAACTGAATAAGTTATTTAAATAATTTCTTTGAACTGCAAAAGATTGCTTTTTCAAAATAAGCTGTTTCTAAACAATTTTTTTTTATAATATATATGAAAAATAAGCTTTCTCACTTCGAAATGAAAATGAAAATCATTGTATTATCAATTTCAACATATCCTCATAATTTATTTACAAAAATTTTCACGAATCTCATTAGACCAAATAATTTATTCGCCTGAATGAATGAATTTTTCTAACAAATGATGGCATAAATTTTATTCATTTAAAGATGTCTTCATGTGATACTAAATCAATATGTCAACATTTTTAGAAACATATTAAACATTTTAATAAATTATAACAAGATGAAACATTTATTTTTTTAGTAGTTCGAAGAAAACCTACTGTGAAATAATTATTTGTGAATAAAATCATATCACGGTTTTGTGTCATATCGAATACGAATTAACTATACCATCGTATATTTTGAATGTCGTCTATCAAAAAATATTTTATAAGAGTTTTCAACACTTGTTAAATTATGAGGTATGTAAATTATGTATTTAAATTCAAATAAATCATTAAATTTTACATATTCTGATTATTCGATAAAGATTTTTTAAAATAACGAATACTTTATAACTATTTCATCACGTATTTTGTATTAAAGATTGTGTCAAATCGAATAATCAAGATTGTGTCAAATCGAAAACGAATTAACTATGCCATTGTGTATTTTGAATGTCGTCTATCAAAATTTGTTTTATAAAAGTTTTCGACACTTGTTAAATTATAAAGATCAGTATTTCAATCCAAATGAATAATTTAAATTTATAAAATTCTGATTAATCGATAAAGATTTCAAAAATGGTTTCCCATCACATTTGAAAAAACTTGAGTTGGATTCATATATTTTATACAATTTACAAAATTAAAGCGTTCATTTCTTAAAATAATTTAATTTACTATTAAAACAACCTTGTTTTCTTTTTATGCATCGTTTTGGTCATTTTCTTTGACTTACATACTTACAGTAGCTGTCTGCAGTTAGTCAATTTTCAGTGTTTGAATTCATGAACCTTTTTTGTGAATAAAATAATTAAATCTTATTGAGTTGGAGACTGATTGAAGATATCAGAAATTAATGCATGAATAAATTTATTTTTTTAGTAAAATAAAGGGAGAAACATTTAGATGGTTTAGACATGGGTGAAAAAAATATGAAAGACTAACCGAGTATTCAAGTCAGAAGTATAAGATGTGCGTTGAAGAGGTATATCGAGAACGACGTAGTTGGATAACAACTGTACCAAATTTTAAAAGAGGCCAAAGATACGCGTACGCATAATGGAATATTGTGCACGACGAGATGTATGTATGGTAGAGTGAAAAAAATTAAAGTTATAATCTTGGATAGAAAGGCATGGAAATATTTTATCTGCCGACACTGTAATAGGCACATGCGTCGTGATGATATTTATGTATATTTAAATGTACTTATTTTTTTATGAAACTACAAATAATTATTCACACCTAGAAGATCTGAAAAAATATTCGTTTATTTTCGTTGATTCGTCTGAAATATCGATCATTGAGTGGATCCAAAATATAAAAAAAATATAGTCTTCTTCCTGACTCAGAAGTAACTGACTTTACTTACTTCGGCTCCAGTATCACCAACAATCAAAGATGCGAGGCTGAGACGAAAAAAAGTACTTGAATGGCGAAGAATGCGATGTCAAAGACGACGAAAATGCACCTACTTATTAAGTCTCTCGTCTTCGAAATATTTATGTATGTTATGGCGTAGAGAATTGGACTCTGATAGCAAGTAAGGGGCTTAGAATACGCGCATTTGAAATGTGACGCTGGAGAAAGATTTTATGAATTCCATGGACAGAAAGGTGAAATAGCATATCCATTCTCGAAAAGATGAGAATCACCGATAGATTGTCGACAATCCCTTCGATTCTTTGGACACATAGCTCGTGGCCAAGAAGATAGTTTGAAGAACCTTGTGGTCCTTGGAAGCGTAAAAGGACGACGAACAAGAAAAAAATAAGATGCATCTGATGTCAAGGAACCTGACGTGGCACGAGAAGTAATTCCATTCATTATATAAATTCCCGCTACACTTGGTTCTACCTCCTATCCTAAGATTTTCTTTAGGCGTAATAACAACGTAATTTTGTTTAAATATGTGGAGGTTCACAACATTAAAGCCGAAAATATTGATAAAAAAATTGGTGTAAGAAATTATACAGGGTATCCTATTTCACCATACATTTCTTAATTTTCACATATTTTGTGACACAATTAGATACAAGGTATTTTCAATTAATTGTTATTGGAAACGTGGAAGGACGACGCACAAGAGGAAGAGTATCTACGTTGAACTATGATTTTTAGTATTCTTAATATTTCCATTAACTTCATTACTTATCATATCTTTATACAAATAAATTATATTTTTATTCAAAATTTTAAACTACATAGCACGTAAGAAAAATAATTAGTTTTAACTACCAAAAAAAACAATAAAACCAACGAAAAGGAGGAACTATAAAAAACACGCCAATTCTAACACGAGTATGTGGTCATTTTTTATTCCATTTCCGTTGAACAATTCCTGTTAAAACATTCATAATAAGATGGGCAGCTGTTTCCTGTTGGATTATTCAGAGCTGATACTCCATTGTTGTGTTATGCTGTGCTTGGGCCTGTGTATGCTATCGCGTGGATGATATTCCAATTTGCTTTTGGACTTAATTCATTATGAATGGATCCTGATCTAAATGTCAGACGAACTGTTTCTTCGTGATTACGTAATTACAAATGTAGTAGCGGGGAAACACAATCGAATTGAATTTAATGTTTGATTTTAAGACAACATTTAGAATTGTATCGCAAGAGAAATAATGTAAATGCATATTTTAATTATAAAATAAGACACCTTTGGCCCAGTTGGTAAGACGCTTGATTTCCACCCGGGGATTTTGGGATCGGTTCCCGATGGTTACAAACAAAAAATAAAAAAAATTGTTCAAGTTTGGTAAAAAAGTTCGTCAGATAGCAAAACTCGTACGCGTGTGTGAATGTTGTTGCATCTTCACTGCAGTTATATTACAAACACGTAAGATTACCAATTACGAAGATTACCAATGAGTTCGTGTCTACTCCAGTGGTTCTTAACCCGAACGCTACATTACTTGGACCGAAGGCAATGTTGTCTCCCAGCCACAGTATTTCTCAATATACCTAGATCATCAATTTTATTCTGTGAACGGTGTCACACGACAGATGAATAGTAAAAATAATTTTATGTAGATTATTCATGGCGGAGTGTTATTTAAAAAGGTCTTTTTAAAACTTAATATTAGATGTATTTTGTTAATTCTTCAGTGTAACTGATGCGACATTTGAGTGACTTGGTTTTTTAACGGCTATTAACCCAAATTTGGATGCTCCCATGCAATAAGCATTGATTTTAAAAATACAGAATATGTTCTTGAAGCACAAATACAGAAAAGTCTCGCTTTATAAAATTTGAAATACTACCACGTTTTTTAAATAATGATATTAATTTTATATCCTTATTTAATTGAAATCTATAAACATTATAAAGACTTTGCAAAGGGTGGAATACGTGTTTTATGGGTGTTGTCATGTTGCTTAGCATCGAGGATCCTTAAAAGGTTGAATACAAATCATTTTGTGGATATTAAAAAAATAAATGATCCAACGTTTTCTCGCTGACGCCACATATGCAGATGCTAGAATGTAAAACTTTGATCTTTGTCTAATGTTCCAATGTGATACGAATGTGCCAACACGATTCCGATATATCACAGATGTTGAATGGTTGTGGAAATTGAATAACGCTTCATAATTAACTTTTTCTGTTCTTAATACGTTCTTAATACTTAACCGAAGTATTTGATGAAATACGTTTTATTTCATCAAATACTTCGGTTTTCACTTTGTAGTACTCCTTATTAGAATAATAAATAATAAATTACTTTGTTATCCCACTAATTACACTGATCCCCGCTACACGTGTGTCTACGTCCTATTTGCGGGATCTGCCTAAAGAGAGTTCGAGGTTCCGCCAGTGATTGCGCCTGAAGAGAGCCTCGGGATGGGAGATAGGAAGACGTGTAGCGAAGATTTATTGTATTAGTGAATGAGTCGGAAAAAACTAATTCTGTTTTTTTTTTATTTAAAATTTGGAGGTTACAGGTTCAATTCCCGTCGGAACCCAGATTTTTTTATAAGCCCGCAATCATTCACAAATTATGTGCTTAAAAAGAAAACAGTTTGATGAAAACATATATATTTTTTTCATCAATGACGTCGGCGACCTGACATTAAAGGATATCAAGAAAAATCTTAACTCAATGGAATTACTATTTTTAATTGTGCACGTTGGTCATTCTGGCTGACCACAAACATCTTAAAAAAACAATTTGATACTTAACAAATTTGGGCAATTTAAATATTATAGATTGATTTGTTTCTCCAATAAAAAAATATATTTACAAATGCTGTATTATGGCAGCATGATTATGCTGTAGTTGTTTTACTAAAATGATCCAAACTCAGCATTGCTTATTTTCTGAGAACACTCAAAATTAAATAAATAGCCATAAAAAGAGAATTTAGATGCCGAATTAAATTGATACGAGCAGGATTTTACAAGGTGAGATCACTTTTCTGCAATGAGAACTTGGATCTTAAATTTCTGCAACGCAGGATTAAGTGATATATAAGGTATATTCTACTTAATAATGTTGAGATATGGATTCTGAAGATTAAAATGCTAAATACGCTCGATTGATTCGAAAAATGGAGTCATTGCTGAATACTCAGAACGTAATAAAATCCCGAAAAGTCATGGTTTGAGAGTAAAGAAATACTATTTTCAAAAATTAATATTCATGGGTAATATTAAAGATAACTCGATAACGGTATAACACATAAACGACATAACACACGAAGAACAAGAAATTATAAAAAAATACCCATTCATATTGAACAAAAAATAACCATTAATTAATTTCCGTGTCCGATCTATCAATTCATAACTATGCCACGTGTTTCCAATAGGCAGCAACAGAGATCGCCCTTTTATTCGTATTAATCAGATCTTGTCCAGAGCATCTAGTGTTTAGACAACCCCACATGTGTATAGCCTTATAATTATATACAATACTACTTTTGTTCAAAAAACCCCATCTCAGCATGTTCGCCTTGCATCTAGTCACCCCCCTTTGGAGAATATTCAGGGCTCTCCAAGTAGACCAAGGAGCATGGCTTACTCATTAATTCTACGAACTTTCAAGTGATCCTCATTGGCAGTCCTCAGCTTCTCAGTTAATTCAATACTGACATCTTCCCTCCAATAATATTCGATGGCTCTAACATAATGTTACCATTAAAAGAACGATAAAAACCTAGGAGTGCTAGTGGATAACACTTTCTATTGGCGAGATCAAATAAATGAGGTAAGTCGAGGGATCTTCTTCAGCCTCCATCCCTTTAAAGCATTGCAAAAATTGCTGCATACTAAAACCAAAATTTTACTCATGTAATATCTCCTCTTTCCGATTTAGGACTATGCACACGTCTGTTATTTGGATATACGGAGGAACAAAAATGGACAAAAACAGCGTCTTCAAAATGTTTGTCTAACAGCGTCTTTAAATTTATACCAGAAGATGCTGAAATGATCGAACGTGATAAATAGACGCCAAATTCATATATTATCTCTATTGTATAATATCCTTAATTGTCCCGCCACCCCCTCTTATATCGCTGAAAAAATTCAGCGTTTTTTCGATCATGGACTTGCGCAGCGCTCAGATAGATATTATGCATTGGCCTTCCCAGTTCACCACTCTTCTTTTTTACGTCATCTTTTACTGTCCATGCAGTGAGACTCTGGAACCAGTTACAAACCAATGTTAGACTCACTCCATCCTTGGCAAGCTGTAAGAAGCGACTAAAAAACTCTTAATTTCTAGTCAGTAATATACCGTGTTTCATTCCTGATTTTTCTTGCCTCTCCACCATCCTTTCCTTTTCCTTTGATTGATGATATTTCACTTTTACTTTAATATGTTTATGTGCATAAATATTAGGTCCTTACATATGAAATTGGCGTTTTGCCGTACTGGCAACTTTGATCTCAATAATTTTTTAAATTTAATTTCTTCTCATAAGTATAAGTGATTGAATAGGCTTCTAACTGACATAGTCAGAAATGTAACATGAGTCTATTACAAATAATGTAATTTGTCATTTGACTAGTTTTATGTGATCATAATTATCACATAGCCATGCCTGGCATTTCCAATGTGTAACAAGCTGTCAAATGATTGTTGGAATATCAATATAATGGCTTTGTTAAATATTCAAACGTGCCATATTTAGTTACGTAAATAATTTATTGATGACAGTCACATGTATGATGTGTATTATGTATTTTGTGTACATTATATAAACTATTGAAATTATTATATTTGATTAGTCAGTAGTCAGAGGCAGATTACGGATACGCGATACCCCAGGCGTCAATCTGGTTAAATTGATTAGCTGCTATAATATATAAATGATGTACCAAAATATTGAAATTATGAATTTAACTCTACATAAACATAATCATTTCGAAATTGAAGGGCGCAGTGACATAAAGATTACTTCTAATTTATTATAACTATGAGGTTATGGTGTGTTTGGTTACGAAAACATATTTAAAATTCATATGTCATTGAATACTCTTCTTTCTATTTGGATATATATTTTTACTTTACTTTTTGATAAAAACAAAAGCATCTTTAAATATATATTATGTTTACTTAGAGGTTTCGTGTTTATTGATTTGTAAGTTTAACAAAATTAATAGAACAATTTTTTTTATTCACCCTTTTTTAGTTATTTGAGTTTAATATCAGTTCCAAAAACCTCGGTCTTCTTCATCATTAAATGAAGAAGAAGTCTTTGAAACCGATAGTAAACTGAATTAATAAAATATAAAGAAAAATAGTGTTTATTTTATTGTATTAATAAAATCTGTTCCAAGAATGAGCACTGAGACACATAATTTACTAGAAGAAAATGAATGATGAAGGAATCACGGTAAAAATTTATTCGCGTAATACAAAAGGTCCAATAAGTTTGGATAGACCCCAAAAAACGTGGCAAGATCAAATTTATCAAATTCTGAAAAACGGAACAGCGAAAGTCTTAAATATAAAAAAAGTATGCATGACGAGGTGTTTGGAAGTAATATAGAAAAGTATGCATGACGAGGTGTTTGGAAGTAATATAGAAAAGTATGCCTGACGAGGTGTTTGGAAGTGGGGAAAACTATAAATGTATGATTGGTTTGAAATAAGTGTATGTCGTTTATCTTTGCCTAACCTAATAAAGGCATGGCGTGATGGATACGATATCTATCTTATAAGTTAGTTTTATTTTAGTTATCAAAACGTCGATAAAGGTATTTTAAATTTTATGGAAAAATCACTTGTACTATTTGCCAACAATAATTTCTAAAACATACTAATCCAAGCAAAAAAACACGATCTACATCTGAACATTTCGACATATATGCAAAAGAAAATTGATAAACAAAAAGGACAAAAATAATTGTGCTAAAATGTTTTATGAACACAAATAGATTGACGCGTCGAAAAAAGTCGAGCATAAAAAATACTAATAAGCAATAAAAAAACAGTCAGTATTCAAAATTATTTTTATCCATTTATTTGAAAAATAAAAAAGCTTCTTTTAATAATAAAAAGCAACTAGGAATACACACATTCAATAAAAAGCCATTTATATTGTTTCTTTACAATAAAAAGCCATTTATACTATTCCAAATCCACAAGACTAAGAAAGTTTAGAAAGAAGAGGGTAAGACTAAGAAAGTTTAGAAAGAAGAGGGTTTAGAAAGAAGAGGGTAGAGGGTAATAAAAGAGATAAGTAACGAGTATGTCTATGCGATATTTTCTTTGAACTTTTTTATTTCTTAAATATATAGATCTATGTAGAAATATATATGTAAGATCATGAATTTCAGTTACTCTCACTGAGATTAAGACCGATGCAAATACTCGTAGGTCTGGCTTGACGGTTAACCTATCGTACGAGTATGTAATGCAGACCCAATTTATGAAGCTCGATTGCATACACATGGTTCTGGAATACTTGAATAAAATTAGGTGGTCTCGGAGGGGCATACTCTTGATCTCATCTAGTAGAAATGGACTACAAATCAAGTTGTTAAGAATCTTGTGTAGATATAGTAGATCAATAACTTCTCTTCTATCGGAAAGTAATATAATTTAATAGATTTGAGATATCTCTCGAGGACTAACATGATTGTTAGTTAGTTATATGGGTTATATAGTCGAGATATTTGAGAAACCTACTTTAAATTCTTTCAATTTTATTGATATGGACATTGCAGGAAATATTTTAAATGGGTGACGAGAATTGATAGTCACTACGAACATAAATGTTAGAAAGGCATTTTTAAATAATCCGTCTTATTGTGGCTTGCAAAATGAAACATAGAACTTCGAAACTTTTGCGAAAGATTAAATCAATGAATTGCTTGTTAGTACATTTTTCGAGAAGATTACTTCTAAATCTCTTACCAAAGATTTTTTGTTTGATATTTATTGTTCAATGTGATGCTCAAATGTGGGTTGGATTCCACTCGGTACTTAAATTAAAAAAAAGGGGTTCTGCCTGGTTTTCACTTTGTTAAACAGCTTTCTAGTTGATTATAAAAGATCTTCACAGAGCATTAAACTCGTCAAATTTTACTATATACTCGTACGTTCAGGTGTAATACAATATTTCAGTAAAACGATACGAATGGATATATAAGAGGCAAAAGCTTTGTGCGTAGATATAAAAGGGTGGAGATCTTTGTCTAGCCTAAAATGAAAAAGGCGTGATAGTTTGAATATATGTATATGTTTCTGATATAAATAATAAAAGTTGAATGTATGTGTGCATATCTGATGCAAATAGTAATAATAGTATATTTACATTGCGCCGTTTGGAGAGCAGACTCTCCTCAAGGGCGCTCTAAAAAAATGTTTCTCCAGAACGATACATATCGAACTTGGAAACCCTTTTTCGTATTATCCTATCAGTATTTTTCTCCAAGACGTTCAACAAATTATTTATACAGTAATATTTGTGTTTTTTCAAGTGATTTAGTCCACGTTGTATATTCAAAAGTATAATCTGCTTAGAGTTCCAATTTAAACTTGTGTCCGTTACTGAATCCTATCATCTGCTTGAGTTGGCTGACGTATTGAGCAAAATCTCAATTAATTCAACACCCGATAGACCTTTTCCTTTTGAGTAAGTGTCTCACATTCAGAGACGGTTGCCACGCCGGAGTGTCCGTTTCAACCGGAACATGGCAGCAGGTTATACGGCTAATGGCCTCCCCCGCCGACGAGATGCCCCGCCCCACAAGGAGCTGGACAAGCGGATTAATATTATAATTATTAGTGTGCACTAATAATTATAATATGATGCTGGGTTGGAGTCTATTTCCGATACGGGACCGCTGTCTTAAAACATAGATCGCGTAACATTTCTAGATTTATTGTTATTGGAAACAAAACTTGTGAGAAAATGGTTTAATATATTAAATATCAATGTAAAAAAGTTCCGTCTATGAAATGTTGATGTTAGTTAATGACTGTGTAAGTTAGAATGTGTTTTCTTAGCTGAATAAGTATCAATCTTCTTCTCAAAGACCTAGAATAAAGATGCGTAACTTCAATTCAATAGTGTATTGTTTACAGGTAAATAAAACTTGACAGTATTGATTAGTGAAAATATAACGTTTTTTTGTTTATTTATTATGTGTAAGCATTTGCACTTCACAAAACTCACATTATTGATAAAGTGAACCCGAATTTGCGATATCAAAAAAATATCTGCAGGTTTCATTTGCTTTCTCCTTTTACTAGGTAGTTTTTTATACAGATTTACCATATAAACGCTCTTAAAACGAGTAAAAATTAACTAATAAACAAAAGACAGAATAAGTCCTGCTGGGTATCGAATTGATTTCATGGCTAATGATGTTATCACTATGTCTTACCCTATTTTTCTCCTAGCTGGTCTCCTCCCAGTTTCCATCCCCTATCTGCCTCCTTAGTCTGTCAAGTAACCGTTTTTTATGTTGTTTGATTTGCAAAATGATATCTGTTTATCAAGTCATCTGAATACATGGTACGAGTATATTCATGCCAAACTATGGGACCTTATTTCGCTGCTAATAAGTAGTTGTCCATTTGATTTTTGAGATTCATCGTTAGACTTCAATTCCCAACCTCCTTCCGTCAGTTTTAGGCTTAGTATTTTTTTTTCTTTCTTTAGTATTTTAACGTCTTGACTCACGCTATTTAACTATATGTGACTATGGGTAACATTGTCAATCCAGGACAGAGCTTTTAGCACAGTAGTTTGTGAAGTGCTGCTGCTGATCTGGACCAACTTTGGATTGTTCGGATATTATAATAATAATATCGTTTATTGATAGTAAAAATATAGCAATACAAGAAGAAAAATAAAGGTTTCACATGATTTTCGGTGATTGTGATTTAACAGTTAGTATTCACGTTAATCAAGCGGGAGCAACTGGTTCGATTCCTGGCGGATTCACTTCCAGGTTGGTTTTATTATTTAACCATTTTACATCTGAATTCATTTTTCTGGAACTTATATGTTACTAATATTTGATGACATCGGTGGCCTAGTTGTTAAGACGCTTGTTTCCCAGATGGAGGATGCGAGTTCGATTCCCGTTGGAACCCAGATTTTTTAATTAAAGAATATAAGTATAATTTTCACTTAATGCCTCCTTAATATGTTTCTGGTTGATTGGAAAATATTGCCACATGGCAATAAGCCCGTCAGGTTGTACTGTATACAACACAATAATACACTGTTGTGCATCATAAATTATTATAGTGCTACAAAAAAGCTGAATAAACATAACAAAAGGCTACAACAAATTAAACCTTCCGATCGTCATGGAAATTTGATCTTCGTGCTATCAGAACTCAAGATTTGATTTGTCAAGGATTCATATAAAAAAACAAGGAAAATCAGATACTATCAACAGGTCTAGGCTCATTTTCTACACCCTCTCGTTTACCTCCCATCAGGCATAACCCCAATGAAAAGAGAAAAAAACTGATGGAAAGCTTCTTACTTATTTTCGGTCACCCTTCACTTTCGGTCACCCTTCACTTTCGGTCACCCTTCACTTTCGGTCACCCTTCACTTTCGGTCACCCTTCACTTTCGGTCACCCTTCACTTTCGGTCACCCTTCACTTTCGACGTTCATATCTATTTCATTTTTGTTGTGAAGATATATCCTTACACAAAAAAAAATTTTCAGAGAAAAGAACCATCGTATGTGCTGATATATTTTAAACTTAACAAAGCAAGCTGTGCTTTATTTGAACTGTGCTTTATTTGTTCTTAAACTGCTTTCAAACGCGCCTAGAGATAATCTGAGAAAATAACATAATAATATTATTTCTTATTTCTTATTATGTAGGTATATATAATTTCTCTGGCTTTGAAAATTTTCGGAGGGTGATATGAAGGGAAGGATTTTCCTTTATGATCCTTGATTGTATTTCACAGATATGCTCGAATAAATAGCTGTCTATTTATGTATATTCTGATAAGTTGATTCAAATTTTCAAACCAAACCCAATATACTCGTACAATAGAATACGGTTTCCATCGTAACAAAGTACGTATTTTGTTGAAATGACAATTTTGTTGAAATAACAATCCCGTTTTTCGTCACAAGTTGACATGAGACATATTTTTATTTTTCAAAAGATTAATTCTTAAAACGATAATTGTATAAACAATTCAATATACTCGTATATATTTAATGAAACCTACGAATGCTGAATTCATGTTCTTTCGTCATTAAATTATTATGATCACAATTAATTAAAGGTCTGTTACACATTATTTACGTAGGTCTTTTAACCATGTTGGTAACGTGCTAAACTTTCTGTATAGGTTAGACAGCTTTTCACCCGCACTAAGCTACTACCCACTTAATAGCAAATATATAATTTCGTATTGTATTATTGTATTGTTTTACACTTACGTTGTATACATTACAACCTGGCGGGCTTATTGCCATTTGGCAATATCTTTCAATCAACCAGAAAGATGTTAAAGAGGCCTTAAGAGATAACCAGACTGGGAGCATTTTTTTTAATCTGGGTACCAACGGGATTGGAACCCGCAACCTCCGGGTTGGGAAACAAGCGTCTTACCAACTAGGCCACAAAGTTCGTCGTTTGTTTTCAGAGGGGCAAGGTTATTGATAGTATATTTAATATGAATCATTTAAAAATTAAAACAAAATTCATATTTTTATAGTACAATAAATGTTAAACATATATGTTGTTTTATCATAAAATTTTCAACCGAAACGAGAACAGTTTAGATCAAAACATTTTCATTTTTGCATAAGCAATAAAACATATTACTTTTTACTCCTTTTTGGAATTTAAGAACCCATTTAATATAAGGTTTTATAATTTTTTAAATGCGATAGATTAACAATTTAATAACCAAAAAAATATCTCTCATAATAATCAAGCCTGGTTCAATTCAGTAATACACATTTATGAAAAATAAGTATGATAAGGGGTTTTAAATAAGCCCTGTAATAAATTAAATGTAAAGTCATAAGAAATATCCTCTCATTGAATATAACAAAAGGTTTTTATTTCAAAGGATCATGTTTCAACTTTCGTTTATATTTCATAATAAAAATAATAATAATAAAATACAATTTATGCAGCACCGTATATAATCGAAATTCAAACTCATTAATAATTATTGAGAGATTAAAATGATTACAAAAGAAATATGTAAGGACGGATTGGAAAGTGGTTCTTCCCTGCATCTACATATGTGTATGTTTCGAAAAACATATTTGATAAGAAAACTTACCAAGTAAAGATGTACTACAAAGAAACCTTTGTAGATCTTCCGACATGTGATAGTAACGTTTTGAGGTGATCGTCATGATCAAGAAAGAGCGTTTTACCAAATTATCTATGAAAAAAATGTTGAAAGGCTTACATATATTTTGGGGAATCAATTTGCTGAGAATGCCGATATATTTTTTGCATAGTATGTCGTACTATAAAGTAGGCTGGTTGTAGAGTTTATTAAGTAGTGAATTTATACTGTACTACTTTTTTCGTATTAATGTCGAATTGATATAATAAGGTATGGGCACCTTACTAGGGACGGCTCAGTTTCGTGTTATTAATTGTCTATTTGTTGAATTTTTATAGTATATGATATGTTTTTTTATTTAGTTTTGTTGAATTGTTATAATTTATTTTATCCTTTTTTTTATTTCAAAATTATTTTATAATATTGTAAATGAAACATAAACTTATTTTTTTCTAAAAAGATTTTGTATGGTACATTGTACCGTCGATTAAACAATAATATATACTCGTACATACCATTTACTATCATACTATCATACCGTTTACCTGTGAGAGTATGCAGATAGGGCATAGCGACAAATTTTCCTATCATGACATACTTCTATCGTCTCTTCCATATACATACATCTGTTTATATATTTCATTCTATTTAACTTACTCCTTAACTTTATTTCTTTCAAAATGTAATTTATTTGGTCCAACCACACTTTTCTCGTTCGTTCTCTACCACAATTTCCAAATATATATACTTAAATGATAAGTTTGTCTAGTCAGTCTTTCGTTACCTATTCGTTTAATATGTCCAAACGACCTCAATGCGCTCTTTTTTACATTACTTAAAAATATTAGAGCTAAAACATACCACGATTTGCCAAACATCTTTCAAATCTTAGAGACAACAAACGAAAAAGATGTCACTTTGAAAGTATTACGTGAAACATCTAAAGAATTTATACTCACAAATTGCCCAGATATATATCACAATGTCGTATAATATTTGGGGAAAATCTTGGAAAGCAATAAGGGTGTACCCCACTAAGGGGTCACACCTGTCCACAGCCACATCTGCACCTGCCAGCTTTTGGAATCTACGCGTTTAATGGCCAAACAAATCGTTAACCTAGATTTCTTTAGATATAGCCTTTAAATAAATCCTAAAATGTGTGTGTATTGAATAAATAAAAAAAAACAAACCTTGATATTTTCATACACATGTAATAACAAAAAAAAAACAAAGAATTCAAACATAAAAAAAGTTATTTTAGAATAAATTGTATATTTAAAAAAGATGAACAAGGACCATTTGTCGAAACTTGATAAAAAGACAAATTACAGACGAAATTCACGCAAGTACGATTATCTAAAAAAATATCGAAATATATTTTAAGTTCATAATAAAAAATCAAGGTTTTAAGTGAAATACATTTGTGGTTGTGATCAGGGCATTAAAAAGTAAATTTTCGTTTTACAGAAACAAAGTTACTTATTATTATATACATACCATCACGCTGTCTCCCCAGTGAAGTAGGCAGAGAAGACAGAGGGGCAGGTATGCCTATTTTCTTCGCCTCTTCTTCACACATCCTTCGCCTCTTCCACATTCATACAGCTTCTAAGTTTCCTTCCTTCAAAATATAATTCATTTGATCCAACCATGCCTACTCTGATCTTCCACTACCACGCCTTCCACTCACATTTTCCCTGAATATTTGTTTTGATAGTCTTTCTTCATTCATACGTACCACACGCACAAAACATATCAGTGTTCTTCTTCATCTTAATCAACTCACACCAGCCTTAAGTTCACATTTATCCCCTATCAGGCCATTCCATATTCTGTCAAATATTGTTCCCTTATGTATTCTTCTCATTTCTACATGCATACACCTATAATTTTTTTTCCACTTCCACGTTTCACTCGCATACATTAAAGTATTGTGATTATTATTACATTTTATGAATTATGTTAAATAAATTGATAATATTGTATTATTTATAGTTAAGGTAACATTGTGGAGGTTTAAAAACAACGTAATTTGTTTTATCAAACACTGTTTATTCTACTTTACGTATAACCCTAACGGTATAACGGTATGAGGGGAAAACCTTGAAATCGGTAGGGTTATACCGTTACATAAAGTGGAATAAACAGTGTTTGATAAAACAAATTACAATTGATAATATTAATATTTTTAATATTATCCATTATAAATATGTCAAACAAATTGGTATTTATTTTTAGTGAAAATGCAACAAAAATCAGAGATAACAGTTTTAAAAATAAATATACAAGTATTATTAAAAATATTTGATAAACGAGTTTCACACTGTTATCATAATCGTGGGCACGTAATAACTCCACTTGGGAATTAAATCTAAATGATAATTTTCAAAAGGTTTAATATGATTCAAATAATAAGGAGTACAGTGAATAGAAGAAACGAGTAAAGTCAGGAACCATATTACAATAGATCAAGAACTAAAAGATGTTACCGTTTTCATTATAAATACATTTTATACACCCTTACGCGTAAGTGACCACCCACGAGCGGAATAATATTGTTTTTTGTTTTGTTTATTTTGGCAATATATTTATATTGAGGTTATTTATTATTGGTATTAGGTTGAAAATTACTTAAAGCTGTACATTTAAAAAAATAAAATAACATGCTATTTCCCGACAAAAAAAATGGAGTTACTTTGTTTTGACTGGAATGGGACTTAAAAATATCGCACTTTCTTTATTATTTTTTTTAAGTTTTCATAGAATTCAAAAGGTATGAAAAACTTTAAAAAAGTATTAAGTTCAATAGATAATAATACTTCGACGACCTCCGTGGCCTAGTTGGTATGACGCCTGTCTCCCAACCAGAGGGGTGCTAGCTTCATTCCCGTTGGAGCTCATTTTATGAATTGGTTTATATGACTTTCACTCTCAACCCTCGTTAATATATTTCAAGTTGGTAAGAAGAGATTGCACATGATAAAAAACAAGCTAGGTTTTTGTAATTTAACCGATCTTATGTAATACAACCGATCTTATGTAATATTTAAAAAATCTAATGTAATACAACACTTAAAAAAAAATTATTTATGTAAGACAAATAAAAGTTATTTTAGTACTTTATTTTTCCCCTCTAAATCAAACGCTAAGCATCAAACATAATTTATTTTGTACTCCTGAGTATCATATACTATATTTTAGAATTTTAATATTGCCGTGATATTTAAACCTTCCGCCTTGTCAACCGTTCAACATGTACTACGAATATGTGTTTCCTTAATAAATAAACATTCAAAATATGCATATAATTTAGTGCTTTGCATTAGAAAATGAAACATATTCCCAATTATTGCATATTGAAGTCCTTTAGCCGGTATTTTGCGCAACTTTATCAGTAAAAACCGTTGCTGCTGAACGGTTAACTGCAATGAAAAGTATCACAAGAAAAAAATGAAAGTTTGATCATAAATGACCTAGAATTTTGTACGTATTGTGAAAAAAGAAAAAAAATGAACTTTCAAAAAGCTTTTTTTATTTCAATTTTCAGCAGTCCAATTTCATATTCCTAGCATCTGCGTGGAACCAGATGATTTATGAGGAATAATACCAACCAGCATGAGGCCAAGTATTCCATCTCTTTATATAATTCAGTCGTTTTGAGCAACATATTTTTTTTAATAAATTCAAAACAACAAACTGTGTATTTCACATTTAAATTAATTTACTTAGTATGTTAATACATACTTACACATTTAGATTTTTTTTCATCTTACAGGATGTTATTGTTTCGTTATAAACTTTTTTTTAAAATCCTATTTCTCCTAGAGTATTTTTCAAACTTACGAAAATTTAAATAATATCTTGAGTGGAAGAAAACCCAAATCTGTCACGTTAAATAGTTCAATATATTATGAACTCGAATTTCATTGATTATAAACTTAAATGTATGCTACAAATAGTAAATAAAATGAAATATAGCATTCTCAGGTGATTTATAAACAACTAAGTAGCATATTTAAATACATGTCGGCGGTCGTGGTCTGACTAAAAGCATTTACACTAAGCTAACAGATGTCCCAGGACCATTTAACATCTGACTTATATGCTGCTTATCAAAACTTCTTATAACGCTTTTAAACAACACAAAAATAACCCTTTATATAACTCTGCCTGACGAAAGGTAACAGCAGATCAAATCTGCCAATCGTCTTAGAAATTTAATATACTTAAGTCAGAACTTTGGGTTCGATTTGCGATTTTACGTCTGAATTAATATTTTTTCTATAGTTGATATGCTGCTTATCATAACTTTTTTATATCGCTACTAAGCAACACATAAATAACACTTTACATTCTGCCTTACGAAAGACACCAGCAGATTAAATCTATCGATCATCTTAGAAGTTTAACATCCTTGCAATCGAAACTTTGGGTTAGATCTATTAATTAATCCGCTTGCTGAAGCGTAACAGCTTGCACACAATAAACCAATACATGTACACGTCTTTCATCTACAGGATGGCTGATAATTATACTCGATCAAGAGGAATAGCTTATCGTAGTGTATCTTGTTTGGACTGATTTTCTTTTTAGATACAATGTCAAACTTATTCTATATCTAAAAACCCATTCAAACTAAACGCTGGTTAAAACTAATTTCCTGTTAATTGTATGTAGTTCAAAATTTCTACTCAAAAGTAGTTCAAGAAAAGTCTATCTCTATTACTTCAAATCATCTTGAGCATCGATCAAAATCCCTTTTAACTAAACACTCACATGGTGATCAGATAAAAGCGTCTAGACAGAAATTTTCCGTACGGAACACTCCGCCTACACTTATATCCATAATGCATTGGCGCATCATTAACGAAGCTGACCGTTACAGGAGAGGTGCGCCCTTCGCTTCCAATTTCCTGTCACTAACTGCCTGGTAACCCCTGGCTCCTAACCAGGGACGTCGCAATTATAACTTATGCCTTCTTAAAATAATCCCGAAATGCGTATTGTCAACGATTGATAGAACACCAAATTAAATTGATTAAAAATTCCTATCAATCACAAGATATAACTTGTTAAATCCTCAACATATCCATAATGCGAACATGTTATAGGGCGCGGCCGGAAGACAATACTTTCTTCGACCCCATTTATCGAACATTCGGGTTTAGAACCACTAGAAGGGGCCTGGAACTCGCAATTCTTCATCGGAAAAATTGGAAATACTACCACTTGTAGAGGCAAGAACGTTTAGTTATTTTTTTACAATATTTTCCTATATATTGGTATTTTCGAGTATCATATTCTGAAATATATATTGTAAGTATCCAGAATTATTCGTTTTTTTTTTTAAGATGTTATCGCGTTATTTTTTTTATTTACAATTATTAATATAATTTCTAAACGACACTTAATTACCATTTATATTATCAATAAATAAACACACACGTCTAGCGCGCCAATATTTTAATTTATTGGACACCAGAGGAATAATTTATCGAACTGTGAAACTTTTTAATTTTTTTATTTATTTAGATACCATCAGGAATCAAATCTAGAACCCCATGATGGAAATCAAGCATCTTACCAACTAGACCACGGAGATAACACTAGTTTCAATCTCTTCTTGGCAATTAATTGGATTGTAGGTTTTGGAATGACTTGTTTTCAATAAAAGAAAAACACAGTATTAATTTATTTAATATGAACTTTCACAAGACAGGATAACGTTAATTAACTAAATGAAAACAGGTAGTTCAATCACATATTTCGTGAAATATTAAGGTTCAATTTCCGATGGTCTAAGTATGGTAAATTTGCTATGCCCTGATTAACGCCACTTCTCTTAAGAATATATTATCAACACGAATAATTTTCGCCGTTTGTACATCGGTTACATTATGAAAATCGTATTAACCAAAACAATAAAAATATAACAAAATGAGAGCTGCCATAACGGATAAATAAAGATGCTCTGAAACACGTTTTGCATACAGATTTTTTTGCAGTTTTTATTAATGAGTGACAGTAATGCGAGAAATTCTGTTTTTTAAATATCTTTTAGAACAGATTTATTATTTAATATTATTATTTGACGAGAAAGCAGTTAATAATTATAAAGAATGCTAGATTCTCCAAACATTAATATGTTTTATTTCCTTTGTCAGTACTGACAGATTATTACCAATCAATTTCAAATTCACAAAATCATTTATTTGCTGGCCAAAAAAAATACTATTTTTTATCACCGTGCAAAGTATTACATTTCATTTCAGTTTAAGCCAGTTTATAGGAGAGATCTTTAAATATTTCAGAGAATTTAAATAATAATAAAAAATAATTTAAGAATCACATATTTTTTGTGCCATTCATCTCATCAGCACGTGATTAAACCATAACCATATTTAGATAATATAGCCTTTCGAATTGTAAACCCTTAAGATACCAAGAGATTTAATTAATTAAATATTCAAAAGTAATTAAATGTAAGAGGTTTCCTGGTGTTGTAAGATAAACGCGATTACATTGATTTCAAAAAGAGTAAAACTTTTTTTTCCAAAAGCTGAATGTTTAGTTCTAAATGGCGATATAGAATGATATATCACTAAAATTAAATTGTTAACAATACATTTTTATCCATCGAAAACTTAAAATTCTTCTTAAATGGCCCTCGCAATGGATGCAAACTCATAAAAAGGAAAAGGTCTGACCCAGAACATGTTATTTTTTATATTTATTCTAGTTCTGTGCAATAAAAGCATCCGGACTGTCTCATGAAAGGGCAGCAAAATTTTAAAACAAAGGGAAGACAATTTTATTTGTCGTATACGGGCGGTTCCACCACTAGGGTTGATCCATCTTCTCCCATTTTGGGTGCTGTCCCCCCCCCCCCTACCTGGTCCAATATCCGGCACTGCTGCCCCCATTTACCCTGTGAAGGATGAAATGCTAATCATATGGGGAACGAGCTTTACTATTCGGAAAATGAGCAAATAGAAAATGGTATAATTCAATTTTGAGCTCAAAAATTGTCCAATGATAAAAATATAATATGTGAGATCATTGAAATTATCTTTTATGTTAAATAACCAAGAATATTTTTTAAACTATTACACTCTCAATGCGGTGAAAAAGTGTGGGCATTACGTTGAAAACTATTGAGCCTTTAGTGTAGATGTATAGATGGAATCACCACTTTATTCCTACAAGACGAAGAATACTATCAAATTCTCATACTCATAATTTAAATACTAAGTAGGAATAATAAAGCATCACCAAAGAGATTTTTGTTGACATAACTAAAGCGTTTTCCGGACCATGTCCACTGTCGATGCTTTCTGGACCAAGGAATAATAATTATAATAGAAGGTTAATTGCTATAACCACGTTTAGATAGTAAGCTCGACTTAAGAAGAAATATAGTTCACGGTTATTATTCAAGAAGGAGAAGATAAACTTTACTTTTAATGTAAATCAAACCTATATTTTAAGAGAAATTTTATTGTATCTCAAATGAAATCAAAGTCATGCAATGAAGAAGTTTTCAAGCACAATTTCCTTTTCCATGATTTTTGTTGCTATTTTGTGTCTACAAACCAGTGAATAGTCCTTAGTGAAATAAATGTGTTTTATATAAATTTTAATGTAATGTGATAATTGTAGGTTTTTTTATATTTATGAATTCTCTTCATATATTTCTTTCCTTATTTGAAATTTTGTTGTTAAATATTTCTTTCCTTATTTTAAATTTTGTTGAAATCTAACTGCCTTAGGACGGGCATAGGCCTAGTTAAATAGAAGAGTACTTTGTTTATTTCATTGTTAAAATTAAAAAAAGGATATAGTAAATTAGTTTGGTAAATGGGCAGCTAGGCAGATAAGGTACTTCTAGCTAGCATACATTTGTATCTCGTCCAGTCATTGAAACTTAATATCAGGAAGAAAAAGGAGGTTACACAGACTTGTGATTAGATTTGACAGTGTTAAATGCATATTTCACCAATACAGTCCACTTTTCATGTCACAAGATTCATAGAAATCAATATTTGGTATGATGTTGCAACAGTTACCTTAGCATTTTTTACGGAATACTTGTCCATACAAAATCTAAATTTTAGAGCAAATCTAATACTGACTTGACCAAAAGACTTCTTGCATTCACATCAATAAACTTTGCAATAAAGCCCGCATTACAATATATTTGATTATGTCGTTATATTTATTACGCTTCCGTATGAGTTACACGTATAACAGTCGTTTCCTATGGAACGATTAACTCAAACATCATAATTCTTTTGAGATATAATAAAGATAAAAAATATTTAATCTTATGTTTGAGTTACAAATACAATATGTGGTTTAAGCTGCTTGAACATTTCTAGCATCAGAACCCAGAAACCTTTTTAAAAAAATTAAAATGGTTTTTACCAATCCCAAATTTACCCTCCATTACACATTTCGCTCTAGAAATTCAACATAAAAATGACAACAATTAATGCATCATATACTCATATACAAATTCAAATGTACTTTAAGCGAACATTATCAAATTACATAGATCTGAGTTAAATGCCCATCATGCGGCTTGAATTATGTTATTATTATTATTCTTCTTCTTCTTTTAGGCATGTTGGCCTGTTATGGTCCTGCATTATTGTTTTCCTCTTGTGACGTCGACTGCTAGCTGTCTTTCCATCTTTTGGGAGGTCGTCCTGGAGGTCTGCTTGCTTGGGGGATACTGTCCTTGGCCAATCTTACGGCTCTTGGTTCCGCCACTCTGGATACATGTTCGTTCCAGAACCTTCTTCTCTGTCGTCCTCATCTGACAATATCTTCAACTTCGCACATCCTTCGGATTTCTGTGTTTCGTACTCTATCACGAAGGATTTTGTCAGCGATACTCCTGAGTACCTTCATTTCGCTGGTTCGAAGGAGATTTTTGGTTCTGACAGTGTCGGCTCTGGACTCTATGCTGTATGTCATTATGAATTATGTTGTTATCATATATTATGTTTTCGCTGTATATAGTACAACATGTATATGTGACATTCTCTTCGAACCTTGAAGTGAAATCTAGGCAGAAAGACTTAGACTTAATAATTTAATTTCAACGAGAGTCAAACTCACAACTCCCGGGCTGGAAGACAAGTGTCTTGTCAACTAGGTCACGGAGGTCATCTTGACTTGTGAAAATAATAAAAAAAAAACAACAACAAAAAACATATCAAGGGAAGACCAACTTCCAAAAAAAGAAGATAACAAAAATTTAAAATACTTAGTTTCAAACCGGAGATTTTGGGTTTGACTATCGATGAAACCTAAGAAAGGTTAAAGTCTGTTTTTTCCCTTTGTGTTTTCATATTGTATTTATTGTTGAATGTAATCAAAGTATCATACAATCATAAATTGAGTTTGTAAACAAAAAAGCGAGAAACTTCTTTAAAAATTCTTTTAAAAGAGTTTCACCAATTGTTTGTGTTTTTTCTTTTCTTTATTTAATGATTAAGTATGATTAAAAATATTCGTAACTTTAAAATAGAATTCTAATATTGTTTCTCAAGTGTAATAAATAGACGTTTTATAATATGAGTCATTGAATTTTATTCTTTTTCTAATCAAATGTTATTCTAGAATGTGGTTGTATGTGGACTGTATACAAGAACAATTATGTGGCATGTTAGAGAATTTCTAGTCGAATAAAGCTCCTGATATCCACCTGTTGCATCCTTTATAGCGAATATGATATCAAAGGTAGCAACACTATTCAATTTCAAACGATACAGTTCAGGCAGATTAATTTTAGATGGTAATAATTGTGAAGTATATGTGTCACGCACTACCTTATGTCATATATATCAACTCGTCATTCTGATAATGCAGCGGTATGCTAGTGCTTAACTTGGAACAACAAAATGAAACTTGGACATTGAAAAGAATTATGAGAATATAATAAATGGGGGACTTACAATAAATATCTAGTATTACAAATTATTATAGAATAAAAATGGTGAGATAAAATATAACTGTTTGGCAAAGGCGTTGTGGTTAAATCTATAAAGGATTTGGCCACATTAAAATCGTGAAAGACTCAGAGAGCAAGGGAAAGATAGACAGTGAAAAAAAAATTAACGAGTTAGTGGGAGATTATTTTTAAATTAAGAAAAGGTAGAAAGTAAGAGAAAACGAAGAGCTTAAATGATGAAACGTGATGTGGAAGTGACAAAAGACGTGTGCTTGAATAAAAAGGTGAGGAGAATTGTCCTCTCTGGCTACCCCAAAACGGACGTTTGTCATTTAAGTCAGGAGCTTTTTTGTGTAACCGTCAATAAATAATATCCGTTACCACAATCTTGGTAGAGTATTTTTTTATGCTTAAATAGACCATTGAAAAAAAGTCTAATCTTCTTAAAATAAAATACAAGATTTTTCCCAAAAGTTTTTAGAACTTAAAAAAATATTTAAGATAAACTGAACTATTGTAAACTGTAAAGAAAAAAAAACGACAGAATTTAAAAATGAGCTAGTAAAAAACATATTTTTTCATTCAGTTAACTTATAAAATTAAATGTTCGTTATTTCCTGTTCTTGTTTAAACTGAAGAATTCTGGTGATGAGCACGTATGAAAAATAAAAATATGAAATATTTGTGTATAAATAAATGATCTTCAAATCCCTTTTCGTGACTTTCTGCATATTGTCGTTATTCAGAGTGAACAGATGGATATAACGAAATTTTCGAGTTAGATATATCGATTACAACGATAAAAAACTTATTTTTGATGTAATCTAACAAAAACTCGTATACGATTTCTAATGGTACCCAAAATTATAATTCCAATATGCTTTTCAATTAAGGCCTCGTTATCTACTTTTGTGTTAGTTAGAAAAGTTTGCCACATGATCAGTCAAGTTGTACTGTAAATAACGATAATGTAATAAAAAAGGGGATGAAATAGTGTAAAAATAAATGTTTAAAAATGGGTTTATCTGGTAACAATACTCACATGCGTTAGAAATATTCTAGTATTGTCAGTATTCCAAAAACCGTGCAATGACAAACCAGAAGTTCCATGCCGATTCCAGTGGTTCTAAACCTGAAGGTTCGATTAATGGAACCAATGACAATGTTGTCTCCCGGTCGTGCTTTTCAACCAATCTGAATCACCAATACAGATATGTTCAAGGATTAAAATACAAATGAAAATATATAACTAAAGCATCTGTGAATACAATTTATTCAAAAAAATATATATGCATGTGATGTAAATTAATTGTATGCAAAAACAGTTTTTAGCTTCAATTCTAATTTTAAAATATCCAATATTCGAGTAGTTACACTTTTCATTATTCTTAATTTAATTTCGTGGTATCCGTTCTCAGCATTATATTTTTAAACATCACAAACTCCCATGACTAGCAATTCTCGCGGCATATGTGACCATTAAGGGGACAGTATTTATCGGTTTTCATACATTTATTTTGTTATAAATTTACATAAAAATTTAAAAGAAAGCAGCTGTTTCCTTTATGATTGTCAAAAATACACATATTCGTCGAACATTCTCGATCATTAGATGAAAAATATATCCCGAAGTTTCACGAGAAAGAGGGAACGTCACTTATGATAAACATTATACAAAGCAGATCTCTTGATGAAGCAGATATATAATAATACACATATTAATATTTTTTTATACTCTCTCGGAATAGTTTCGAGAATAAATTAAATTTTATGTCTTGTATCATGTATCTAATACTTTGTATTTTTAGATAATAAGTAAATGACGTTTTTGTTAATAAATTTATTTAATGTAATAAGGATACAATTAATAGAAAGATTGCGCTTACTCTAGAGTTATCAACAGGTGTCTCTTAAACAACATTTTTAACAATTTAAATACATAACCAACACAAAAAACATATATTTGTAAAAAGTCGTATTATTAAAAAAAATTAAATAAGTTTCTACCTCGGCCGAATCTGTGGGCATCCCATTGTTTTAAGCTTGTTACCAGCAGTATCATTTCTCTGTAATAATTATTTCATGTATTTTTCCGGCATTCAAACTCATCGTCTTGTTGTTATATTATTTTAATCATTTTTTTTGTAATTCACAAAAGCAATCAATCAATTAAGTTTTCAAAATTTCTAATTACCGAGTAAAGAAAATATTCTGGTGAGTAATGGACGCCTTTTTTCAATGTTTCTATTATTTGAATAGACCATTATTCATAATTTGATCCTGATAGACATTCTTTAAATATAAGGGATTTGAAAAACATTTGTCAACTTTATCAATAATAATTTTACAAGTTGTTTGATATAATAAAACAGTCTGTCTTTTTTTGAAAGAGCATACAATAACAGATAAAAAGTTGAAGATATTTTGTAATTAATAATCTTTATCAATGTAATGGCTGAAAATGCTGTATTGTATTGTTCTTCTTCTTCGTTAAAAATCCTCTCCTCTTCGGAAGTTGGCAATCATCATAGCTATCCTGACATTTACGACAACAGCTCTGAACAAAGTTACGGTAAAACATTCGCATACAAAAGTCAAGATTAGAATTATTATTGCAGAGGGGTCCTGCATTTCAAAAAAGTTGCATCGTGCCATTTCCACTCTTACTTTGATCTCTTGAGACTGTTCTCATTTTTCATTCAGCCAGTATCCTAGATATCGCCTGAAGAGAGTCTCAGGATAGGAGGTAGAAATACGTTGTATTTTATGTTTCCGCATTCATTAGACTTTTAATGTTTGCTGTACAAATTGAAGGGTGTTCTGTCATATAAAAACCTTGTTCAACAAAACAAAAAAGTCTTTGACAATGCTTATTGCACGTGTTTTTAAAAATGGTTTTAACAGGAATCGAACACGCAATTATTGCATCTAGAAATGGGAAATTTACCAACTTTGAAAAAATTAATATATTTTTAGACAAATGTCTCAATAACTTTCTTCTCTTAAAACAATGTTTTAAATTCATTATGTAAAAAATGTAGAGCCAAATGTCAAACTTCAAAAAGAATATGGAAAAACCCACACTGCTGCAAGTTGTATCAATACTCTTCTTCCTATCCAAGAAGCTTGTTCTAACTACTAAGAAGTAAATTGACTAAAATGTCACTTTTCAGCAAGACATTTACGACAACATTGACTATGTTACATCCTTCAAACTTCACATTTCCGCATTAATTATAATAAAAAAATATGGAATGCACAATTCTACTTTCTGACTTAAAATGTCCTATTAAATAAAAAAATAATAGATGTTGACATGACGTCGTGTAATGGGCAAGTTATTTCCATTTAAACAACTTTCCAGAACAGAGTTTTAAAAATATCATATTCTGGCAATGTAAATAGCTACAACAAAAAAATATGTTATGAAATAAATATTTTTTGTAAATATTAATTACTTCATGGACATTCTTTTATTACATACAAGAGTATATGGACATTGTAATTTTATACAAGAGTATACGAGTATGGATATTGTAATTTTAACCTCTTTAATTTAAACTACTGATGTAAGTAACAATGGGCTTTATTTTTCGTTGATGTAAAATTAATGACATGAGAGAGATATATATCTGTATTTTTTTTCAAATGATCAACGAAATTCGCTAGTTAATATTAGGTGTTAACATAAGTTGTGTCCGTTTTTTTTTTTCAATTTAAAAATGAGCACCAAAAGTAAAACAAAATGGTAAATGTTATACGTCATTCGAACGGAAATTTTCTGCTCTACAAGATATTGTGTTTGCTTTTACGTAACATATATTATTTTATTTGATTACAAGCCTTCAAAATGAAATGGCAAGTAGACGAAAGTGAGCATTTTCGACACCTCCAGTGGACTTCGATGAGGACCGCTTAAACCATTAAAAATTATACTCATTTTTAAATTGAAAAAAAAACGGACACGACTTATGTTAACATCTAATACATTAAAAGATTACATATTACAACCTGACTGGGTTGTTATCGTATGGTAATTTCTTCCAGCCAATTCGTCAATAGAAAGGACCAATTTTCGCCAAAAACTGAGATAATTTACCAGATGGACGATCTCCATGACCTAGGTTCGTTTTATTCCAGCCCAGGAGTAGCAAGTCGATTCCTTTTAGGAACACAGATTTTTTCTTTAAAAAAATCCTTGTTTTCAGTTAAGGCTGATTTAATACGTTTGCATCATTCTTCAGT
>CATKWJ010000115.1:0-39000 GCA_949825065.1 Odontocerum albicorne
CCGTCTCCTGTATATCAAAAACAGAGAACAATGTTACTAAAGAGTCATCCAGGCCAAAAAATAAAAAATGCTGTAAGGAAACTGCTGAGGGATCTCCAGGTAGATCTGATGTCAGAATCCAATATTTACAGTTCGCGAAGTAACTGAAAACATAAAATAAACATATATATATATATATATATATATATATATATATATATATATATATATATATATATATATATATATATATATATATATATATATATATATATATATATATATATATATATATATATATATATATATATATATATATATATATATATATATATATATATATATATAATATATATATATATATATATATATATATATATATATATATATATATATATATATATATATATATATATATATATATATATATATATATATATATATATATATATATATATATATATATATATATATATATATATATATATATATATATATATATATATATATATATATATATATATATTATATATATATATATATATATATATATATATATATATATATATATATATATATATATATATATATATATATATATATATATATATATATATATATATATATATATATATATATATATATATATATATATATATATATATATATATATATATATATATATATATATATATATATATATATATATATATATATATATATATATATATATATATACGAGTACTATAGTGTAAAATGAAATAAACGAAATAAAAATCTTCTCGAGTTGAGCAGCTTGTAATTTTACCATGTATATAACTGTATGTAACTGCAAAATAAAATGCACCGGTGTACGAGTATGTTAATGCAGTTGAAATTAAACATTTAAATGACAAAGCAAAACTTTGCCAGCAAATTCTTAAACAGTGTTTATCTTCTGAAACAATCTAGCATGCAATAACACGAACGTTTTTATTAAGAATATTTTTTATTTCAAATGTTAATTGATCACTAGATAATACTTAACACAACAATGACCAAGCTCAAAAGCGTTTTTGCGCTTTTATAGTATGGGAAGTGGATATGTGTGCATTGAGAATAATATGTGGTTCGTCAATGTATGACAGAATAAAAAAATGCTGTTATTAAAAATCAATATGAAGTAAAAACTCATGCCTTAAGCAGAGTGAAAAAGTGCACGTTGAGTTGGTTGGTGCATGTTGAATAAATAGATGATGAAAGACTGACTAAACAAATTCATTACGCATTCGTGAGTGGGAGTCGTGGTAGATTTTTTCTGGGTAAGTTATGCATTTCAATGATATTTTAAAATATAGTAAAAAAAAACATTTTATATAGGGAAAAAATATAAGTGGGGGTGGTTTGTACATGTGGAATGGATTGATTACGAAAGACGGACTAAACAAATTGTAATTTATTTTATCAAACACTTTTTATAACCGTATAACCCTACCGGTTTCAAGGCTTTAACCTCATCATCAGGAGAGAACAAACAAGTCTTGTTTGTGATGATGAGGTAAAATCCTTGAAACCGGTAGGGTTATACCGTTACAAAAAGTGGAATAAACAGTGGTTGATAAAACAAATTACAATGTCTTTAAACCTCCACAATGTTAATGCCTTAATTATAAACAATGACTAAACAAACTTATAACTTAATTATGAGAGAGGGAACGTAATTTTGACAGGAAAGATAATGAGTAAGAGAAAAAGGAGGATTATCATATATGAGAAAATGTATGGATGTGGAGGACACGAAGGAAGAATATCATGATTAAAAGTTGGGCGTCTGTTCTTTCTACCTATACTAGAATGGTGTGATGTTATACATGTGTGTATAATATTTAAACAATTATTCCAGGGAATGGAACTAGTTAATATAATACTTAGTCCTTGAGGCGTCGTCATTTACAGAGATAAGTCACGATCATGGCAATTCAGAAATAGTGGTTACAAGGGACAGATAATGTGGTAGAATTCCGTTATTTTTCATTTAATTCAGGGGTATCTTAAGATTATTTAAAAATACAATAATTATTTGCCAAATACTAAAAACTCTGAAATTAAATAGTCACAGATTCTGTGTTTTTTCCAGGGTTGGTTAAACACTTTTTAAGGAAAAAAATATTTCATTTATAATGCTAAATTCTAATTCTTAATTTTCCCCGAAAATATAACAGAGAAAACTGTATAAAGGACTAAACAGATCGGAAATAATGTTAAATTGTCCGCATTACGTGCGGTCGACTCCTCTATTAAACCCCGGGTGCCGCCAAATGAACGGGTCGACTGGAAAACTTTGGAGTATATTATATGGATCCAGATGGAGTTTCTTTAATAGATATATCATTTTTTAAAGTAGATATTACCAGGTACATATTTAAGAAAAAAAAATATTTCTCTAAAATTAAACCTGTGGTCTATTATCATATTGTGTTGATCCCAGCTATCTTTTCGCCTTTTTTGAGGTCAGGCTGTAGGACGACTGTCAGCGAATATTTCATGCATTGCCACATATGAAATTATTGTGCTACCCATTTTTCCCATGTGGTATTGCAAGTGTCTTTTATGGTACGGTTTACCTCATCTCACATCTTCTTCGTAATATAAATCTTGAATACAGACATTTCTAACTGTATCTCTTAGTGTTTTGCCAGCAGAGGTTCTAAGAGTTCCACTTAATTTGTTCTGAGCATACATTTTGTTTTGTGTTGAATTTGTTCTAGATTCTATTCCACAAATTATGCACTGTATAAAATTATTGTTTTGTAAAGTATAATATATCAGTCTAATTGCCATGTGACTATCTCTTGTAACCGACCAGATGACAGTTTAAAAAGCCTTAAGGGAAAACCAGACTGAAATACTTTTAGTAAAATTTGGGTTCCAATGGGAATTAAACTCGTATATCCTGGGTTGAAAGGTTCGCGTCTTACTAACAAGATCATGGATATGACATTGTCATAATAGACCTCATATATGTTTTATAAAATTTAAGAAAATTGATCGGGTAAAAGATGGCTTCAAACCCTGGACTTTTGTACATGCTTGTTGACCGCACGGATATGCATCTCACGCAAAACATTTGTGTTAATAATCATTGAAACATGGTTCAAAGATTGATAAAAAGTCAATAGAGTCAAAGTCAACATTTTCTTTCAAAGTCGTCTACCGACCACTTTTTTAAACATATTTGCAGAACATTTGCGGATGAGTTGAGCATTGCCATAAAAATGAATTAATGTATTGCATTTTATAAAAAAACCTTATGTAAAACTCAAAATTTGCAACGTAATCAAAGGTATTTTAAGTGTAAAAATAAAATGCATTACTAGCCTTTTTCCAAAAAAACTTAAAGAAGAGGACAAGGAAAACGGGAACATTCAAAGTCTTGAAATCTGAAAGATTTACTTAATCTTTTTCCAACAGAGTATTTTTATACGAACTGCAATTAATATAAATATAATTATGACGATATTTTTCAATGCTAGAAATGGTCGAACCAATTGAAAAATCAGATAATTATTGCTAAGTATGGTACTTATAATCAAAACGCATATTTTTATTTCTCTAAAGTTCCTAAAATGGTAACCAAAAATTTTAATGACTTAAACGTTTTCTTATTAGCCAAGGTGTTCTCATAAAAATGAACAATACATGCTGCAATTACAGAGTAAAAACGATGCCACCTCTCCTTTAAACTCATCATGGATTAAACCCCTCAATTAGGAGGCACGTTGAGCTATAAGGAGATGTGACAAAAGTGAAGGTTTATCGTGATATTATAAAAAAAGTATTAAACACAGGGTTGATTATAGAAACTGATTAAAATGCTCGAGTTCTAACCGGATTCGTAACCAAGATTATCGAAAACACGAGAATACTGTACTTAAATGCTTAGTTGAAAGTAAAAAAATAACTTATTTGTTTTATTCATACGTATGGTGATCCTTCAATATACATATACGAATATTGGTGATTCTGATATATAATATTATAGACCATTGCCAGAAGACAACATTACTTTCAGTTCTATTTATTGAGCGTTCGGGCTTCAAACCATTCTATAGTAGTATGCATTGAACTCGCGGACTGTAATCAAACGTGTTTTAAATACTACTCCTCACGTAAAAAGGAAACAACCTTTCTACAGGTCTGCCGCATGTAAGTGTTTTACCAGACTAGTCTTTTACCAGACTAGTTCCTTTATTTTTTTAGGTATCTATCATTGGGAATCAAACTCGAAGCTCCCAGGAGTAAGTTACGCGTTCTATTAATTAGGCCACTGAAGTCGTCATACCTTCGTTCTAAATGTATGTAGAATTGCTCATATTTTGTATCATAATTAGAATTTGAGACATTTTCATAACAATACTCAAAGTTCCAAAAATATTTTTGTAAAATGTAATAAAAACCTTGAAATAATTTGAAATATACTATATATTGCACTTTCCATCAAAGAATTGAAAAAAAAAACACAAAAGTTTCCCTATATCGTTAACTGATAAAAACTTCTGGAATTTTAATTGCGGGCACCCAAAACAATGACTCGTTGAACAATGTGTATGATTAATGTGAAATAATTTTTCATTGAAGTCGACAAGTTCGTCAGCTGGAGCTCTGAACTTTTTAAAATTAATTAGTATGTTCTGAAAAAAAAAAAGTTCACCGAAGAACGCTATGCGTAAAATTAGACAAATATACAATATATTGTTAATAAATATTGCTTAAAAAATGTTTTGATCTAATTCTTTAAAAAAAACCTTATAAAAAAGCATTGTAGTAAAAAAATGCCCTGAGTGCTCCAAGAAAATTTTTTGGCAGCTTTTAAGCGTCAGAGATACATTTCATTGTTTTTCTAAAGCTAAATTATTTATCAACTTCGTAGTAGCTTCGACTTTAAGCTTGATATATATAATATAATCTTGTAAAAAAGAAGCCTACTGGAAAGATTTAACGGAATAAGAAATATTAATATTTAACATATATTTATTCTATTAAGAAAAATACGTACAAAAAAAAACAACTGGAGGTAATCTAAAATTTTAATTTATGTTGCATATATTATTTAACAAATATTCAGGAAAGATGAAATAACAAACGTTGATAATGTAAATTAGAAATTGGAATGTTTCATAATTCAACATTAAATTTATAATTCATTTACGATGATTAAAATTTTCTGCCATCCTTAGTTTTGAAAACACTTCACAAGATATCGCTTCCAATTGATTAAGAATATTTGGTCTATACTGAATTTAGATGAAAAACAATGAAAATTAAATTATTCAATATCCAGACCGGAAACAAACTCTTAGTCAATACTGAGAATATGCGTGGCCTAGTTGATAAGATGCTTGTCTTCAAGCCTGGGGGTTACGAATTCGGTTCTCATTGAACCTATTTTCTTTAAGAATTCAAGTCTGGTGTTCCCTGAAGGCCGGTGGTCAACTTATTTATGTATTACGGGTTTGATTCCCGTTGGAACACAGATTTCTTAAAAAAAAAAAGGGTCAGTCTGATTTCATTTAAGGCCACTTTAAGATCTTTATGGTTGGATGAAAGAGATTGTCATATTGTAACGCAATAAACCCGTCAAGTTAAACTGTGTACAAAAGTGTTATGTTGTTCTATACAATATATAAGGTATGTTTGTTTTTTGGGTATATATAAGGTAAGATCGATAATTAAGTATTGTAATGAAAATGTCTCAAATTGATCGATGTTCAATACAATATATAAGGTATGTTTGTTTTTTGGGTATATATATATATATATATATATATATATATATATATATATATATATATATATATATATATATATATATATATATATATATATATATATATATATATATATATATATATATATATATATATATATATATATATATATATATATATATATATATATATATATATATATATATATATATATATATATATATATATATATATATATAGGTATGTTTGTTTTTTGCATCAAAAAGCTTGTATATTTAAGAATACGTTGAAAATAGATATTTTATGAATCGTCAGACACAGTTTCTTTCGGTTTCTTATTTCGCAATATTTTATAATTATTTTTCATATTTAAAAATAAAATACATCAAAAAAGGTTTTTTTGTGGTAATCAAGAGTTTCGATCATAATTAATGAAGCAATTTTCGAACGGGAAATTAAATACTTCTCAAAAGTGTTGATTTCCTTTAAGCAATTAATTAATTTGTTTCCAAGTATATTAAAGACCGATCAAAATATTTACATTTAATATCTTATAAAAGTATAAACTTGTTAGTTTTCATTTAGAAATTTCGATACGTTTTAGGTTGATTATTATCAATTTGATTTCTTTATTTTAACGACATTACCTGGAAAATAACCAGTTTGAAAAAAATATAACAGATAAATTTTAGTTTGTTTTACATCAAATAAGTGAGAAATAATAATTTATTTTATTATTTTAAATATTCTTTGTACAACTTAGCTGGTTTATTGCCATATAACAATCTCTTCCAATTAACCAAAAATATGTTTCCGAGACATTAAGCGATAACCAGATTCATTTTGATAAATTGGTTTTGAAAAATTGGTAAACAGGAATTGAATCCGTTAGCCTCGCGTTGGAAGATAGACATCTTACCAATTTTAAACCATGGAGGTTGCTAAGTGGGTAAGTAAGTCGAAACGGAATGATTGTTTTGATCGTTTATAACAATTATCTTTTGAGAAAAAAAAAAACAGTTTAATATTGAATTTTACAAATAAATAATACTATTGCTATTAAACTTAAAATTCTCATCAATCAGCTATTTTAGATTATGGTTTAAGTGCAAATATTATAAAAAACTGATTCTCAACACAAACTAGAAAGGAATGTAAAAAAACCTTAGAAAACAAAAACCTTAGAAATAAAAGTGCAATTTTTATTGCGCCGTTCAGAACGCACTGTCCTCAAGGATGCTCTTATTCGGGTCTCGATTCCACTATTTTTGACATTTTAAAAATATTACAAAATAAATATATTTATAATAAGAGTGTTAAGTATATAATATTTGTAATAAGACTGTAAAGGATAGGAAGATATTGTATAGTACTTCGCCGCATCTGCATACGTTTAGAAAAACATACGAGTATTTGGTAAGATAACCGCAGAAGTCTTATTAAGGGAAGACGAACTTAATATGAGACATTTGTAGATCTTCCGATACGTGATAGTAACACATTCTTTAAGTATAGTGTAGTCAATGTGTGTTGTGTTCATAGATAATAATTTTTTTTGATTAAACTTCGTAAATAGGTGGTCCTTAAGTGATTCCTAAAGCTGCACACGCCAGTCATATCTCTTATATTTAGAGTCAGATTATTATACTACAACCTATAGGAATGATTCGGAACAATACATTTATCCGATAAAGACAAAATCGACTTCAAAGTAAAATTTCCTCTGAAATAATATCTCTCAGACACAGATTTACGATATATGTAACATACAATGAAGACATTCCGTTGGTCTCCAAATTTTTTAGCCTAAGGGCCACACTGACTCCTCCACTAAGTCCTAAGGGCCAAGACCTAGCTAGCTTATCATACCAACATACTGTAGTTTTGAATTACGCACAAATTTTCGTATTGGGACTAGCCGGCGAGTGAGATATGTATGGCGCAGGGGCGAGGGTGGACTTCACTCCATTCGCAATTTCGGTTGGTTTATAATTGTAAGCTTTTAGGATAAATCGCATATCATTAATGACAGTTAAAATGTTCAATTTCATTATGTGTATCAGTTATTGTGTTTCTTAATTGATCGTTAAATAAAAACATCTGATTATTATTTTATATGATTTACTTACATTCTTAATTTCACAATGTAATCAAAATAAACTATGACGGGCCGGATACCGGGCATATCCGGCCCGCTACCCCGTGCGGATTGGTGGTGCTCGCGGCTCGGTGTTGGCCCGCCGGCTGTAGTTTGGAGACCCATGGTGTAGACCAGTGTTCCCCAACCTTTTTAGACCTGCGGACCGGTAAAAAAAGGAAAAAAAATTCGCGGACCACTAATACTGAAATAAAAATGGTTTTTTTATTTAATATTTTTTTAATCTTATATTGTGACAGATGGACATGCTCGTATGTAACTATAATATAATTAACAAATATACATATAACAGTTACAATTTTAATTGTAACATTGTCTGATACAATTAAAATTTAACAAAAACAATGGGGGTTTTAAACAAACTAATGCCAAACCTGCTGTTGCATCTTTGTTAATATATTGAATATTCTTGGCTGCAGTGCTGTCTCTGACATTATTTTACTTGTATGTACTGTTACTCTCACCGGTCCATTCCAAAATGAAAACAATTATATATTATGAAATTCTTGGAAATATATTTAGGTAGGGTTTTGTATCCGAGTTCACTATCCAAGAGCAAATATTTCCGTTCTCCCTAAGTGTATCTGAGAAGATTTATGACTGTCCATTCTGAGAAAACCAGCGACCATCGTGTCGCATTATCATACCAATTATATTTATTTACCAATTATTAAAAATACAAGTCAACGTGCAAGCGAAAAAATCCTATATTTAATATTTTTGCATGGTGAATTTCTTGAAATTTGACATACATACTGTTTGCGGCCCGGCGGAAAGTATCTGCGGCCCGGCACCGGGCCGCGGACCACCGGTTGGGGAACACTGGTGTAGTCAATGAAATTATACTGAAATCTAGAAATTTTTGCATTAGGCAAATTAGAATTAGTAAAATTATAATCATTCAGACGATATACAACTTATTTACTAATAAGAGTATTTACTTGCTTTGTTGGAAGACATCGGCGTACAAACTTTTACTATAGAATAAGTATTTTATGTAAAAGAAGAGCGGCGAAATCCTTTAACATATTTGTCTATTGAAAGAAAGTTTACTAATAAGATAAAATATACTAAGAAATTAGATGATTTCTTTTGGAAAAATACTGACACCCATAACAGAACGCATCCCCATTAAGAAGATTTTGTCTACGTGGTGAAGGCACCCAGATGAATTAAACGCCATGCTGTTTCGTTACACCTGTCACGCAATAATACCCAGATTATGTAAGTAAAGCATCCACTAAGTTGCAGTTCAACAAATTGAAATTTAACATGTAAATTAGTAAAACTAGTCCAGAAACCGCCGAAAATTTAACATGGAAAGTCTAGGGATTTGAAAAACATGTTCGTGGTTGCAACAAAAACAAGCTAAATACTATGAAATGCAAAAAAAAACATGTTTTTTGTGATATAAGATTCTCAACAAATAAGTAGACGCCTTAAAATTCTCAAAAAAATTGTTCATTTAATTTAAATTGAAAATTATATTCGGATTAAATAATTTCTTCGGTCACATATTTTGAAGAAATTCTGCAATAGTTAAAGTAATTAACAAAAAAAATATTATGATTTTATAATATTTCATGACCTCTGAGGTAATTGTGAACAAAATGTTTATGATTTTTGTACATACCTTTGCTTTTAATGTTGATGAAAATAAAAAAAAATGTTTTGGCTTGTCTAAGTCCGTATTTTTTTTTTCATAGTGCTTATTTTTTAGCCTTCTTTTCTTGATTTAAGTAGAACACATTTTTAATGACTTAAGATTTTAAAAGATTTTGGCGGCGTGATCTAACGGGTGGTATTCATGTTAAATAAGCGGGCACCTAAGGTTCGTTTCCTAGCGACTTCACATGGTGGATGTTTATACTCTTAGACAATTTACCATCTGAACTGTTTCATATTTTTTATAAATTCTTATAACTCTTTAAAGCAACACAAAAAAGCGCTATTTATAATATTGCCTCACGAAAGAATGCACCAGATTAAACCTGTCAAACGTTTTGGAAATTTCATTTTATTACAATCTGAATTTTGGCTTTAATCTGTCAAGACTATGTGATTACTGAAGTGCAACATCTTGCACATCATACATCAATACTAATACAGGATGCGTCATCCATTCATAAAGAGGCTCACAATTCTTATCGATCATGAGGAATAGTCTTTCGTATCTAATGGTATTGTGAAATGAAAAAATGAGTGAGAAATAATTTAAAATTTATAGAAAATTTCGATTTACTAAAAAAAACAATTTTCATCCATAAAATTGTACTTTGATAAAATGAACAGAAATAATTGATATTTAAAAAAAATCCAATAAAATTTTAGAAAAATAAAAATTTATTTTTAGGGCTGTTTGTTGTCAAGTGTCTGGCTTAGAGTGGTCAAGCGCATTTGGTCAGAAGCCAAATTTAGTCCGTGTTTTCTCTTCTCTACCTAAAACTTCTATCTGAGTCCTTTTGCCAAATCGTTGGCAGACTTTGTTGGCTGTTTATTTCCCCGAACAGTCATGTGACCATCCCTTATTTACATTAACATGTCACCCGAACTTCCTCAGAAAACTTTTGTATTAGCAAGGATTATTGCTAAAACCGTCCAACCTCCTCTGATACTAAGAATGTATAACTTTGTAATTTAGACCAAACAGTTGTGGAACAAAGATAAAATTTGGTTGCTCTATGAAAATTTTCAACTTGACAGTAAACGTCACATGTGAATAAATATGTTATATGTGAAATACCGATATAAAATGTCTATTTTCATTTGATCACTTCAAACGGGAGGTTCGGGAATGTTTGTGAAATGTTCGGGATATCAAACATGTAAAAGGTATTTTCATAGTATGAACTGACCTTTGAATTGCTTGAATCAAAATATATTCTAACATTTGTTAAATAAATAAATACCATCACATAATTTTACTGTCAGCATAGTTTCATTTTTATCAAAAACTTTATATTTAACCTCCAATGATATCAACCTATCTTGTCTCAAGTTTTACTTTTCATATTTAAATATACATTTCTTGATTCAATTAAAACTTACTTGAAAAGTTAACCTGCAATTGAATATTCAGGCATATAAACTAAAAAAAGTCTCGTTAGATAAATACAAACAAATAAATTTATACAAAATGTACTATTATCTCTTGTATTATTTTATTGGACAATCGATCGTTTTTATAGTAACTGATAAAATAGGTTAAAAAGTGTAATATAGTTTTTAATGTTTTGCTTTGCTTTTATCAAGGCTCAAGAACATAAACTTCTTAGTTTTAAGAACAGATGCTTGTATTAGGATATTAGGAAAAAAGTGGTTCGATCATGTAAATATTGAAATTGTTTATATTCAGACGTACGAGTATGCTAGAATCAACATATAACCAATATAAATAAGAGTGAAACGCTGGATGTAGTTAGCTCACATATTAAGGTTGTCGTCTGGCAGATACAAAGAGCTGGGGTATTATATCACCCACAAAAGACGATACGAATTGGATGACCATCCTACCCTGTACAAAGGTATTACTTTAGGGAATTCGTAGTGTCGGCCTGACATAGGTGGACGTGTAGTGCTATGCTATGAATCGGTCATGTAGATTGATTTTCTGATTAAAGTATGGATGGATAATGTTGATGATGGACACCGATATTTTTAGAGTTTAATTTGTTACAGCAAAAAAAAATATTACGATTTGCTGAAGGATTTAATTTAATATTTTGTTAAACGAAAAAGCCTTTCAATAAGGAATAAAGTTTGATTTTCTTGAGTAACATGAATTAGATTAAGTTTGTTACGCACTTATTCGACTTATCGAATTTTCCACGAAGATTTTGAGATTCCTGAAATCAAGTAACCAAGTATTATAGATTCGATTCTTAGAGAGAAGAGCTAAACATAATTATTACTACTGTATCTTTGGACTGAGAGTAAATTTATTAAGTCAATGAAAAATAGTCAACGTTTGTACAATATCTTTTGTTAATAAACTTAATTTTTGTAAGCTCATAAGAATGAAGAAATAAATATCATTAATGTGAAACTAAACAGTAGTTTGTTATTTTTATTCACGAATCATCGTAACCCAATCCTGTTAAAAATATATACCTACAACTGGTTAACAATGTTTCTCAGAGAATCATAATCATGATAAATCACTTATAGGTGATTTGACTTTGTTGAATGAATTTTTCGATATTGATATATTTCATATCTCGGTGGATGCATTGATGATCCAGTTTCTTTATAGGCTTTATAAAATAAACTAAGCCTCTTCAGAGGGAAGATTGAATAATCATAGCGCCTTTTATTATTTATGTTAATAAACCATTATTTCGATGTTAATTATATTATTTATTGTATTTAATGTAATTGTGATGAACCTATATAAACAATTAAATAAAATAAGTACCATAGAATTATCCAAGATTGCTCTTTACGCTACAAGCCACCACCAGAGAAACTAAAGTTTAACAATCTCTAGATAAAAATAAAAATGATAATTAATCTTCCTAATCATATTTTACGTTTTATAAGTAATTTAATGATAACGAAAGCTGAGTTGAGCAACAAGGCTACATTTTCAGTTCTTTACAGTCTCGGATTAGCGGAGAAAATTTATGTTATAACATTTGTAGGCAAATTGATTATGATCGAAATCCTGAGAAACTTGATATGAAGAAAAGTTGAGTTGAATAATAAGGCAAAATTTGTAGTTTTTAAGTTTTTCTATTATCTCATATTAACATGTGGCCACCAAATATGGAGGCACACTAAAAAAACACCTTGAATAATACTAGCAACTGAAATTAAGTACCTTTGAGGAGTGGACGGAGTAATGCTAGTTGACAAAGAAATTCTAAATTAGAAAGTAACTCGGCGTTAAAACTCTATTACTCAGTGTTGAGAGGTCATATATTAGTTAGCTTGGTATTGTAGGTAAACACTTCGAATGCTATATAAGTAATTAGCTTTCAAAGCACATCCTTTTTATTGGATCTAGATGATATGCGCCTTATGGGTCTCCCGAGGAAGCCGACGGAGAAACTGTGCGAATACAGATTGGGTTTAAATTGAGTGCAATATATGAGTTGGTATAGGACAGAACTAGATGGCAGGGCTTTCTTTTAGATGATAGGGCCCCGGGGGTTTTAGGGTAAAATTATGAAGATGAGGTTGATGGTTCATAAAAGTGTGAACAAAAGGGGGAAAAAATTGTTGGGTTCTAAAAACGAAATTGCTGTCGCATGTTAACTCTCATTTGGTTTGTTAAAAACACTTGAAATACTGAAAATAAATCCAAATATCTCAAGTAGTCAAATATGTTACACACAAAAGTTCTTGATTGCTAATATATTGAAACGCAAAATGAGCGGCACATGCCCAAATATAAATGAACACTGTACGTAGAAGCAAATTAAATTTTAATTAAAATAATGGCATGTAACATACATAACTTAAGAGTAAATAAACTTTATTGTTCAAAGTAAGAATCATTTGATTTTACGCATTTTTCTAACCACACGCGTATTCTATCCCGTGGAATAAATCTCAGGAGGTTTAGAATCAACGAATTATTTAAAGGCATTTTTACAGCAATTATTTACAGATGTAAAAAAATATCGAGGGGCTTGAAAATATGACAATCGGTTGGCAATATATTGTGTGAGTAATAGGGATGAGGTAATTTCGTAGCTCAACTAGTTTTTGAATTATCAGTTGCGCAATGTGAGGTCGTGCATTGTCATGAGGCAAGATGTATCTTCTTCGATTAATCAGTGTTGGTTGTTTGCCACGTAGTTTTCGGTGCATAGCTTCTTATTTTTACTTTATAATTAGGTAGTGATAGATAGGCCCTGGTCAAAAAAAATGTAAAGAATAACACCGGTTGCAGAAAATCATACAGTAAACGTTTACTTTTTTTGATACAATTTGAGTTTTGAAAAATACTTAAGTTATTGCGCATTGCATTATTCATAATTTTCATATAGGATCCACTGAAAAATGAATTATTACGGTAACGCAACGGCAACAAAGATGACACTTCTTTATTTTGGTTATCATTAAGTTCGTGTGGAGCCCACTTATCAAGTTTTTCCCCTTTCCAATTTGCTTAACATCTTCAACAATGATTGTAAAATTATTTAATTATTGTATTAAAGTAATACAAATTAAATGCCTCACTCAATAAATAAATATAACAGATTTCTAACAATCAAACGAAAATGTATTAATGTTTCTTGGCAAATAATAAATAAATATAGCAGATCCCTAACTATCAAACAAAAACAAATATTTCTTAGCGAATAACGAAGTTAATCAATATTTAAATCGGCCATTATTTTTGGAGCAACCTTACGACACTTAAAATAATGGGCCGCAAACACCTTATATTATCCAATTATATAATATATCCTCGTATTAAGTTGCAACATATGAAATGCCGTATTTTTTTGTTAATGCATTTTGTTTTTTTGTAGAGAAAGGTTATGTGTGGTGCGTCTTAATTTCTATTTACTATTTTTAGAAAGTCAAGGGTTTGGTGTTTTAAAGATATCCATGGGGTTTTACCCCCAATCTAAACAATGATATCTTCAAGTGAAGGGCGGACTATTTATTTGAATAAATTCAAGTTGGGACGCACTCCAATTTTTGCAGGTACAAATACAAACAAAGTATTTGGAGAAGGTATAACAAACACTTAGTGAGAAAAAAAAATGAGAATAATGGTAAAATCTTATCCAAAATCTACTATTTGAAGTTTAGTAGCACACTTTGGTGTATTAGTACAGTATCAAAACATTTGGCTGCAAAAGGCAATGCCCAATAAATAAAAACATGGATACGTCACGAATTGACAGAAGAGGCAAAACTAAGACGTTTAGAGATTTGCCTAACATACTCTGTTAAAAATAAATGAAAAAACATATTAAGACCAAATTGTTATTTGTGACGAAAAATTGATTATTGACGATACTTGAAAAACGTTTGGTCAATAGTTGGACGTTACTGAATCTTCAAAACACTCCGAAGCCAAAAATGATAAAAAAAAGTACCGGTAATTGGTAAGTGGGCTGCCAAAAGAGTTTTTTATTATTTATTTTTAAAACTAAGGGAATTGATTACTGCGGACGCATATTGTTACGAAATTGATGTAATGCATAAAAAACTAAAAAAAACACGGCCAGACATGAAATCATCCTGCTTCATTATAATGCCAGGCTGCAAAAAACTAAAGAAAACACGGCCAGACATGAAATCATCCTGCTTCATTATAATGCCAGGCTGCAAAAAAACTAAAGAAAACACGGCCAGACATGAAATCATCCTGCTTCATTATAATGCCAGGCTGCATAAAAAAACAGTTGGGATATGAAGTCATGTCACACCCACCATATATATTCCGGACTTATTAGCAACGAATAATCTCCTTTTCACAATCTAGAACTATTTCTGTGCACCAAAGTATATTCAAATCAAAGAGAGGTCTGAAAAGACTTAAAAGTGTTTAAAACCACGAAAAATTACGATTTTTATAAAAGTGGGATATATGCGTTAATTGAATGCTGGAAATAAACAATAGTAGCAGGTGAAGTTTATTTCGATTAAAAAAAGAAAAATTACTTTTCATATGTTACAACCTTTTTACAAACAAGCTTTTTAAACAATCAAATAATTTATCGTCTTAAAACTTAATTAATTATCTTTTTTGATGTAAACTACAACGACGAGAGTGATAGGGAAAAATGAAGCTGAAACTGAGCTTTAAATTATCGCCCAAACTCATTTGTTCTCTCAACTAAATCGAAACAAAATCTTGAAATTAAAATTTATTTTGGTAATGTTTATGAAAAAATATTTTTATTTAATAATTCACTTGATTTTTTTTTCAGATATGAATTACAAACCCCGAGCAGCCTTAGCAGAAGGTATGTAAGAAAATAATAATACTTCAATTGAAAAAAAAGTATTGCAATTTGAGTTTTGTACGTGTATCTCAATTTAAAAAAAAATCGAGTTGTAGAAATGATGAACTGTTCATTGATGTCTTTTTAAATATTCAGTTTTTTAGATCAAAATTATTAATTTTTCTGTCAAGTTCCATTGTGTTTTTAGCAAGCAAATAAATTAATTTTGACGAGAAATATTATTTAAGTTTTTAGTGTTGATTGATTTCTTTCTGTTGATTTTTATGAACACTTAAATAAATACAATTACCAAATAAATTAATAAAAAGCTTTTTGTAAATATTTTTATCAAATTCATCTTCATTCAACAACGTCGAACATTTCTTTAAATAAAAATCGCGTTTTAATAAACGTAATAACTGTAAGGCATTATAATGAATCAATATTCGATTTCATCAAAATTATTTTTAACCGCTTGAAGTCAATTCTTTTACCTGAAAATAATTGAACATTTTTTGATAGAAAAATTTAATAGCTACCTGAGCTTCTTAATACGCTCGTAAGAATAATGAAATTGGGCATTGAAAATACGAAAACAATTTTAAATCTGTCGTTCCGTTCAATATCCGGACTGACAATAATAGTACAGGGTGTTCGCTAGCTGCAAGAGTATGTTTATTTTTGAAGCTTACAAAAAAAGGGATAGCGGTAGAGACAGGGCACAAAACTAAAAGTTGCGCCCACCACATTATGGCGAGGGCAGTGGGTGGAATTGTTGCCCGGTAAGTTTATTCAGAGGTTTTCATTTATTTTTTGTATAAAACATATGTAAACAACAGTCACGTTGAGAAATATACGTAATATAACGACGCGAATTGTTGATTTTTATGGATTCAATTATTTTTAGAAATATTAAAATGAAGAACAAATAAGAAGATACGTTAAAAATTGAGAATTATTATCAATATGGTTTTTGATTGAGAGAGTGATTTACATGACTGAAATACATTTTACTAAATGTTAGGCACCAATTGCGAATGAACAGGTAAACAGAGAGTTATGGAGCTATTCCGTGCTGTGTCAAGAGGTCGACAATGGCACATGAAGAAAAAAAAAATAGAAGATGAGTTGTATTATTTAGTCAACAAGTTTTTACTTGATGAACGAATTGAAGGATATTAAAAAAAGAGAAGCGATAGGGAAATATGTAAATTAAGTATACGAGGTAATATTTAAAACTAAGTTATAAAATATGGAGTGACAACAATCATCTAATGCTTTGGTGTTCTGCTTTATGTATTTAAGATAAGCAAGAATACAGTTAGATTGATAATATGAAAGTGTATTCTTTTTTTTTCGAACCCTAGGCGGAAACAGTGCCTGTGTCGTTTGAGGGGAGAAACACAGTGCGTGGTTCGAACCGACAACCTTCCGCACGGAAGTCCAGTGAATTACCGCGCGACCATGCGCCTTATAAATTCACTGTGAATACTTTTTTAGGGTATCCATGTATGAAAGGGTTAGGAAAAAAATCATCGGAAATGAATTATTGACGAAAGTGAAAATCGCTTGTAAAATAAAGAAGGAAACGAAATAATGGCTTCGTCATCTGAATATTAGAGGATATAAAATGGAGCGGCAAATCGAGCTAGAACCAGAGAAACGTGATTGGGTTAAGATCACGAGTAAAATATAATGGTGTATAATAAGATATGTAAATAGAGAAACCACAAGGATTACGTGTGAATTGAAGTGTTCGATGGTCTATTATTTCTGCCTTCCCAGCAGCGTTAACTGTGTGATGATAAGTACGTATGGTTATATTCTCATCAACAATATTTTGAATATTTTATACAAAATGATTTTGATTGGACTTAAAATATCGCTGATATATTTATACAGTATATAATTTGCTAATAAAGTCAAAATGAAGAAGAATTAGCTGATCGATGGCTCAGTTATTCTAATTTTGAAATGTATTACGCTATCAAAATAAAAACTCAACAAGAAATTACGTGAACTAGGCAGCTATTAGGTAACATAGTTAGTTGCCTTTTTAAAATAGTTTATTTATCTCAAACTTATTTACAAAACGAATGAAAATAATTTGTTCTTATTGTATTCAAAGAACACAAAAATACTGAAAAAATAGTTTAAAGTGTTTATTTGTATTTGAATACTCCGTAAATGCCGAAAGGAATAGCTCAAGAGCAATAGGTAAATGACGAAAGTCAAACGACAAAAGTTAAACGACAAAAGTCAAGACTGCATAATTGATTTGTCGGATAAGCAGATGACCCAATTTAGGGAGCAAGAAATAAGAGACAGAAATTTCAAAGGCACAAGATGACTAAGGAACAAACAGTTTAAAGACAAAACCAAAATGAAAATATGACGTAAACTGTTAAGCTAATGTGAGTGATGGTCCGAAAGCTATAAGAGGTGAACAAAATGTACAAAGGTATCTTAAGCGGCTGCTTCTTGGCAAAATCTGTAAGAAAATACATTTCACCATGATTTTTGTCAGCATGATATAGTTTGCCAATATAGCCAAGTAAAATATTCAGCAAAATATTAAAATATTCAAATTAAAATTGGTTCTGAGGCAAATCAAAGATTTTTTGTAATAATCCGATTATAGTTTAACCAAAAATATTATCTACAAAGAACCATTCGGCACATAAATATATTTATTTCAGATTGTGAACCGCATTAGTTCTATAATTAATAAGTAATAATTAACAACTATTTATTATTTTTTGTAATTTGTTTGGTCCAACACTGTTTATACCCTTTTATAAATCGGTCTAACTCTACCGGTTTCAAGGTTTTCCCCTTATCATGAGGGTAGCACAAACAAGACTTTTCTGAGCTCCCCTGATAATGAGGTGAACACCTTGAAACCGGTAGGGTTATACCATTATATAAAGTGAAATAAACTTCGTTGAACTAAACAAATTACAACGTCTTCAAACCTTTGTTAATGCCCTAACTATAAATAATATTTAATTATTTTTTTTACACTTCCTTAAATAGGGTTTTCAGGTAGGTTTGAAATGATTTAGAATGATATTAGATCAGAATCATTATAAAACAATATAAAATCTTTCCGTAATATATATTTTATTTATTTATTTTACATATGACAAGAAATATACACAATTTACGAAAAAAAAAAATTTATTTGGACACACTATTTGATGGATCCGGGTTTGTTGCCTTTCATTTATCGTATCCCCAATAAACTAGGCTTTTGCTTGTATCTCACTGATAGCAATACTATATAGATCGAGTATTTTGATTTTACTAATAATTTATATTTAAATGTCCTAGTTTGTAATCCCTGGCGTATATTAAAAAGGACGAGCAACCATGCCTTTTGTGCGAGAAAGAAAAAATACAGCTTAAAAACAGATGCTGAATTCCATGTAGTTATATACTTTCTCATCACACTGTTATTATTCACAAAGCCTACACTTAATCGAGCTTTAAGTGATTTATGCAACATTTATTTTATTTTCATCGAAAATTCAAATGCTGAATTGTGTATCTTAAATTGCTGAAAAAGTGCCTCTCAGCAAAAACTGAAACAGCGACTGCTCCATAAAGGTAACTGAGTTGACATTATTTCATTTACATTTTTTTATTCTTGAACATAATTGAAGAAGTATTATCAATTGAAATATCGACATGGGTCAACAATCGGATATGTTCCGTTTGACATAATCAAATAAAATATGTACTAAGATTGGGCTAATTAATTATTGTATCAAATACGTAAAGTCGAAAAGATTATGCAAGTATTACTACTGTGAAAACTTTTTCTGTGTAGAAAATTATATCAGTTGATATGTAACTTTCTGTAATATGAAAATTTTTCTTATAAAATACCAGAAAAATTATTATTTAATGAGATTTTGCTGATCAAACCATTTTTTTAGATGTTAGTTTCACCCGAATAGTCAACTAATATAAAAAAAACATACAATAGGAAAAAGCCACAGTCCTTTTTCAATTCTCATACACGGTTTGAATATGATTTAATAAAATAAAACAGATTTGTTACTTTTCTTTTTGAATAATTTGTCGAGTATTTCACAATTTGGTTAAAATCATTAGTTTAAAAAAGGAATTCAACGATGTTAATATTAAATCAATGTATTTATTTGTTTGTACTAAATGATAATTTTTCGTAAAATAGCTTAAAGTTCCAAAGTTGTAGGAGTTGTGTTTTGGTTAACCCAAGCATTTCTTCAATATGTTGCTGCTTTCATTTAGTAATTATTCTGTTTACATTAGATAAAAAGGTGTAAAATTACTAAAGACTATATTTCATTTTTTTGCCCTATATTACAATATATCTAAAAACCGAATCAAACGGAAAAGTAAATTATTAGTAAAATATTGTATACATTAAATTTGTTAAAAGTTGTAAATATACATAAATGTTCTAGGAAATTTTATGAAACAATATCTATGTGACTTATTTAATTTGAAATACCACTTAATTTCTAAGAAGAAGAAAAAACAATTTACGTAGTTTTTCAAGGAAGGCAGTTTTAAATATTAATTCTCATTTCTAGCCTAGCTCAAGTGCTAAACATTAAAGTCAGATAACTTTGATTATTGGTTTACTTCATGTTAAAACTTTAAATTATAAGTTCTTGAAGAATTAACATTAGACCATTTTTATGTCGGTGCATGTGCTTTCTTCATAATAAAAACCATTTGGCGTTTCTTCATACTAAAAACCTTTCCTAACCGAGATCTTTTTAGTCTTACTTCTTTACGTATTTTGTGATACATAAATAAGCCAAATTATTTGTGACATATTGGTTGTATGTAATATAACCTGGTATAGTTTTTCGCCAATCTATTTTAATCAACTCGAAAGATTTTTCTTCATTTAACTAAAAAGTGGTAGTCAAACCCGCAACCACGAAGTTAGAAGACAGGCTTCTAATCGATTGGGTCACGGAAATCTTTTCAGTACACGCGTTTTTACAAAAAATTAGTAACGTTTAAAAAATATTTTTGTAAAATTTTTACCTCATCAATCATGTTTATTTATAGTTTTATGTATTAAAAAATAATTTTACTTTTAGGAAAAAAATGTCCTCGTAACATGGACACTTTTTGAATGTTACAAGGATATTACATTCAAAAAGTGCTGAATTATTCTCGCAACAGATTTTTGCATTATGTGTTACCATAATGAAATATTGTTAAAGTTGTTTACTCGCCTAATATTACAAAGTAACCTTTTACTCCCCATTCATGCTCGTAAAAGCGGAATGCGAAGCAAAATGATGATAAATTATGTGCTTTTTATTATCACCGTTGTATGTTTGCGTCATAATAAAACAATTCAAACTTCAGCAATAATAGATTAAGTATTCTTTTAAAATAAAATAATGGAGATAATTTGGTTCTTCCCTGTCCAATAACACTGATATTGGGAAAAAGTCGAGCTCCCAGCCTATGCTATAAATATGTGAATGTATATAATTTGAGAAATGTTTTTTATTCCATATTTTTTAACATATGGGTCCTGACATGCAATTGAGTTGATTATTATTTTGAATAGGCTGCGAACTCTTTTAAAAAATAACAATAGTAGCACAACATACTGCCACCTGAAGATTATTTAAGGTGCAGCTTTCTTAATATAACACAAAGATTTGATGGATTTTCAAATCTTATTCAAAACCATGGCTTACATTTATACTAATAATAATGAACGGACAACATGTATAGCGCCGTGTAGGGAACATACTTGACTTAAGGGCGCTCAGGTTTCAAACCCATTATTATTGACAGATATGAACATTACAAAAAAAAGTTGATAGTAAGATAGCTGCGACAATCAAATAAGGAACTTTTCCGCATCTACTTACAAAAAAACATATTTAGTAAGAAACTGCAAAAAAATACTAAGGGGAGACAAACCACAATGAAACTTTTATTGATTTTCCGATATGTGATAGTTATATAGGTATATTCAGCTTTAGGTGGAGTGTAGTGTATGTGTGTATTGTTCATATTTAATCATACATTTTGATTAGACTTCCTAAAAGGGTGTCTTCAAGTGTTTCCTAAAACTACACACGCTATTCATATATCTAATACCTGAGGCAAACCAGAGGATACATTATACCGAAATATACTTTTAAAACGAACATTTACCAAAAACATATGTCAATTCATTAAATATTACGCAATACTAATATGGCTGTTGCAACAACATAAAAAAATGTTTATTTGAGAAAAAATATATTACTATTGACTATAGCTTATAAAAATGGACTAAATATAGTGTAATATTGTATACAGCTTCAGAAATACTCAAATAGCCAAAAGTTAATAAGATTTAATGTCGTTACCAATAGAAGTAATTTATTTCATTTCATGAAAATTGATTTGATTGCTGTCAGTATATTTACTTTATTAGTAGGACATAAATGAAAATCTATAACTCTAACTAATCTGCTCCACGGCTTAAAAAGGTTTTGAAAGAATGTTTTACACAAAGTAGAAACATTTCATGAACTACTTCTCTGGTGGGCCTATATCAAAGTGAGAATGAAATTGCATAACCGCACATATAGTTTTCTGCCACAAAGGCAAAGATAATTGCTATGACGTGAGAAGCAATCGAAATCGTAAGCTTATTAGTCGGTTTAAGTTATTCACCAAAAGAAGGCTAAATATAACCTTCACTTTGAAAGCAAAACCAACTCGAGATACTCGTAACACAACGGTAGAGTACACCATCCCGTCGAGTCGAATTTAGTCTATTGCGAAGATCGCAGAGCTATTTTACACGATGATGGAGATTTTTTTTTACTTTAGTAACATAATACTATATACTTAGCAGATGGATCGGAGTCAGCACAAAAACTACAATTGGGTGAACAAACAATAATACAGTTTAATAGTTTATGATTGAAGCTTCTTTAACCGGTGAGAAATTGTCATATCTAGAAACTTGGGAAAATCTATCATAGAGTTCATATGGAGTTCATACAAGCCATCTTATTGTCCAAATACTTTGTTCTTAGCAATTTCATATTCATGAATGATCGTGGACTTTCTACGGTCAGACCTGTTTTCCTGAAAACGAGTTGTGATGCTTGTGCTTAAAACCTCACTTATTTAAATTCCTGGAGGGGTTGTAGAGTAACGCGTATTACGAAACGGCGCGATATAAACCTTGTTTTTTTTCCTTTAACATATGTGACTCATCTACTTTTTTGTTTGTTAATCCTTTTATGTCTCTTTACGGTGAGATGTTTAAAAAGGGTGAAATCCAAGTGGAACTCAATGGTGTTATCTGTTTTTAATGGTTTGTAATTATACGAATATAGTAAAACTATGAGTTAGAGATGAGGTTATTTGCATCTCAGAGTATGATCTTACTGTTTAAAGTAAATCGAGGAAATACATCCGCTTATTCTTCTGGTCTTAAAAAAGAGTTAACTTATGAATGATGGGATGTCAAAATTAAAAATTTTAAGTTTCTTTTTATAATTTTTGAGAGATGTTTTAAAAGAATACCTATTAAGTGGCTTTAATCACATAATGGCACAGAAGTGATCCTCTGATGATGAGGTGAAAACCTTGAAACTGCTAGGGACATACCGCTACATAAAGTGCAATAAACAGTGTTTGATAAAACAAATTACAAACTCAAATATTTTAATTTATCAATGTGTAAAAAACAAGCTGATCCTTTGTTTAAGGTTTCACGTAATACATATTTATTTTTTAATAAACGGTACCGTGTACCTTATTACAACAATTAAAATTAAACAAAATTAGTCATTGCTTCATACATTTCAAGGACAATAAATAAAATTTTAGTCACGGTTTCATACATTTCAAGGACAATAAGTAAAAAAAACTAAAAAATAATTTTAAGTAATTTCAATGAAACATTCAAAGAAACGAGCGCTAAAAATCAAACAATACATATGTTAAGTACACACTCTCACAACAACGCAATTTACAATATACAGCAAATATAAAAGACGAATCGTACTTTATCACCGGCATAATTTATTGAACATAAATTGCAATTACATCGATTGAATACTGCATAATTATGTATTGTTTGCATCCATTAGATAGGGATCTGCACATCGCGCTTCGCGCTATATTACCCCAGTAGCTGCCTTTTGTTCCAGTGAAGATTAGCTGAATGATATGGCCGTTGTGGTCGGCGGGATAGCTTTCATGTTGCTGCGGATATTAGGGAAGCTCATTTATTTCCGGTATGACAAAATTCGCTTTATAATTGCTGTAATTTTGTGCTTAACTGTTACCGACAATAACCCTGTATCTTGCGAGGCATTGTTGATAATAAAAACTACAAATTTCATTTGAATTATTAATTTTTCTGCAATATATGTTTGTTATTTCACACTTTAAATACTATATATTATGATAAATATATTCGATAATGTCAAATAATATTACTTTTAATTTGATTTTTAAGGTAGAGTACTTTTTAAAGTATATATGCATATTTCATAGTTTGTCGGGTCGCTTGTTTAGACGCAAAATCGATGAATTTTCACTATTGTTTTTATTAACTGATTATATTTTACATTACAACAAATAAAAAAACTTTAAAGAGTTAATTAATTTTAGTTATATGTTGATGTTGATTATTATAAAATGCCACTGATATCTTTGGTATATTGCATGTAAAACCTATGGGTTTTAGCTCATTTGAACAATATTATAAAATTACAGTTTAATTTACGCATTTAGTTTAAAAAAGATATTGCGCAATTATATGTCAAGTCAAATCGGATATAAAATGAAAGTCTTAATCAATATAAGTTATATATTATTTTGTTCTAGATAAGAAAATGTGTTACAAATGAAAACATAATAAAACGTCGATCGATTGTAAAAGCTTTTAATTTAGATTGAAAAAATAATCCTTTTTAATTAGAAATCTATTGATTTCTTGATTCCTTTTTTTGAAGTTCTTTCAGTAAAATGTGTTCAATTTTGAACTTACATCATAAAAATAATGGTACTTAAGACATTTTAATGTAGAAAAAAAACATAAAAATAACAAAATAAAGAGTTAGGTTAGTAAATGACTGCGGTATCAAGTTTTTTCATCCAAGAAAAAAGAATTTTCCCGAAACATGAGCTGTAATTGAACCCATAGCATTTGGATTAGGTCATAGATCAGGTGTTACTCGAAAACAGTCGTACAAAAATACATCAAGATAAAATCTGTACGATATTGACATGGATGTACGTAAGATAATATGTAATGTAGTAAGTACGTCTGTACGTAATATGTAAGTAATGTACGTAAGATAATATGTTATAGGATGTACGTAAGATAATATGTAAATAAAGACGTAAGTACGTAAAAAACAGATGTTTTAAATAACTTTTTATCTAAGCTAGGAATACATATCTTTATTTTCATAGAAGATTTTCTTGATTTTCATTAAATAAGTATTTTTATTAAGATTAAAAATAAAACAGAATAATTTTTTTCCTTTATGTATTCCCCACAATTTGTAACTATTGACCCGTTTTTAATGGAAACAATTATTTTAGGGAAAAACTGTCATTATGCATAAACTTACATACGCCTTACATTGTATTTTAATAAATTTTATAGCTAATGTTAATGAAGGAATAAATTAGTGACTTCTTTAATGAATTAGTGATAAGTAATTGAGGGGAGAAAATATTTTTTCGATGGCATGTTTATAAAGGGAAGCATTTTTTGGTTAAAAAAACTTAATTTTTTATTCATAATTTATAGTATTATCATCATCGGCCATTTTCTGTTCTCCCAATACTCGCCACTTTTTTCCGTCCTGGTCACGTCGCAGCCACATTAGCTCGCTTAACTTTCGAACATCACCCTTTTTGTGAATCTTCTGTCTTATTATTGGAGGGTTCATATCTCGCAATGTTATATTATACTCGTACTTTCATAAAAATAAGTCGCGATTTTTAGAAAGGTTTTTGACTCTCCAACATAGCAAAAACTATCTTTGAAGTCAAACCTACGTTAGATCGACAAATTTTTTCCTTTTATTAATTTTTGAGTGAAAATAAATGACAAAAACATATTTTTGGTGAAAATGAATCAAAAGCATTTTATAATAATATAAATATTAAATTCTGGTTTTTGGACTGGAAAAAAAAGAACAAACATTTTTATTATTTGTTTTTTAATAATTTCAGTTACAATGGTTTATTGGTTTAACCCTTCATATTTGTTTCTCATTTCTAATTTAGCTTTTACACTTTATCGCTATTTGAGTAATTTGACATTTGATTTATGTAAAAACTAAATGCTGCTGGTATTGATTTTTCTCGTAGTCTTTCACATATTATGTTTTAAGACTCTGCATCCAGTTTTCAGCTAATGTAAGACTCACACCATCGTATATGTGTTTGGAAAAGCGAATTTAAAAGGATAACATCTCACTTCTGTGACTTTTGTTTTGTTTTCCTGGTTTTTCATAATCTTTTTTCATAATCCAATCTCATTTTTTTCTCCTGAATATTAGGTCCTTACATATGAAATTGGCGTTTTGTTTGGGAGGAACATAAAGTTGATTTTTTTTTAATATAATATAATTTATTTAATCAAAGTATGTACCATTGCTATCTATGCACTTTTGCCATCTCATAGGTAGTTCATCGATTCCTTTACGAAAAAAACCATTCGGACGGGAATCAATAAAATCTTTGAAGTCGGTTTGGACTGCCCCATCGGAGTTGAATTTTTTCCCTTGCAAGAAGTTATCCAAATTTCGAAAAAAATAGTAATCTGTTGAGGCAAGGTCCGGAGAGTACGGTGGATATCTTAGACATTCCAATTGAAGCTCTTCTAATTTGGTAGCCGTCTGTTGTGCAGTGTGTGGTCTAGCGTTATCATGAAGCAGCAGTGGCCTAGAGCGATTAACCAGCCTCGGTTATTTAGCAGCTAGCTTTTCCATCATGGTTTGCAGTTGCTGACAATAGACATCTGCCGTAATCGTCTGGCCAGATTTAAGAAAGCTGTAGTGAACGACACCAGCACTAGTCCACCAAACGCTCACAAGTAACTTTTTTGGAGTCAATTTTCGCTTGGGGCATGGTTTGGCTGGTTCGGCAGGGTTCAGCCATTGCGATGAACGCTTCCGATTATCATACAGGATCCACTTTTCATCACAGGTAATGATTCGATTCAAAATCCCTTCATTATTGTGCCGGTTGAGTAATGCAACGCAGCAGTCAACGCGCGTTTGTTGATTTGCTTCACTCAATTCGTGAGGTACCCACCTTTCAAGCTTTTTCACCTTCCCAATTTGCTTCAAGTGGATTAAAACAGTTTTATCACTAACACCGCAGCCTGCAGCTAACTCGGACGTGGTTTGCGATGGATCCGCTTCCACAATAGCCTTCAATTCTTCATTATCAACTTTGGTCTCCGGCCGTCCACCGGGCTTGTTCTGCAGGTCGAAATTTCCAGAACGAAAACGTTGGAACCAAAAACGCACTGTGTTTTCTTTTGCGGCACCGTCGCCATACACATCATTAATCCTTCGAGCCGTTTCTGCAGCACTGGTGCCACGGTGGAACTCGTACTCGTAAATAACGCGATATTTCAAGTTTTCCATTTTGTAAACTGAGTGACGCAAAGAAAAAAAACAATTGAGGAAAAAACAAATGAATTATAATTTTCGAAACACAAATACTTGAGTAAATAGCTGTATAAATTTGAATTTGAAATTCCTAACCAAAGAGAAGATATTTGAGATCAAAGTTGCCAGTACGGCAAAACGCCAATTTCATATGTAAGGACCTAATATTATTGACTTTCATAAATTTGTAATTGTTTATTTTTTTGTTATTATTATTATTATGGTCTTACATGTTTTTTCTCTTTACACCAAAAATATAAACCTTCCCTGTTAAACTCAAAACTTTGTGAAACAATCATATTGTCCATTAGAAGAGATTGCTAGTTGGCAATAAACTACCATATCGTAAATATTAAAGAAAATTTAAATTAAATAATAAATATACTGTGAAAAGAATCAGAACTATATAAAAAAATCAATGCTATGTATAGTCTTCACGTGGTTTTTATGTTTATTAATTTCATGAATGTATTTATTGAATAAAGCTTGTATCTAAATACATTTGACAAATCGAAGTTGAAAATCCCTCATCTCAAAATACCATGAATGATCAGTCACCATAGTAGATATCAGTGAGGGTATACGCGTATGATATTATATTGATTGATCGTTAGCGGTCCAGCAAACTCCTCGTCGTGTTTTGAGGTAGTAGCACGGAAATTATGATATGATGTCCCAATTTAATCCATCTGTGGTTCTCAAATGATATAAGTATTATTGACACATTTGTGATATATAAATGTAATATCTTCTTTAAATTCTTCTATCATTTTGTATCCTTCAACATATCTGAAATCGTGAATCGAACATATTGAATAGCAAGGCCAGGAGACAATATTACCTTCGGCCCCAGTAATTGAGTCTTCGAATAGGCACTGTAGCCACTAGAGGCACTTCGAGCCCCTGTAGTAGGCACGGACCTTGCGGTTCGTCATTGTATGAAGAGGCAACAATACTCAAACACGTACTCGATGGGTACAAAAATTGTTGCCAGACCACCTCTTTTACATGACTAGAATACTTTTTTTGGGTTAGTATTATTGGGAATCAAACCCAAAACCTCCAAGTGGAAGTCAAGCATCTTACCGACTAAACCAGAAGGTCGTGAGTTTTTTAAATAACTTGATACATATTTATCTTTTTTAATTGTAAATTAATTGAAAAAAAATGTATATATTAGAGTATGATTTTAACATATGGAAAATTTCTTTCCCTGAATGAACGTTTAACCCTTTGAACTGCAATTATTTAACTGAAGTTACCCCTTGTACTGAAATAATGAATCACACTCGTGTTTCACTTTACTGGGCGTTCAGGGCAACAACGAGGTGCATTCGTGACATTTTTTATGTCCGTAATAAATTATTTTTCTCTACATTATCCAAATATGGAGAAAAATCATACATGATGTATATAAACTAATTACGAGTTTAACTGTCATTTCAGTGCAAGGGGTAAGTAATTATTTTGAATATTTTTGTTATAACTCATAAGTGAACAAATAATCATTTTATTTTTTTAAAGCTATGGTAAGGTTTTTCGTATTTGCAATGAATTTTTTTTTCTAAAATAAGGTAAACGTGAAGTTATAGAGATTATACAGTGATGAGGGCCTCATTAAGACAAATATCTTCTCTGATCTCCAAGAAGGTGTACCATATCATAATATTATTGACTTAATGATTCATAGCTTTTCATACCTATCGTCATAATCTGTGTATTTCCTTACCTTATTTTTTTAACTTCCTAAAGTTCAAAATGGCATCATAAGCATGACAAATATCATAACAATAATATCAAGTATGTCTCGCAATAAATAAAAATATGCACATTATTTTTAAATGGAATATCGACATGTTGGTTGAAATATTATTTAGGATAGTTACTTGACGCCAAAGTTAATCATTTTATTATGATTAAAAAGTAAGACAAAAACAAATAGAAATCGAAAAGAAAGTAAAATAAATGAAATTGTTAGGCTGTAATATATTAACTTGAAAAATAAAAGATAGTAATACATTCATAACAATTATATATAATTTATTATCCTTGAAGGCAATATGTGTTGAAATGTTTAGCTAGTTATTATAAACAATAGACGTAGCAATAACATTTAATTTTCTTCTGAGTGTGAAATGTCTCTTATATCTGACGGCGGTACAATCTTCTAAAAAACAATGCATCACAGATAATTATATACGGGTTTTCCCAATTTAATTTGCTTTACCCTCATCGATATTCAAAAAAATAAAAGGAGCATTATTTCTTTCGAAATATTCCTCGTTCTCAACTCCCATCCAATATAATTATATTTTCCTTTAAATTGGATATTTTATTTAACAATTGTTGTTTTTCTCAAATATTAATATCATTAATTGAGTTTGGAACACGGGAATTGATTACAATTAAACTAGAGTAAGTTAATTGAAATAAATTGCTTTAAAGAAATCCGCCAGATATATTTGCATGAAAGTTTTAACTAAAACCAATTAAGTGACGATAAAATAAAACAGATTTTTTATTTAATAGTAATGCAATTCAATACAATTAAACTTTCACGAACTTATTGAGTCGCTTCAACACTCCATTTATTCATATTAAAAATACAGTTACAAGTTTTGAAAATATTATCCTAACAAAACCTAAGCCCAAGTACATATCGACAAATACATATTTGGTATTTATAATAAAACAAGAAACGAAAATGTATTTTTTTTAAAGTAAACAATAATACAAGATCGTAAAATATCAATATTAGCCAGGAAACCTCGTGTATTCGTAGACATAGAAATCAACTCAAATAACACAAATAATCGATGTTGAACTTTACCAATAGGAAAACTATGAAACAACTAAATTGCGGTAAATTCCCAGTATTAACCCTGGAGTGTTTGTAAAACCTCGCAAGTCATACCCAACAAAACCACTAGTTTTTCCACTAAGCGAAGCGTGCTTGCTAAGTTTCCTCTTAAATCAATGTTTACAAGTAACTCCACTCTAAATGTAGGTAGTCCTTGTTGGTCCAATGGCTACCTTTTGAGTCAGGATATGGTATACATCTTTAAATAAAGTTTTTACACATATTTAAACGACTAAGTAAAAGTTTTGGGCTATCTTTAGAATTAAGTCGTTTGTAAATGTATAGGTATACAGGAAAAATATTGATTGGTTTTGCTTTATACTAACTCCTTATTTCTCAAGGGTGTAAAACTCCTTCAAAGATTTATTAAGAACGAAGCCTATCGATTGTGGATGATCTTGAGACTTTTACTCACATCCTTCCCTTTCCTTCAGGTTATCCAGGTCAGCAAAAACATTGTCCACATTATTTCTGGATCTAATGAAGGGTCGTGTTCCGCTAGGTTTTGCTACAATTCGATGACTCCGTCACTGTTTGCTCGGTTATACAATACCATGCTATTCGAATGAACTGAAGGTGTGTTAAGTTGAGTTGACGATACAAGGATCGAAAATCTATGTTGCTTTTGTGTACGAAGTTTCCTGTTCCAGCTGATCTGTAGTACGTTTCATTATAAATATTTATGTATGAATATGTTGATTGTGCGTAAGTTGTTGCTCATCATAACTTAAGGGGGTTGGTTGTTACAGGACATTATTCGTTAGTATCGAATATGTTACCGGAACTCAGAAAACATAATAATATTTAAGAAAAATAAAAAAGAATTTAAAAAATATCATCCGTAGTATCACCAGGCTTTATTTTGTTGACGGACATAGAAAAGTGCCAACCAGGAATTAAAGGTGAAACTGGTACGCAAAGTACTAGGCTGCTTAGCTTTCACGCAAATAATTAAAACACTTCAGTCAGTGCTAGGCATGGTGTATATCATACAATAATATTTTTGATAACTTAAATTTCCATTGTTGCCATAAAAGTAGCACTGCTATAATGAATAATCTATTTCATTGATATTAAAATAAAAAAAAACATTGGTTTAGAATTGGAAATCAAGTTTTCGACTAATCTCTATATAAATGAATTGAAATTTTCCCAAATTGTATTTCTTCAAATTGAAAATATTAAGTTCCATACAATTTATTAAATTAGTACATCTATAACGAAATGATTTCATTTTATTTTATTTCGGATGTATACAATCGATGCCCTAGTTGATAAGTCACTTGTCTCTCATCCAGGGTTTGGCGTTTAATTCCTGATGGTATCCCTAAAAGAGGTTTCATATATTTTTATAGATCTTTTAGTCTTTCTGGTAAAGCAATAAGCCCGGGAGGTAATTCTTAATACAGCAAAAGTTTCCACTTTATCCTATGTGGCATGTTGCACTAACGCATTTATTTCCCGATGCATTTTTTAAAATCATATATGTTTTAAAATTATTAGAACTACGATAGGCTTTTATGAGGATGGCTCCAACAACATCACTTAATTTTTTAATCTTAGTTTTTAGAACACTCCATATTAATTCTTTATGTAATGAAAAATATAAAAACTTATCTAATTTCTCCAAAAGCACTATTAAAATAAAATGCTTCCGGAAACTTTCCCTATATTCAATAATATGATTCGATTTCCTAGCGAACGTTTCGTCGACATGAATTTTATATGACATAATGAAATTTAATGTGGGGATGTGAATCTGGAACTTGGCTTATAGACATATATCATGTTAATATGATGCATTATATAGGTATAGGGCAAAGGGGTTATTTTTCATTTTTATTCTACTTTGTTTGTCTCTTGTGTCTAAATTAGGCTTTAGTATGTAAACTTTTCCATATAACATTTTATTTTAATTGAGGAAAGGGAGAATTGCTCATAATTAATGTTTCTGAGTGTTGATTTTTTTTGTGAATTAAGATTTGATTTTAGTTGTCTGGCAAAAAGTTATATTTGAGTACATAATAGTATCTGGATTATTTCAAATTTCCAATTTAGCTAATTTTCTCCGCAATATTCTGATAAAATTTTCTATAGAACTATTGTTTTGTTCAATAATAAGACAAATCTATCTACCGATTTCATGATATGTAGCATGTATGTATACTACGTGTATAATAAGTTACTGTGTATACTAAAATTATTCGATTTTGTATCGGTTATTAAAGTATTTTTTTAAATTTTATATGAAAAGCACAAAAGCAATATCTTAATCTAATCAATATGTAGGTTGAAGATATTTGTAATGGGAATACTTGCACGTTACGAATACATTTTTTTACTTATTTAATATTCTTTAACTATTTATTTCTTTTAAAATTGAAAAATATAAATACAATTTTTAGGCCTTCCGAACCAAATTATAGCATGGATCTGTTAAAGAAATCGTCTAAGCGTCCTTGGGTAACTGAACGTCCCAAATTGATGTTAAATATTAAGTGAACATCAGCATCATAAAAAAAAATCGATTTTATCTAATAGTTATTATAAAAATTTAAACAACATTAAACTGATAAGTTAATTAATTTTTATGGAACATTTATCATCATAAAGATCATTTTAGCTAAGTAATTAATTTTTCTGAAATGCATCGGCTTAAAGATAAAAAATAAAGCAAATGTATTTGCACAAATCAAATATAATGAAAGTCACAGAGGCAAAACCAAAAAATAATGGTAGGACATATGTTACTCGTAATTCAATTATTAATGACTGAAAAAATATGAAATTTACATAGAAGACGATGTGTGGCGAGATACAGGCGTGGTGTGTGCGAGGAATTTTAGAAGTTGACAGTGCACAAAAGACACATTGTATGTTGGTAAACAAATATTCACAAAAGAGAATATGTGAAAGTTCTGATTAATTCAAATTTATTTCGATTTATTTTGTATCCATCGATTATTTCTTATATGTTTCATATTAAGGTGGAATTAATATGTTTTTATGGTGGAAGCAAAATTTAAATATTTAAAAGTGGTAAAAAATTAAATTTGAATTATTTTTGCTTATTCTACTTAAATAGTCTATACCACTCGCATTAATGTTGTTAAAAATATTCCGTTCATAATATGTGTATACTCGTATTTGGATGGCAAGGATATTGTCGTGCTTCGTAATCGTGCACTCTGAGGCAACGAATATGAGGAATACATAAGTGTATGCATGAACTGACAGCTTATTAATAAGCATTATTACAAGTCAACAATTTATGCTGCGTCACTGGAAAATGCAGTTAGTATTTAGATAAATGATTATTGTCACAAGAATCGAATAGTCCGAATCGAATACCTTTTATTTTTTATTGTCATTTTAATACATTAATCCATAAAATACTTGACAATTTTTATATTGCTTACATTTTTAATTTGTATTTATTTATCGTTAACGGTACAACGTACCTAGCAAAATTATTTATCAAAAAGAAGTTTATGCTTCATTTACAATATTTACAAAATAATCTTAAAATAAAAAAAAAACAGTTTATAACAATTAGACAAAATCAAATAAAAAAACACAACAAAACATTTAAAATAATACATAAGTAAGTACACGAGAGAAAATGATTTAAAAAATATAAACAGTTTATAATATACTCTATGGTATGTTACTGTTGTTGCAATGCACTCCGTTGCACAATTCCTAAAATAAATTATTATGATAAAAAACTTGTGAATTGTATAATCGTCCATGATTGTATAAAAGCGAGATTACATCCCTTCTCTGCTTTTTCATTTTGTGATTTTTTTTAATTTTTGTTTAAGTAAATCTATGCGTTTGCGTGATTTTAAATGTATGGACTTTATTAAGGGTAATTTTGCATTCGACTCATTCCTGCATTGCTAATGATAGAAATTCGGGACAGTTAGGGGAGCAGCCCCACCAAAGGATAAAAGTTTGTGAACCGGAGTAAATTTTAAGCATCCTGCAATAATCTGGACTTAGTCGTAAAGGGTCATGTCCAGTTAATGTTGATCCTCACTTGTACCGGTTTCTCCCAGTAAAGAAAGGCAGATATGGAATAAAACAACAAAGTAGTATGTAGTAGAGTTTATTTTTTATTGATCTTTATAAAATAAACAATTACATTAAAATAATATAACTTTTAAAAATATTTTAATTTAACGAAATCTAAATTATGATGTTCGATTTCGTAACTGGATTTTTTAGTTATAATAAATGAAGCACACCAAATTTAAGTTGAGATAGGATAAAACTGAAATTAATTTAGTATGCAAATTAATACTTTTATAAAGATACACAGTTATATACAAAATATAAAATATTCAAGTTATCTAAAATATTAGAAAAAAAAAATAACATGCATTATAAGTCCTTCTAGACTTTTAAATGTGAAAGTCACCCAATTTATACGGTTCATTCAATTCTCCGAGTATTATAATATAATAATTCAAACAAATATATCTGCGACTTCAAAAAATCTTTATTTCTTTTTTATAAGTCTAGGAATTAACCCCAATATTTAATCAATTACTGCTTGGCTATAGGGCAGCGTAATATGAGTACCTGTTATATTTTTAGAAGAAAATCCAATTATTCCCAAAAAGCATAAGTCTTTCTTTGACGTGGATTATATTTAGTCTTTAAATGTATTGTTTTGGCATGAATTCACATTAAACATATATTTGGTACAAATTAATAAAAAAATACAGAAAACATACGTAAACGTTTATAGATGTATTGGTTTGTGTGTAAGCTAAGGGAAGATCTTGGAAGATCAAAGTTAATATTCCGATAGCTAAGAGATCAAAGTTTCAAGACGAACGGTAGAATAAATCTGCCAGTCTGTGGAAGATTTTTATAGCGATATATTTGTGTTATTTAAAAGAACTCAATTTTTTTGTTAGCATGAAAAAAAAACTTTAATGTTGATAGACAATGGTCTAAGAGTAAATATTTATTGTGAACAAGCTATTGCACTTCAGTAACCACACACACAGTAATAGCATATTAAATTTAAAGTTCTAATGATAAGGATATCAGAGTTCGTTGACGATCGGTAGTTTAATTCGCTGGAGTCTTTGGATTCGTTTTTATTTTTTTTAAGTTGCTTAATAACTTGATGAGAATTCTGTAGCTCATAGAGTATCTAAAAAAAATGTATGAGATGTGATACAGTATAATAATGAAACTAGTCTGGAGTGAATCCGTAACTAAATCAGGGATACCTGTTTTCTTAGCGTGAGTGCTAACCGTTTGACCACGGCTTTCGAAAAATAATATATTATACTAATGCCTGAAGCAAAAAATCTTGTATAATTTTCAATGCACTTCATAAGAAAGGCCATTCATTCGCCGCAGAAGAAATTGAAGAAATCAGGAAAAACGACTGGGGGGAGACGAAAGAGTGGACCAGAAATGTGAATAACTGTAGTGGTGTAGTTGATACTCCAACTCGAAATGAGATGGAGAGAAAATTGTTGATGAAAATTCCTATGTTCAGTATCTTTGTAAGATGAAGCAAATTTCAACTTTAAATGCTGATAAAATAAAGCTCCATCTCGGCGCATTCTGATTTTTGCGTTACGTTGTCCAAATACCGCTTATATGATAAATCCTATATCTAAGACGACGGAGTCACTTTATCTCAAATAACAATTCTTGAAAATTAAAGATATTTTATGGTGCTGAGTGATATTCAAATTAACGATGGTGCTGCAATGAAAAATGACAGTAGCGTCGGTAAATTTGACAAGCTACAATAATAAGAAATAATTAAGCTTAATCCCGTCCGCTCAATTTGTCTGTTGGATTAATGGCATCTTTATTTAGTTGTTAATTCCCCCTTGCGCGCGCGTCTGCATAATGAATTTCCATAAAGCATTGAGAACGGATGTGGCATATCTCAGGGGTGCATATTTTGAATGTTGTAAACCGGAACGTCGCTGAAAATTAAATGAAACAAAAGGGACTCTAAGTCCTAAAAATAAAAATGATATCCTGTTTTATGTTTTCTCTTGATTTATATTTTCCTTTTCTTCTCCTTTTTCCTGCATGTACTCGTATACAACTTAATTTTCCTTCTTTTTATGTGAACGTCTTAATTTTCAAGCTAAATTGATACAGCAGTGAACTTGAAACATATTTTACTACATACTTATTGTAAAAAATTAATATACTTTTTCCACATTTTTTACTGTAAACGAGATGTTTTATAAGAATATTTATTTTCAACACATGTAATCATCCTTTTTGACAATTTTGTGTAAATTAAACTAACCTATTAAAAAGAGATTATGTGTGTTCATTTCATAACTACAGTATTAAAACATTTAAATAATTTCGACAAGTTTTTTTTTTCATACTTTTAGATAGTTTTTTTGTTATTCCGAGTAAAAAACTTTACAAGGTTTCATCATCATGATATTCGTATTTCTCATTACTGAGGGTCATGATATATGGAATGTTTGTAGTGCAATTAGCGACGATTCGTCTCCACTTCTCTCGGTCACTTGCCAGTTGTATGGCTTTCCCCAGTCAATTAATTTACCTGGTCACTCCATTTCCTTGCGTTTTACCTTTGCTTATTATTTTCGGTACATTTCCTATTATTTACAAATGTCCAGGTTATGTGACTCACGTATTAAAAAACATCCGAAAAACTACAGATTGCGCTGGAAGATTGAGAACAGTTGTAACATCACACTTAACTCTTGGAGTATGGAAATGTCAGTTTTTCTAACATAACTCATGGAGTATGGAAATGTCAGTTTTTCTAGCGGCCCATTTGATTCTCAGCATCCAACGTCATCACCGAATCTCATAGAAATTGGTTCTTACTTTTATTGTCAATGACGACCTCCGTAGTCTGGTGGTATGACGCTTGTCTGTCGATCTGGAGGGGGCGAGTTTGATCCCCGCTGGAAACTAGATTCTTTTTAAATGGGATACCTGTCTGATTTTTACGTAGGGCCCATTAAAACATATTTCTGACTAGTTGGAAGAAATTACCACATGGCAAATAAAAAGCTCGCCAAATAAAAAAAATAATAAAATTTAAAAAAAATGTTTCAGCGCCGTACAAGAATATAGAAAAGTTTCGAGTTAGGACTAGCTTTACTATATATCCATATGATTGGTAAAAACTCGATCCCTTCTCATTTTAATAAATCAGTTAATAGAATTTTTGCAATAAGTATATAAGTAATAAGTCTTTTTATTTATCTTTCTCAACTAACTTCTGTACCAATCGAGGGATCAAGGTAAATAAAAGCTTGCACCACTTTTAGGTCGTTTAACCTGCCTGACTTGACTTGGAGCATTAGCTTTAATCAGGTTTAGTGAATAAAAAAGCTAATTATTTGAGGTTAACTCAGTTCAACAAAAAATAAAGTAATCGAAATAATCTTAATTAATTTAACAAAACCCGAAAATATGCAGAAAACTTTAACCTATTCGATAAACAATACCTTGTGATCGAGTATCATTGTCAGCCATCCTATGTGTTTGTTTATTGTGTGCCAACTGTTGCATGCGCATAGCTCAGCAAGCAAACAGTTATAACATATCAAACCCAAAGTTCAGAGGACAAGGAGATCAGTATGTTTAATCTGTTGTAGTTATTTTTACGTTGTTTGATATCTCTATGACAGTTTAAGATAAACATCAGAAAAACCTAAATCACATGTAAAACGGTCTAATTCTAATACCAACTCAAAAGTTAATCCACTAGGAATCGAACTTGGTACACCCGACTACTTAGGGTGAGTGTTAAACTATAACCACGTCCCTCAACTTATGAATATCTTAAGGGTTGAGTACATTCAAAGCGTCAGTGTTGAAGAAAGTAACAATAATAATTAAAGCCGCTCTTTCTAGTCATCATACCTTCTGGTTAGTGTGCAGCCCCACCTTGAATAAGAAATGAATTATTAATTTAAAATTTAATTCCTTCCGTTGCGGAGGTCCCGCAAAATGAGATTATTGTTGTGACGGGGTATTTTCATATTTGAGGTTGATAAATATTTCAGGATTTTCAGATTAGGTACTCCGTCATTTGCGTTTCCGAGAATAATAATTATTATTATGAGTGTTTTTCGTTGTGTACTTGTATTAATATTTTCCTTTTGTTTCATTGTCCTATAAAATGAAAATATATTATAATTATACATATACTCGTACTTATATTACACATTTTGTTCACTTTTGATGCAGGACGTAATTTTTTTTTTTTATGTACGACACAACAGTGTCGTTTATGTTTTACAGTTTTAATTTTATTATATATATATATATATATATATATATATATATATATATATATATATATATATATATATATATATATATATATATATATATATATATATATATATATATATATATATATATATATATATATATATATATATATATATATATATATATATATATATATATATATATATATATATATATATATATATATATATATATATATATATATATATATATATATATATATATATATATATATATATATATATATATATATATATATATATATATATATATATATATATATATATATATATATATATATATATATATATATATATATATATATATATATATATATATATATATATATATATATATATATATATAT
>CATKWJ010000116.1:0-32058 GCA_949825065.1 Odontocerum albicorne
ATATATATATATATATATATATATATATATTATACAAAATACTATCACGGCGTTTGCCTATCGGGTAGGAAAAAAGACGACGGAGAACCTGCCTTGTATCATGACCTACACCTACTCGGTTTCTCTGATTCCTAACAATCCGTCTTTCAAAAATCTGACAATCTTTCAAACAACCAGAAATTCGTGACACCAACGGGCAGCAAACTTACAACTACCAGATTACCTAAATACAAGCTTCGTCTATATAAATCCTTTAAGTTGGATACAATTTCCGTTCTTATCAATGTGCTTGTATAAGTGTTGTCTCTTCATGTGCTTTTCAGTATTCAAAATGTGTGATGACGAACTGAAAGTTTCGTATCTACTCCAGTGGTTTTAAAAGGCTTGATTAATAGGAACGAAGGCAAAATTATCTCCCGGCCACGCTTTTCAATATGACCGCGATGCCGATTCGGATGTGTGGTAGGGTACCATACACATGAAAAAATCACAATAAGCTACTGTCTCGCACACCGTATTCTAGAGAAAAGAATATTGTAAAAATTACACCGTTATTCCCTTAATTTTTCGAACAACACTCCTATCGAATAATCCTTGGGAACACTAATATCATATGTTTGTTTCATGATCCACTCGAGATATCTTGTTATATCAATATTTCTAAATATTTATATCTCGTCTCGTGGACGCTAATTGTAATTTATATTCTTTAGCGTCGTATTGAAATTACATTAATACATTTATAATATAACTTGTACTGGAATGCGCTTCTTGGAATTTCTAATAAAAAATGGCTCACAAATTAATTTCGTTTTGATACGAGCAATTCTCAAATACAGCTATATCCCGCATTTACGAGTTAAATCGTTGTAAAAATTCGCATAGAAAGCGGGAACGCGTTAAGTGAGAAGTAATTCGCATGTAAAGCGGGAACGCGTTAAGTGAGAAGTAATTCGCATAGAAAACGGGAACGCGTTAAGCGAGAAGTCATTTCCCATAGAAATAATGTTATAGACGGAACTTCCGTCCCCAAATATCGGATTCGACATTAGCAAACATAAAAAAACGATAGATTTTTTTCATGTACACAATTTATTTTTGATAGGAAATTAAAGAAAATCTAACATGAATACGATTTTAAATTGACAAAATACTTATTTAGGCGTCTTAAATTCGAATGGTTTGTTAAACTGGATGCGCAAGTTGTTGTTTTTTTTTAGAAAGGTTTCAGTTATCTTGCTTTCGAGTCATCATTTTTTTATTTATTATGGTAAATACATATATACATAATGACAGTACCATTTTATAAAGTTGTGTTAAGTTTATCGCGTCTCCTGAAGACTTCTGTGACTTAGTTGGTAAGACGCTTGACCTCATCCCGTGGGTTTCGAGTTCGATTTCTGATGGTTCTTGAAAAAACAGTGCTCCAGTCTGGTAGAAGAGTTCGCCTGGTAACACGCTCTAGGCTTGTGTGAGTTGTCTCTTCACGTGAAGTACAATAATATTGCTAACGCATGACCTCCACGCCAACTCCAATGATTCTAAACCCGAGGGCTCGGTTAATGGAGCTGAATATCCTGGTAATGGAAATGTTATCTCAATTCGGATAAGTTGAAGAGTTCCATATGAATGAATTTTAAAAAAACTGCTACTTTTTAAATTTCACAGCGAGATTTAAAAATCTTGATCAAGGGTGAAGTTTTTTGAACGGAGTTTCAGCTTCTATTTTTTTTTCATTTCATACAGATCTTCGTTTGTAAACTCTCCATTGTTTAGATGGAGCATGTCATCTATAGTAAAAAAATTAATCCATAGTCGGTTAGCAGTTAATTTTATCAATCTATTTTCCCTTTCTAACAAGCGATAAATTCAGATAACAGAATGGACGTTTTTTAAGTTATGTCCCTTTTGATCTAGTATTCCAATATGCCGAAACGAGGCACAGCCAAAAAGTATAAATCATTGCGGCGTTCTGGGGAGGCGTTGAAATATTCGCAGAGAATTTGCATACATATCAAATGAACTCGCGAACCGACCACTAATTGGACGTATATATGCAAAAAACATCCAATCCTACATTTAGAACATCAGGGCGTCTCATGGGTGTTAACACAATATATTGGAGGTAGATCGAGCAAATTGGGTAATTGGTGGGGATGAGATGAAAATAATATATGATGGAACTATGTATTAGGAATATGTCCTCCTGGGGACGTGCTAAACTGATATCATTTGGATCATATATGTTTGTGTCTGCGGAATATCCCACAAACTATGGCCCACATCGTAAAATAATACCCTGAAACAATTTCCCTGCAGACCTTGCGAGGTTCACGATGTGACTCCCGATGCAGAGAAGTGGTTGAAAAGCTTTTCCTTGATATTATATATTCATACGAAATAGGTCTGTCTAGTCGAGGTAAATCGTGTATATGTTTTGGGTTATCTCGATCGTACTTTAGAATATCTGGCCCTATAACACGAAAAAGATTTTCTCTGCGGAATGCAGCCAGGTTGAAACACCAAGTTCCCAAATTCACGCTTTGATAGGTATTACTGGTTATTGTATAGCGCTAGAAAAATAAATACACGTAATCAACCTCATCCTTTGGATCAATGTAAGACAAACTAATATGGAATGGAATATTTTTTTTAGTTTTTATCGTCCACTATACATTTTCACAAATTTTTATTTGATTAAGGAATTTACACAGAAAATTAACAAATTAACTGAAATTTGTGTTTGTGAGTTGGTTCTCGTCTGCATATATTCGAGTAAGTTAAATTGATGGCAGTGATCCTTTGAATGAAACATATCAACAAAATAATATTTTAGGCATTTCGTTTTTAATAAAAAAAATATATTGATAGGATTGCTCTCACGGGTTGGCGAAACAATAGGAAGATATATTTAAACGATGTCGTACAATAGAAAACTAATTAACATTTTTGTTGAAATTTAATCAAATAAATCTTGCCAACTATAATGTAATGTTGCGATTGTTTTTAAGTCCGAAAAATATATTCAAGTGATGAAGCTTTATTCAGTTTTATCCTTAGTTAGAATGCCATACATAACCCGAGTAGCAAAATTCGTAAAACTTTTCATTCGTCATTCAAATATCACAGTTTTCAACACCTTAGATTACGCGCCATTCATTCTACATTTTTTAAATTTCTTATTCGATTTATCTATCGTACGCTGAAGTTCGTCTCCATCATCCGCTAACACCACCGCACTATCAGCCTACAGAAGTCCGCATACATTAATTATGGATATGTTACATATAACCTTTGTAACGTCTTAGCGGATGAATCTATATAGATATGAAATAACCAGAGTGACATAACATATCCTTGCTTCACACGATATTTTTATTTAACACATTAACTGGTGAATAATTTCTTCTACAATAACTATGCTGTTAAAAACTACAAAAGCAAGTTAATCCATTGTCATGTAACCCTTACAAACCCTATCAGTACCGTAAGAACACTCTGGGCTCACTTGTTTTTTTTTAATTTGACTAAAGAAATTTGGAATAGAACGGCGAAGGCATTTTGAGCATCCAGCAAAAAATTATATGAACACCTGTAAGCGTTGTCTGCACTAAATTTGTCAAACCATTCCTTCGAATGCTGACTTGACTCAACATATAGTATAATATAATAACGCTATACGACGAAAACGTTAGTATCATAATAGATCAAAGGTTTCGGTTTTTTCTATTGGACTATAATCTTTCAATACCTTCCGTAGTTTGTTCATCATCAAACGATAATATAAGTTTGTATATAAATTACCTTGAATATGATACGTTTCTCTCTAAATATGTAGGTTTTATTTTCTATGTGTAGAATTTTATTGTCATTCTCTATAAAGAAGCTCTACGAAGAGCCTTGTAGTGCAAGATATATGGAGGTCAGTGTCTACGTTTCAAGAACGTGTGTAAAGATACCTCAAGGAAAAAAATGCTGACAATTGAAGAGATGTTGAAAGTGGAGAAATGCTCCGGTCATGAAAGGTTTTTCATGATACCAACTGGTGAAGGGTTGCTGGAGAGCAGTCAGTGCGATCGACCAGTCTCAGGAGAGGCCCTCGATCCGTCTTAGAGACATGATATGTTATCTATAGTATGTTCGAATGTACAAATCGAGAATTACTCTGCATAACTACAGGAAAAATCATGATTTTGCACAACTGCTTCAGACTTAGAATCTGCGTTTCCACCGTATTTCGTAGACGGGTGATTATTTATTGCTTATGTACCTCTTAGAAATAACGTAATTCATAACTAATCTTTTATTTATCTTATCCTTTCAGTTTCTACGATGAATGCAAACGGCGGTATAACATCAAACTTTGGAAAACATTCACGGACTGTTTTAACTGCTTACCTGTAGCGGCCATTGGTGAGTTACCCTTTTACATTAATTTGAACACTACAAATTTACACAAAACATGTGTATGTTTTTAGTGTGTTGTCAAAAACGTTTCTACTTTTTCAATGTTAAGTATTCCCTTAGCACCTCTGTAACAGTCACTTAGAACTTTATTATTTTTCCCACCTCCGTGAGATACTATGCATCGGGTACAGTCCCTTAGACAGGCCATGGCAGTACAGTTCCTTAAACGGATTGCAGAAATAAGTTAAGCAGAAACTCTTTTCGGCCAGCGGACGTTCCTCGACGATGCGATAATGGTCTGCTCAGTTTGATCCAGAAAGGTATAATCGTCAATCAGTCAGTCCACATTAAAGAAGAAACCGAACACAAAGTCCCTAGCTGCATCTACGTAAAATAATCTAGGATGCTCTAGGAAGTGATTCACTGGGGTACACACGCATTCGAGTGATACTTGAGGTTTACTTTATATAACATAGCTAACATGTACGTGTAAACCCACACATACTCGTACAAAACTTAAAAATAAATATACTCGTATACAGTAGAAAACAATTTAATAAAAAATAATTATTTCGCCGAAACAATCAACTCCCATTACTAAGAAAGCTCAGTGCTTTCATTAAAACTATTTTCCCATATGTTAAAGATATCAATATCCGAGGTTCCATTCAAAAGAGACAGCCCGTGAAATAAAGGAAGAGCATTTGGCCAGTTTACTATTCTTATTACCTGTCAAAACAGATCGATATATCTGTATCTCAAATAGTTGCCAGAAACATAAAACCATGTTTTCTTAACAGCGTTGGATTTAATGTTGCTCCTATCAACGATCCAACGATATAAAAATATACCATCACACCCCTCAGCACGTTTATTAGACAGTATCCCATAATGCCTAGAAGAAACCTTGTAGGATAGATAAACCGCAAGTCGAGATATCTCAAAAATTTCGTTTTGAATTTCTTCACCATTCAAGAGTAACGAATCTCCCGCGTAGCGGCGCATTGCAGGTGGGATCTAAAAACCTCTCCCCCTATAAATGTCCTAAGAATCGTATCACAAATTCCAATACTCAGACTGCTTTCAGTGGACTCACATACGAGTAGTTATTTCACGTGAGTATCAAATGAGAGCATCCGACCAAGAGAGAGAATGATAACATATATGTATACCTATAACATATAAAGCGCGTTTTTTGGGTGTCATAGAATTTTTAATTGGTCGCCAAGATCGTGCGATTTAACGCCTCTGGATTATTTTCTTTGGGGTTATGTTAAATCACAGGTTTACTCCAACATACCCAAGACTCTTGATGAACTTGAAGCCAACATTTGTCGTGTTATTGGCGCCATACACCCGGAAATGCTCCACCGAGTCATCGAAAATTGGCGTGATCGAATGGCCAGTGCAAAAGAAGCCGTGGAAGCTATTTGAACGATATGTTGTTTAAATCATAAACGGCATGAAATATTCTTAAATTAAACCTTCAGATCCATTTTTGGTTTATTAGTGGTTGTTTTATTTTAATTTAAAGTTCTATCGTTCTTAATGGGAACCCCATCTTATGATCGGTGAAGGTACATAAGAGCCGGCCACGGTCAACATATGAATGAAATTATCTTCAAACAATAATTGTCATTAAACAACCTATCAATTGAATTCAAATACACGGCCATTTAAATAATTTATATGTGTTTTATTTCAAAAACAAATCCTATCACACCCAAAAAACACCCTGTATGTACAAATGTCACAGGGGGGGAATCTTTCATGGTGTAAGGGCTTTGGCATTGTTAATCTCCATAAATTCTAGATTCAGGCAGTTAAGAAGATAATTAAGTTTTATTTATTTTTATATTAAGTTATATTTATAACTCTGCCTTAATGTAATGAAGTCCAATAGTGAGCTCTTATGGCGTATTCAACTCCACAAAAAATCGATGTAGTGCGTCCGCCGCTCCCAGAAGCGATGCTTTGTTTATTGCCAGCCGACAGATTCGCCGGGTCTGACTCATTCTTAGTCATACGAAATAAAAACTGGGGGGACCCGCAATAATATTGGGTGACACGACACGGCTAGATAAAAGGGGAACGGCAAAGAGGGCAGAGCGCCAGACTTTCCTATCGCGACACACCTTTCCACTCTTAATACATTTTCTTCTTTCAAAATATCATTCACTTACATATGTACATAAACTCATACCATCACACCATTTCCCTCTCGGACGTAGGTAGAAAAAACAACGCCAAGCTTTTCTAGCTTATCATACAACTCCTACGATTTCTCTGATTTTTACGTTTCCTTCATTAAAAAAATCGCTTGTTCCAACCATACTTGGTCTTTCTCGGTCACGTCTCCCACTCGTTTATATAGTTTTTTTAGTATTTCTTCATACATTCACTCTACATGCCGTCTCCGTCTCCGAATGCTCTTCATTTCACTCATTTACTTGATCTAATCATACTTTCCTTGGCCTTCCTCTATCATCTTTTTCATTCACATTTGCACTATATATGTGTTTATTTTAGTATTTCTTCATTCTTTCGTTCTACATGACATCCCTCTCCAGTACAAGTGTCCAGTACTCTCCAGTACCTTAATAGCGCGTCCTGACATGAGAATCCTGCTGCTTTTTTCTCCTGGTTTCTTCATTGGAGCTCGGCCTCTGCTCCTTTTACCAATACACTCCCTGGCATAATTAACCGCTCAAGACTGTCGTTCACCCTCAGCACAACGTGTTAAAAATATCGTAAGATTATTCTTGCACACAGCACAGAGACGCGTCTCAACCTCGAGTTCTTCAATAATTGATCGATTAGTTCAATATGGAATGCACAAGATTCATCTCTAACGCCACATCACGAAGACATAAATTCTTTGTCTATTGCATGCCTTGGGTGTCCACGTATCCACACCATGTATAAATAAGAGATCTTGGTTTTTCTGTCAACATTTTAAATACATACATATCACGCTGTATCCTTGCGGGGTAGGCAGAGAGAACAGATCTCCAAACTGTTATATCCAAGTACATTTTTTTCGCCTCTTCCACATTCATACAGGTTTTTCTGTCAACATTTTAAATACATACATATCACGCTGTATCCTTGCGGGGTAGGCAGAGAGAACAGATCTCCAAACTGTTATATCCAAGTACATAATTTTCGCCTCTTCCACATTCATACATCTCGTCATACACAATCTTTATTATTCATCCTTTTCACTTTATGTTTTAAATTCTGTTCCATATGATCCAGCCATCTTTTCCTCGGTCTGCCTCTTCCACGTACACCTTGCATTTCTGTTTTGTATACTCGTTAGTCATTCTTTCTTCATTCAATTATCTCAACATATCCAAACCGTCTTAAAGCTCCTTTCTTCATCTTACTTAAATATTAATTTTAGCCATGCATTCATTTCTGATGTCTTGATTCCGCCTTCTTTTCATAAATTGGCACTCTACAATTTCTTCTCAGTGCACGCATCTCCTCATCTTTTATCCTGCCAAATCCAATTTTCACTTCCATACGTCAAGGTGGGCACCAACATAGTATTATGTATTCTCATTGTCGATACTCTTGATTTGCGTGTTTGTTGTATATTACATTTAGTGCTCTGTTTACCTTGTTCCCTGTCACTGTCTTTCTTTCAATGTTCCTTTCAACTCGCCCATCACACGTAAATATACTAACCACATAATAGAGCTCATCAACATTTTATAATTGACTAAAAATTATGACTATACCTCATCAAAAGTTTTAAGGCATATTTCCTTCCGGATTGGCTCTCAGCTACCTTTTTCAAATAAATATCACAATATAAAGTTCATATAGATCGCATTAGGACTTCGTTCTGAATCACCATTAGTCAGGCTCGGTTTAAAATGAGGCAATCAATACGTGACGGAGGAGGGTTGGTCGGGTTCAGGTAGAGTAGTCGGGTTTTTTTTTTGCAAAACCAAACCGAAATAGTTAGTTCTAAATCAGCTTGTTTCGTATACATATCAGAGCCTTGTTTTCCTCGGTATCTTAAAAATTACATCTATCGACTAGATGCTGCTTACGAATTTGTGGAATGGGCAGTCGTAAAATACTTTTCTTTTTGCACTGTAGAGACACGATGGCTCGTAACCTTTCAAGCGAGCGTTGAACTCGATCTCCATTTGTTTCTGCCCCTTCGTTTTTGGTCAATTTTTCTATTACCTTAACTCCATATTATTTTCTGGATTTCTTCTGTCGGTTTTTTGCTTGACTGTCCCATACTTAATCTATTTTAAAAATGTTCAAATAACCGCTGGAACCTGGATTTAAAAAAAAAGGCATTCCAGTCTGGTTTTCACTTACGGCCCATTAAAACATTTTTCTGATTGGTTGGAAGAGATTGCCACATGACAATAAACTTGCCAGGTTAAATAAAAAAAAAGTGGCAATCCCTTCCAACCGAAATGAAATTAATATTGTGCGTATCGATCAAAATCGATTCCACAACCACCGGGTTGGAAGACAAACATCTTATTAACTAGCAATTGTATTTAAAAAAATACTGTGGTTTAAGTAAAATGCAAAATTATTTCATCAGTAACATACAACCCCTCGTAATTTCTTGAAATGTTTTAACGGAGTGATTGGAAATCTACTTATAAACAAAAGCAAACAGGCGGATTGCTTGAACAAGCGAATAATTATTATTATTGTTTCTCGTATACTTTTTGTTTCCCAAGTGGCCGGAAACAATTCCACGGTATACGAGTACACTCGTGTAAACCGTCTTTACAGAAACACAAAGTAAGTATAATAGTAACTATCCAGTTTCGGTTCCAGCGATTATTATCGATTCGGGGAAATGTTGAAATATTGAGCAGGCTAATAATAAAACCTCAGCTTAATTTCGAGCGTGAATCATGTATGTGCTCGAAACATGCGGCGAATGATTAGTTTATCTGGATAACTACGTCATTATTTTTCAAATACATTTTCAGTACATTAATCGTGTTAGAAAAATATAATCTGTTACCGGCCAAATTTTATTCTATGGAATGTCGAAAAGTTCAAGAATAAAATGCGTACAGTTAAGCAAACAAATTTCTTTTGGGTGCTATATAATTTTATTCAAAAAGTTCTGTGTAAAGAATCCTGTTTTTTTATTATTTCAGTGTTGTGATGTATTTATATTGATATATAGCAAAAACCTTTAAATGTCTGAAGTTGCGCATAGACAGTGAGAGCGGAAATGTGTATAATAAAGCTAGCAAAAAATGGTAATCGAAGCAATATGCGAGATGAGAATGAATGTTCATGAAACTAATAGGAAAAAATAGATATAAGCTTTATAAGACCAATATATGTTACTTGTATGGAACTGAATGCTGGGCAACAACAACAACCGAATCCCCTGAACAGATATGTTATATTGTCGAAATACTCATGCTGGCTGCAATGGATCTCAGGAGCGAGCAAGAAAGACAAAATAAGAAATGAGTATGTGGGAGTTACAGTGAAAGTTACTCCGATCTCGCTGGAATTGGGAGAAACTTAAGCTTTGGTGATGTATACATGTACAAAGGAAACTAGATGAATTTGTGGGAAAACAGAACCTTTGACTCTGGAGATGATTTTGGACTGAGTACGGTTGAGAGAAGCGATTCGTCACGCAGACACCAAATAATTGGGAAAATGATGATTGATATTTATAAAAATGTATAAACATATAATATTATACAATAAGAACTCTTACAGCGCTATTTGATAAATTAAGTAATAATACATACATAAATCCTATATATTTAATACGCTTATGAAATCATACCTGAAAACGTAGAAAATTGAACCCCGATCGCTATAAAACTCTGGACACAAGCTATTCGACTACATCTAAATCACAAAACTACAGGCAGTTCTCGATTTTCGTACAAAATTGGTTCCTAACATGAAATATATTAATATTTTGCATTCATGAATATTTTACTTATGTTTCCATTCATTTTTTTATAGTTCTATAGCATGATGTGTTTGAATTGCCCCACGTATTTGTGATACACGCTCTCTATTGGGATTACATTATTACGTGATATTAAAAAAAATTATCAAGATGCTTGAAAGATTCATTCATGTTCTTAACTGTTAAGTTTTAACTATGGGTTTTTAATTATCAGCTTATGTTTCAGTCGTATCCTAGTTACCTCTTGTAGGTCAAATAGGTCTTCATTTACCAAAGGTTCTTAGTGAGTTTTAATTAACTCATTAATGCCTTCGTTGGAAGAAATAGCTAGTTAAATGTACAAAACTCAATTAGCCTAGTAAATGTACAAGTTCGAAAAAACATGTACAAAAGTCGAGGACTACTGTATTGTTTCTATACTTAATCCAAAGCAGTGTTCGATAACATCAAATTGTTCAATATCTAATATTTGGTTTAGATAAAGAACGAAATATTTTAACCCCTGAGCATTGCGCTTTGTGATTAAATATATATTATATGTCCATGTACATTATTTTATTTATTTCAACACTTGGTTATACTCGTACAGTATGCAATCAAGCGTTCGTATTGTCTGACGACGGTAATCTCTTACATCCAACTTGACAATAATTTCAAAAATATGTGTTATATATGGGTTAAATATTAACATTATTGATCTCAAAACAAATATAAAATATATAACGGAAAAATAATAAGAATAAATTTGTTAACCATTGTGATAACGATAAAAATACCTCGATTCAAAAAGTACCGAGTACCGATTACTACAAAATGCTCCGAGAGAAGTACAACGTAAAATGTAATGCTGACTCTTGTTTGGATGTTTTGTGATGATGGCCTAGTTCCGGGAATATTGAGTGAAGAAAATTATTTTTATATCGTTGTGTTCATCATAAAATACCAAAATAATATCGTAAAAACAAGGAGAAACGACGTTTTACTGCTAACTAGTATACATATTTTTTCACTTAACAAATCATGCATGCATATCATCACATTGTATTCCTTGCGGGGTAGGTAGAGATAACATATCTCCATAATTTTCTGTCCAGACGTACAACTTTCTATTGTTCTTACTTCTCACTTTACCTTTTAAAAATCTGGTCCACCTGATCCAGTCACGTTTTCTTCGTTGTATTGTATTACATTACACTTTCGTTGCATATAGTTAACAACCTGGCGGGCTTGCCACGTGGCAATCTCTTCCAACCAACCAGAAATATGTTAAAGTGGCCTTAAGTGAAAATTAGACTGGAATCCTTTTTAAAAATATCTGTGTTCCACCGGGATTTGAACCTCCGGGCTGGGATACAGGCTTCTTACCAAAGATGCCACGGAGGTCGTCTCGTTCTACTTCTTCCACGCACACCTTATACCTCTAAATCGTATACTCGTTTAGTCATTCATTATCTATCTCATGTTCAAACCCTCTTAATGCTATTTTCTTCATTTCACCTTCTTTCATACATTGACACTTAACAATTATTTCTTAGTGCACACATATTCATCTTCATTGACTTTCATACATCGCCAACACACTACATGGTATGTGTTGCTATTTTTGATACCCTGTCGCTACCCTTCTTTCTAATTGTTCACACGTCAACATATCGCTCATGTAATATAACTGATCTACCTGTTCCAATTTGTTCATTATGGTCTGACATATTATATGTTATAATCCTCGTATAAGAAGGATTGCCTTATTCAAAATGAAATAATCGGATATTTGGAAGTCTTCGAAATTAAAACTCTATTTAAATTTCACAGGTCTTACTTATTACACCGCAAATTTATCGCTTGAACAGCCAAATTTTTGGAAAAAAAATCTGTCTTTTTCTCGGAACAAGTTGAATTCTCTATTTTTCATTCATTCCGAAATAAATTGCCGTCTTTTCAAAAGATAAAGTTTTTCACCCCGCAAAGATGTGGCCGGCTCTTGCCAGCCAAAATGAAGAAGATCCCTTTCAAAGAATAAGGCGGAATATTTACAAATCCACCGTAAATTTCTGGCGTAGGCGATTTGCATAAATACAGACACTTCTCTCTCATTTCGCTCTCTACAAATTCTTCATATCCGACTTCTGATTTCGTCTTACCCTATTCCAGAAGTTGCCAGACTTGAAGATTCTACGAAAATGTTATTAATATGTAAAAAAACATCAAATATTTTTTTGTTTTAAATACTTCCGTGCAAATTAATTATTTAGAATATGTACAGCTTTGAAGGAAATTCTTCCACTTAACATACATACCATCACGTTATTCCCTTTTGGAGTAGACATAGAGGACAGATTTCCGCCTTTGCTTCATTTACAATCAACATCTCGCCATACACGATATACTGTTTCGCATGATTTCAAATTGAGCGGGTTTTTTTTTATTCTATTTTTTAAATTCTTGAATAAACACAACTTTGTTTTTTTTTTTAAATATTGGTCATTGAAGTATAATGTATGACATTCAAACACACAAAAAATATCCGCCAAATGTCCACGTCTTGCAGCTCCACAAATGTCCACTCTTTTGTAAAAAAAAATCGATGACATTTTAGCATAATTGCGGTTCTAACACTCCAATAACGCGAATAATTTCGTCCTTCAGCTCAGGAATTGATTGGGGGTCATTCTTAAAGACTTGGCTTTTCACGTAACCCCAGAGAAAATAGTCCAACGGTGTCAGATCACATGACCTTGGTGGCCAATTAACATTACCGTTTCCGGAGATTACAATACGTACAATAATTCAACAATTTGAACGCGTTGTTGTATTGTATACGACTCCATTTTTATAAATGTCATACATTACACTTCTCAAATGTCATAAGACCCAGGCAAGTTCGCGACGCCATCTGTGTTTTATCCAAGAATTAAAAAACCGCTCAATTTAAAAGACCCTTTGCAACTTCGTCCTTCCATTCTTTTCTCAGCGTACCTCTTCCTCGCACGCCATTCATTTCAGATACATATGATTTATTTGTGTTGTAAATCCTTCAAAACTCACTCTCCTCGTGTGCCCAAACCATCTATAGATTTCTTACTTGATTCTGCTTATAACATCTGACTCCAACAAATATTTGGCGGACACACTCCAGAATAAGTCTATTCGGCCATCAACCATCTTATGCCTGCTTCAAAAAAAATTGAAATCCATGGACATGTCTCAAGTACATTTTAGTAAATGATGCATTTCAATGACTCTGCGCACGGTGAACTGTGAACTCAAATCAACGTGCTCAGGATTGAAGGTCACTGCGGAGTATAATTATTTTTACATAAAGCATAAACGTGGTTAAAAACGAGAAATGACTTACTCACATTCTAGGTCTTAGTTATGATAATTTACAATAATCGTAAACATTTTAGCGTCAGTTCAACATTCGTAATCTTTTCGCGTACGAGACCAAAGTTACATTATCAGCTATTAACATTTTCCTCTTGTTTATTTCAAACATACCAACGGGTGAGGGGTTTACCTCTATTTCGTTTCATGTTCAATTTCTTTTACGAGTATATATGATTTTTCTTTCATTAAGATGAAATACAAAACATTAATTTCTATAGCGCTAATATATAGTCTAAGATCACTCCGAGGGCGCATTTGATTCGTTGCAGTTCTCTCTCGAAAAGTGTCTTCTTAAAACACCCCTCCGACATTTCAAAAGAAGTCTATCCAGCCGGCCACTCCGAAAGTGCGATCAAGATAAGATAGTCAGATCAATTTATTCGGGATTCCTCAAAATTGATGTTCACAAACCACATCGACACAATAGCAATTTCGAAATGAAATGTTCACTTATTGACTATCACTAGAAATCTCTATGGTCTAATCGGTAAAACGTCTATTTTCCAACTCGGAGATTCGATTTATGTTGGAACCCAATTAATTGAAAAAAACATATCCAGTCTGATTTTCACTTTAGGCCTCTTTCAGATCTTTCTGGTTCATTCTTTAATTTTCGTGCCCAGACCAGCAATTATTAATTATGCCACATGTTTCTAGTAGGGAGCAGCAGAGATCGCCCTATCATTTTCATCAATCAGGTTCCGCCCAGAGCATGTCGTCCATGTGTTCGAACAAACTAGCATGTGTTATTTGTCCTGTATAGCCCCACAATAACGTTCGCTTTCTGGTTGGTTGGAAGAGATTGCCATGAGAATAAGCCCGCCAGACTAATGTTTGTAACGAAAGTGTAATACAAAAATCTTCGACTATATTTAACCAAATGTTAATTTACAAGTGTTTAGCCCACTGCCGAACATATTGGGCATCTCTGATTTCATTCTAAACGTTGAGGGGTGGCTAAGAAAACTCGCCCCTACGGACAAATTTTCCAATTCAACAACACCCAGTCTGACACTGAGAACTTTCCAACACCGCAACCGTAACAAAGGAAAATCAACTTCTCCGCCCTGCATCGACCATCGCCTTTCCCTTATCTGCCACTTCCTCGTCCAAGTCCGCTTTTGCAATACTTGGAAATGGTCGAGATCGGTGACCGGCGTCTATTTGAAATGATGTCTATTTGAAATTATCCTTTTGTTCCGGGAAATTGAGAAAACTATTAAATATCCGGGTTCTGAGAAAATAACGTCTATAGATCGATGTTGAATATTTTCGTTCATGGACTTCCTTGTCGACGAGTATATCCAGATGTCGTTTATATTTTTATTTTATCCAGAATCTTGAGAACTTTTTTTTGTAATTTTAATATTTTAAATATTTAATAATAAGTTACTTTATTATTCCACTATTTACATTAATCCCGCGACACATGTTTCACCTCCGATTAGTTAAGTAATAAATTTGTATATAGGTATAGCCTTGACAAATGTTTGTATAGTAATTTACTTGTTTAATAAAAAAAATTAAAAAAAATGTTTCACCTCCTTTCTCGATGCTTGGCATCGGCGGAATAATTGGTGAAAACTTCAACTAACATTTTTGTCTAAATGTTTAAATTTTGGTTAACATATTTTTGTTCATTTCATACGTACATAACGTCACAAACAGAACGCCAAACTTTCCTATCACAATATATTTCCTTCACCTACTCCAAATCCATACATATTCTCATATAGTCCATTTTCTTTCTCATACTTGAGCTTTCCTTCTTTCAAAATGTCAGTAACTTCGTCCAAACATACTTATCTCGGTCATAGTCTACCACGACTCCCACTCTTGCTTGCCATTATAAATGTGTTTAATTAATTAATATTTCTTCGCCACCCGTTCAACATGTCCAAATCATCGTGCTCTTTTTCACTACATAAACGTCCTTAATTACATTTCTTATTCTATCATACACCGACACACCACATATGCTTCTCAGTACACATATTTACTTGACTCGTTTAATTTATTTTCTACGTCCCTTACATCAATGTTGGTACTGATACTCTATTGTGAATAATCATTTTAGCCGATATATTGATTGTTACTTACCAATAATCCCAAGTAATAGTTTTCAAATATACCTATGAGTATATTGTTTTACTCGTCAATTGTATAGAATACAATAATTTATAGTCATTTATTCATCAATTAAAAATATGTTAACAGACTTGAATGTGAGGAGACTTGAGAAACATTTTTTGTTTGATTCATACCCGAAACCTCTTATTTATATAACCACTACTAAGTTTCGGAAGTCGGGCTACTATCGAAACATATGTCATTAGTCTCATCAAAATTACAACAATGACGCCCTAGTGTATAGAGTTGAAAATTTCTTCAAAATGTCTAGATTGCTTCTCCTTTCCAACAATGGGTTTCCGCCAACCCGGAAGGCCTTCGTTAAACATCCACTGATTGTGTACAGCGCGCAACGTCTTTTCTGCTGTAAAACGAGCCGAGGGAACTTGTTAGTGGCAGGATTTCTTAGAAGAGCGAATTGTCATCGTATACGCTCCGCTTCTCTGCTTCCATTTTTAACTGAGTGACATTAATCAAGAACGATATTATTTCTGGGACATAGATGATTTGAACTACTCTTCCTATTATAAACCATAAACAATTTAAATTTCAAACTAATACAACCTTCGTGACCTAATGATATAACGCTCAATTTTCATTCCAAGATTAGTGATCCAGTTGGAGCTTGATTTTTCGAGCCCGGATCTAGTCTGCCTTGAAGGTGAATGATCAGGTTCGAGTCTAACTTTAACTTTGTGCTATTTTACATTATCGTTGTCAATAGTACAACCTAGCTGGTTGAGCGCGTGAACTATTTTACATTATCGTTGTCAATAGTACAACCTAGCTGGTTGAGCTCGTGAACTATTTTACATTATCGTTGTCAATAGTACAACCTAGCTGGTTGAGCTCGTGAACTATTTTAGTAATCTATTATATTTCAAGTTTTCCTCTCACTTTTTGACAATTCACATTTTTCACTCTATGAGCATCCTCAAAATTGTATTGCATTATACTTAAGCTGTATACAGTACAATATGACGTGCTTATGGCCATGTGGCAATATTTTTCAACCAATCAGAAACGTGTTCAGACGAGTCTTTATTGTAAACCAGACTGGAACAATTATAAAAAAAAATCTGGCTAACGGAATCGAACCCGCAAATATCTTATCAATTGGACTCTGGAATAAACAGTTTGACTGGAAGATATAACCTGTATCGCAGTATGCTCACTAAGTTGTATTTTGTACAGTGAAAGTGTTGTACAAAGGAGAATATTATTTAGATCTTTTCAATTTCTGTGTACAAAAATAATTGTTTTTACATCACCATTTTACGTATTTGATCTATTTTTGTCTTATTTCGTCGAACTCATTATTTTCCATCTTGTACGTTTTGTTTTTAAGCTTTCTCCAATACAGTACTACTTAAACTGTGGCCCCCGGACCAGTGGTGGTTCGCATCGAGAGAATTACAAAACAAAAATAAAAATTATGCATTTAACCATCCGCAATATACTCGTATTAGGGGGACCGGAAAGTTATCAACATTTTGGGACTACCCTTTTAGTCAGTTTGTCTCGAGACACGGTTCAGGAAACACGTATTTTTTGTTACCGTTAGAAAGTCCTTTACTGTCCATGCAGTGAGACTCTGGAATCAGTTACACACTAATATAAGACTCGCTACGTCCTTGGTATGCTTTAAGAAGCGACTGAATAATGTGTTTCGTAAAATAACGTGTTTCATTCCTGATTTTTTTTCTTTTGTTTTCCTCTATCATCCCTTCCTATTCCTTTGATTGATGATATGTCACTTTATATGAAAAAGAATGTTCGGGTGATTTTCCGTTTTTATCCGGCATATGCTCACATATGTGTTTATGGATTTCGTGGGGATGGATAGTCATTTGAATGATTTATGCGACCATGTATGTAACTTGCTTCATTTAATTTTGTCTGGTTGGTTGGAAGTGATTGCCACCTCGCAATAAGCCCGCCAGATTGTATTTGCAATAAAAGTGTTAAATAAATAAAAGCGAAAGTTGTGAATTTATTGTTTTTGTTTAGAATTATTTTTTACCGTTATTTATAAACAATGTCAAGACCAACAATCGATGAGGGGAATATTTGCGTTATTGCTTGCTGTTTTTATTCGACCAAGGAATGAAGGGAGACAAATTCACGAAAAAAATACAGATACGTACGGAGATGTTTTAAAACTTAATAAATGTCATAGGTGGTTAAAAAATTGAAAAATGGTGATAGGAACCTCAGGGGCGTTCCTAGAACGGGAACGCCCATAAATTGGATGATTTGCTGACGTCATTAGTGGAATCAGATCCTCAAACATTCGGGGAATTGACAACTAAGCTTGGTTGTCCATGGTCAATAGTTCAAGAGCACCTTCATCGTATGCAGCGAAGAACTATCTGTGCATCTCTCTTGCCCAGGTATGAAATCGACCCGTTTTTGCGGCGAATTGTTACTTGCGATGAGAAGTGGGGTACTGTACAATAATCCTATGCAAAAAAAATAATGGCTTTCTTCGGGTCAGGTACCTGTTCCTACTAAATAATCACTAACAATGTGAAATGACCTCTGTGTAACACATCGATCAATAAGTACCTGGACTAACCAACAGATGGCGCATCTAATAACAAATCGATACCATTCTCAGTTAGTACAAACCTTTAGAAGCTACGTGTCAAACTGTCATGACATTGTGTCATTGAGTTACAGTGATTTTAGTTACGCTACTTTTACTATTTTCAAAACAATGGAAACACCGAATTTCGTGTAGTGATAAAACATTGCTTTTTAATGGGAAGAAATACCGTTCACACTCAGGGATGGCTTAAAAAGTGTTATCCGGGCTCTGCTCTGTCGAAAACAACCATTTGTCGGTGGTATGCTGATTTCAAACGTGGTCGTACAGACACAAATTATGCTGAACGCTCTGGTCGTCCAAATAAGGATATTACACCAGAAAACATAAAAAAAACTCAAAACCGTGATGGAAAATCGCAAAGTAAAATTGCGTGAGATAGCTGACATCCTGAAGATATAATTTGGTAGTGTTTACACTATTTTGCATGAATATTTGGTCATGAAAAAGCTTTTTTCGAAATGGGTGCCGCGTTTGTTCACAATGGAACAGAAACAACAACGCATCGATGATCAGAGCGCTGTTTGGCACTATTTACGCGAAATAAACGAGAGTTTTTGCGTCGGTATGTGACAATGGATGAAACTTGGATCCACCACTATACTCCGTAATCAAATCGGCAGTCAGCTGAGTGGAGAGCAGCCGCTGAAAGTCGTCCGTTTTTTTCATTGTTTTGAAAATAGCAAAAGTAGCGTCACTTAAACCACTGTAACTCAATGACACAATGTCGGAATGTCATGAAAGTTTGACACGTAACTTCTAAAGGTTGGCACTAACTGATAATGGTATGGATTTGTTATTAGAGGCGCCATCTGTTGGTTAGTCCCGAGACTTATTGATCGATGTATTACATATAGTGTATGTTTTAGCGCCCCATTGACTTTGTTTCCTTTGTAAATTTCATGAACATACGGTTAGTAACACACGAAAACACTTTTTCTTACTTCATTTAATTTACTCTACTCTTTTCATTATTTTTTTTAATTACATTTTCCAAAGTAATGTCAATGTAATAAAATGTCAAGGTGCAAATAGTCGATTTTTAAAGGGTTGTTATCACGCATGTTCTTATTGAGTTAGATGGAGAAAGCAGGTTTTTATTTCAGCCTGTGCATATATTTATCTTCACCCGTACACCATATGAAGTTCTCAGTATTTTTCACTGTACCACGTTTTCCTTGATCTTTCAAACTTGTTATACCCTCTATTTCATAATTTTTGGAAATAATTGGAGTGTTTGTGTATTTAAATATAGCGTCATGTTGACGTCACGGACATTTTAACACCCACTTTCAGTAATTTATACAAACTAGGCGAACATCTCCCTCGAGTCGTCACATTGTGTTGCCTTCGCGCCGACCGCAATCAACCACTACTGGGGTATCTTGTACCCGCTTCTCAGCGAATAATCCCCGATACTCGCTGCCGTCACGGGTCAACGTACCTCCGACTTCCGCTTACCCTCCATTATTACTCCGCTTCCACTTCCGGACTCCGCTTACACCCTCATCTTGAATTCCGTTTTAGATCGTAAAACTCCCGCAGAGATCCAATACCCGCCACCTGCCTCGGTTTATTTTTTGCTCGATTTCTCTTATGCATAAATCGGCGCGTATTTGCATAAAATATCTAACATAGCATTACCCCTTCTTTGAGATATTGGAAGAAAAGTTTCGTGTTCAATTCTATGAAGGAGGAATGATCTACGAAAAGGTAAAAATATCCATGTAAATATGAGCCAGAATTCATAGTCCGGCCTAAATACTAATTTCTAAACTTATATTTTTGTGATTTATATCTAGTCAGGCCTTTTACACTCCAAAGTTTTAAGTAAGGTAATTAAACCACATTACTAATTTTTTAAAGGAAAATACGATAAGTTTATTCGAAATTTAACTTGAAATACCTATTTTTTTAGTAAAAAAAGATGATTCAGCTTTTTTAGTGTTAAGTTCGGACTAAGAATTCGGACCATAATCTGGAAAGTGTCAGGCCGATCATGATTTATAGTTTCGAAACTAGAACCAACACAACTAGAAGAAAGAGCATACTTCGGTCATTCGAGATCAAAATATAAAAAAACTATCGCAGGAAAAAATCTTCGAGATAGGGTCAGAAACTTAAGCCCGACAGACCCTGAAACATAGGCGAAATAGTCAGATGGATGAGAAAGAGAAGACGATGCCAGAATGATCATGTGGATACGATGGACAGTGAATTTGAACACATGCCCGCAAGACATTACATCTCAGAAAAACTGCCTAGAGACTGTTAGCGTTCTACGTCCCAGAAATGATTTTCGCAACAAAACAGATCCAATATTTACACCAAGAAGACTTCAAAAGCACTTTGTTTTTTTTTATGTTTGTGTTTATGTTGTATGTATTTGATTCAGCTCATAAGCGCCATTAAATAAATTAAAGTGGAATACTGTATAAAACTTAGTTTAAACCGAGATGTCAATAATGAATAACTAGTATTCACTAGTATGTTGGCACCGGTAAGATGTGTTTACAATCCAATAACCGCGTTCCAACGGGAATGTTCTCATAACATACTCGTAGAATCCGTGATTCATCTTCTTATCGTGTAAGATGTGTTTACAATCCAATAACCGCATTCCAACGGGAATGTTCTCATAACATACTCGTAGAATCCGTGATTCATTTTCTTATCGTGTCAAATGCGCTAAATTATTTCCGCTCAGAATGCACGAATATTCCACGAATCAAGTCCTCGGGTGCAAGACACGGGACTCCTTGGCCTCGGCGCTGCAACAAGTGTCGTATGGACTACTCACCGTAGATACAGAGAATTGGGAGAACCAAATACTACGTTTTTGACACGACCATGGATACCAATAATATAATTATGACACGACCGTGGATACCAATAACATTATAATTATGACACGACCATGGATACCAATAATATTATAATTATGAAACAAAAACTGGTTGACTGGGAGAAATTGTTTTAAAGCAATAAATCCGCCAGAAGTAGTTGTAAGAAAGTGATAAATAATAATAAAATGGGGAATATTACGTGTTGAATCATCTCAAAAGCCATCTTCAATATAGTGTAAAAACATTTCATGTCTAATCCAATCAAATTATGCCATATGAAATAGTAACCCTTGAAAGTGTACCCTCACGACTAACCGCCAACTCATAACAATATCCAACTCATTATGTACGTCCACCGGAGCTTCTGCCCTCCCCCACGAAAAGGTTACGTCAATGTCGAATGTTACACGGCCTATCGTGTTACTATTCTGCCTGTTTGTTATGTAATGACCAAAATTATTGTTGAAACTCGATATGTACTGTTCATTTAATCCTTGCAACCTCCCAACCTTCAAATAAATCGCTTTTGTTGCTTTTGTAATAATCACAAAGTAAGGCTTCTTTTATGATCTTATTATTTTTCGTATTTGTTAGTTCAATAGACCAAAATATTATATAATAAATTAAAATATGAGCTCGAAAAAAATGCCTCGAGGCTTTATATCAGTTTCCCAAAATGTGGTAGGGGGCGGTGGAGGAATCTAGGGTTTCTTGCTGGTCTCAGGGGCGCCCTATACTGCCCCTTGAGAAGCAACTGGGCAATATGAGAAAACGTTTAAAATATTGATTACCTTAACATTTTTAAGCTAACACTTAACTATTCAGGCACACTTGCAGTAATACATCGTCGCGAGACTCATACCTATCACCCGTGCGTACATGTTGGTCCAACGGTCCTATAATACGAGGGTAACTTTATTTTCCAAGGAAACGTACATTGTAAAATTCAAGTTATAACCAATTTGCTTAAATAACAAGACGACATGCCTTAACAAGCGAGTGTTAGCATGTGTGTACTATATGTAGTTGCGCGCACTTTCGACGATCATATAAGGCCAGCTCGCAGCAGCAGGAATTTTTGCATGTTATGTCTACTTTACTATACAATACTATAAATGTATGAGAAGTTATTTAAATCACTATTTGAAATCTTAAATTACTATTTAAAAAATCCATAAATTATAATGCAGCAATAGTTACAATTGTATTATTAGTTGAGATAGATATAAAGTTTTCCCGAGGGGAGGTACTGAAAAAAATATTTTGGAAAAGGTAGCGGAAAGACAAAAAAAAGTTTGGGAAACTGATTTATATTCAATTGTAATTTTCTCGATATCTATCTGTTTTAGTATTATCATTTGCAGACTCTAATGGACAGGTGGATACTACTTCTTATTCATTATTGACATCCTGGGTTTATGTCCTTATTGAGAGAGGCGGAGAAAACAAATATCCAATTCATTCTATACTGACACACATCGCCATGCTTATTCTCCTATTGTATAAAGACTTTTCATTCTTCCGCCTTTCAGAATTTGATAGGTTTGATCGTGTCACGTTTTTCTAGGTTTTCCCAAATCTATCGGACTTTCTGTAGTAGAGAACGTACTAGTGTAGAGTATTTTTGTAAATATTTTATCATTATTCATGTCTTACTTTCAAATCTTATTTCACGTGAATTTATTTATTAGATTTTTATTAATTCAAAAATACATCGCTCTTTGAGGTTATATTTTATCACGAAATAGTACTACACAAATCGTGTATTTTTATGATTTTAATACGAATTTGAACGTTAAACTATTTTATAATAATTTTCTGTTTATAATCAACCTTTAATTATTTTACGATAATTTTGAAATAATGGTATCAAATCGATGGCCATATTATAATTTATGCATTTTCTCTTCGACTTCGAAATTCCTTTCTTCATCTTAACACTAAATTTCAGGCTTCTCTTTATATGGCTATTTTCCTCTTTTAGAAAATATTTATGTACCTACATATACTCGTATATAATCATAAATAATATTTATGTACCTAAATATACTCATGCATACACATAAATAATATTTATGTATCTATGTATATAAACATGAAATGGCAATGCGCAGGACATGTAGCCAGAATGCCAGATTCCCGGTAGACGCCCGAAATAATCCAATGGTACCCAAGAGGCATTAAAATGCCCAGAAGAAGACCGAAGGTACGCTGGATAGATGAAATCAGGAAGCATGACAGCATCACATGGCACCAACGAGCAAAAAACGAACTATTTGGAGTCAACATGGGGAGACCTTCATCCAGCAGTGGATCGACCCTGGTTGACAAAGATGATAAACATTAATAATATTTATGTAGCTACATATACTCGTATATAAACATGATTATTATTTATGTGTCTACATACACTCGTACATAAACAAATATTATATATGTACCTGCATATACTCGTATCATCAAAAATAATATTTATCTACCTGCATATAATCGTACATAAACAAATATTATTTATGTACCTACATATACTCGTGTACAAACAAATATTATTTATGTACCTACATATACTCGTGTACAAACAAATATTATTTATGTACCTACATATACTCGTGTACAAACAAATATTATTTATGTTCCATGTACTCGTATACAAACAAATATTATTTATGTACCTACATATACTCGTATACAAACAAATATTATTTATGTACCTACATATACTTACAAACAAATATTATTTATGCTCCTACATGTACTCTTATACAAACAAATATTATTTATGTACCTACATATACTCGTATACAAACAAATATTATTTATGTACCTACATATACTTACAAACAAATATTATTTATGCTCCTACATGTACTCTTATACAAACAAATATTATTTATGTACCTACATATACTCTTATACAAACAAATATTATTTATCTACCTACATATACTCGTATACAAACAAATATTATTTATGTACCTACATATACTCTTAAACAAACAAATATTATTTATCTACCTACATATACTCGTATACAAACAAATATTATTTATGTACCTATGATTCGTATAGAAAGAAATAATGTTTATGTACCAACATAAATTCGTATACAAACTTACATGTTTTACTATTGTTTTCTTTATAGTGGTAGAATAATAAATAATCTTTGGAATACTTAGTAACTACATCGATAAAATTAAATATAATTAAAACTAATTAACTGGCATCTTTTTTTCTTCACGAATACTTAAATCTACCCTTAACACATTCACAACGAAAGTCCGGGTGGTCTTAACTTTTTTATTTTGTTTTTAAGTTGATGCGCATGGGAAAATTATGACCTTAGTGTAAATTACACATTTTTAAGCATATTTGTGCAATACATTTTTGTGTAACTTGAGGCTCATGACTCCGCGGTAATGCAATGAACTTCCGTGCGGAAGGTTGCCGATTCAAACTCCGCACTGTGCTACTCCCCTCAAATATTCGGAGGTATGGGGACCCATGACTTCGGACATATATGATATATCTTGAAAAAAAAAACATGTCGGTGTGCTCCGATCGTCTCTTTTCGGTGTACCAACGGATCCAGTACGGCGGTGTAGCCGGTGAGTTTGCTGTCCGGGTTAGTCACTTAAAAAAAGAAGGAAAGAAGCATTATTCCACGGCGCTGAATTTGAATGGCTAGGGGATCCTCGATTACGAGGTTCAGCAACGACGACATTCGTGTATTTATTTAACTTTAAAATATCTCTTATCTCTTTATTTCTTACAGGTTGAAATTTTCTCAATTGACTTTCATTGCTCAGAAAAATAACACTTGAAAAATAACAATAATAATTTAGGTGTGATGGTATAATTGTATTATATACCTATTTAGTTAAATGTCAATCTAATGTATTTCTAATTCCACTGGGAATCCTAATTTTTTACCATTTTAGTAATAAATTCTGTATTACAATGAAATTTAAAATCCTCGTATGTACTGGTCGTATCGTTACAAATGGACACGTCGATATCGATGGAAACACAAAAGAGTCGTATTATTTGTACTCAGACATGTATTATTCGGCAGCCATTCATGCTCCCTCCGATTGTACGGCTCGGCTCGGGTGACGTGTGCATTCCGATGTGCGCGATTGCGATCTTTTGCCACTCGAGTCACATTCTGACAGGGTTGCCACCTTTCGTTTTCTCGAAATTTGTTGACATTTTTTTTAAATAAAATAAAAGAGCAAAAAATTAACAAAAACTAGTTCCTTGCGTATGATTGTGCAAAATGTTGGACGAAAAGTAAAAAAATGTACTCTGCATTTGTAGATTCAGAGAAAGCTTATGACCGTGTGATAAGGACCATTTTACGGAAAGTATTGAATGAATATGGTGTTGAACGTATGTTAATACGCGGTATTGCGTTGCTATATGCTGATAGTAGAACCTCCTTAGGAATGGTTCCTTGACTGAGTGATTTATATTACAAAAGGGATGAAACAAGGATGTCATGTCACTCTGGTTATTCAATATCTATATAAACTCGCGTGTAAAAGATCTCTAAAGGTCATTTTGTGGCATAAAAATGACGAACGCGAATGTATATGGACTGATGACATGGTAATGTTAGCGAAGAATACATGACAGGAACTTCGTAGGTAGAGCATAAGAAAACATTTACATCACAATCCTCATTACATTACCATTAGGAATCGACCCGAAATCTCCGGGTTGGAAGGCATTCGCCTTCCTAATTACGTTATATAATATGTAGGTCGTCAATCATAAAGAAAAAAATAAACACGTGGAAACTGGTAAAATTTTCACCATCCCTGACTCACCAATATGCCTATTTGGCTCCCTTGACATACAACAAGATGCCGAATACAATAAATGTAAAAACGTTCGAAAATTTCAGGCAGTGGATCGGAACATGATTGTTATTGCGATAGGATTTTGATTACTTGGGCTTGCAGTAGGGATGACTTGTAGCAAAGGTTTGTGTGCTCTCTTGAGTGTGGTGTGTTTTTGGTAACTGTGTGCAGGACATTGTGGATGGACTTTTGGTTTGTCGGAAATTATGAAGTATGCGTGGTTTAACTCACGTAATAGATACAATGTAATTAGATCTCACTACTTATCAAGTTGATAAGAATTTATGACCTCAGTAAGATACAGGCAAAAACCTACTGGGGACATGACAAATGAAAGGCAACAAACCCAGATCAATATAAATTGAGTATCCATGTTAAATTACATTTTTTGCTTATTTTTCATAAATGATGTACGAGTATTTATACAATTGTGTAAATAAATAAAATTCGCCATGTCCAATTATTCTTTTCTAGGTTTTTTTATATATATTTTTTAACCTGGCGACTTTATTACCATGTGGCAATCTCTTCCAACCAACCAGAAATGTGGTTTTTTATAGGCCCTAAGTGTTAACCAGGTCTTCCTCTACCACGCCATGTAAATGTTTCGTAACGCATTCGTTTGACATGCCCTAAATCAGAAATCTCCGATTAAAAACGGAACGATTGTGCCCCTACATTTTTAATCCATTGTGTGTAGTCTCCGCCGGCCGTATCTGGTTGGGTCGGGCCGAATCCCGATAATTTTAATCACTTTTAATTGAACGCGGACCGTTCGAAGTGTACGACGCGATTCGATTGCATCATTCCAATTGTTTAACTTTATCAGCGCTTCCCAACCTTACTCACTCCACGTCACCACTAAAAAAGATAACAATATGCTTATGACACATCGATGTATAGTTCAGAGCTAGTTTGCACATTGTCCCTAAATTGCCGTATATATGCAAACAGGATCCAGCCTACGAAATATTGTTTTTATTTATTTGATGTTTTAAACTTTTAATATAAGTGCTTCCATATCTCGTTTTACGAAAGAGATATGCTCCTGAAAAGTTATTCATATTTTAAAGTATTATTTTATATAAATGTGCATAACGTATTGAAAAAACAATGAAATATTTGAGAAAAATCTTTAAATGTTTCTAAAATTTGTAAAACAAATAAAACGTACGTATGCCATATAAATAAAAATATTTTCAGCATTTGTAATGAAGAATGAAAACATTCCATGTCGGAAGCAAAAACTTATTTAATTTATAGGACAATTTTATACAACACCGTTTTAGAGAGCACCCTCTTCTCAAGGGCGCTCTATATACAAAATTTTCTTGAACGAAGTAGTTTTTGAACTAATCGTCATCCAACTCTTAGTTGTCTTAAAAATTGAGAGCAATTTAAATTGGTCGATTCCTTTAAAAGTCCTCAGAAAAATATTCCGTGTATCGATTTTTTTTCCAATTACGTAATAACGAAAATCTGTTAAAAGAGGGTCCTCGATGGTAAAACGATATATGAGTTTATTGAATGAACACTACAAATAATGCACATGTATGCGCAAAAATACCAAACAAGTGAAATCTTGATTTCTCAGTTAAAATATCATTGCATAAAAGCCCATACAATGAATGTTTCCTTAAATATTTTATTGTTGTTGAAGTGTGGGTTTAATATTTTATGACAGTGATGTCTAACTTGTTTTACACATAAGCTGTTTTGCATTAAAACATTGGACATGTTTTCAATATTATAAAAGCAAAATAAATGTTTATTTACTTCAAAATAACTAATTAATATTTTTTCTATCTTATAGTCAAAAAAATTTTTCAAGAAGTCTCGGCAGACTGCGAACTTAATGTTGGCGGGCCGCATGTTTGATATGCCTGCTTTATCGCATATTTACTTTCAAATAGAAGATACTTAACGTATTTTACAGCTCACATTGTTTTGAAATCGATCTAAATATATGTTGTAATAATTCTTCTTCTTCTTCTTCATCTTATTTTAGGCCTGTTGGCCTGTTATGGTCCTGCATCATTGTTTGCCTCCTGCGATGTCGACTGCCAGCTGTCTCCATCTTTTGGGAGGTCGTCCTGGAGGTCTGCTAGCTTGGGGGATACTGTACCTGGCCATTCTTACAGCTCTTGGTTCCGCCATTCTGGATACGTGTTCGTTCCAGAACCTTCTTCTCTGTCGTCCCCATCTGACAATATCTTTAACTTCGCACGTCCTTCGGATTTCTGTGTTTCGTACTCTATCACGAAGGATTTTGCCAGCGACACTCCTGAGTACCTTCATTTCACTGGTTCAAAGAAGATTTTTGGTTCTGACAGTGTCGGCTCTGGACTCTATGATGTATGTGATTATGGAGCGGACACAGGTCTTGTATATCCTCACCTTGCTTTGGATGATCATATGCTTGTTTTTCCAGATAGTGTTCTTTAAACATCGGAAATAGCTGCGGCCTTTTGTGATTGTTCAAGCACTTCGCCATAGAAGTCATTATTGCACATTATGCTAGCACCCAAGTATTTAAATTTTGTTACTTGTTCAATCGGTGTGTCGTCGATCGCCACACTGCATCCAACTTGCTATCTGGCTAGAGTCATGCATTTAGTCTTGCTGATGGAGATAGACATGTTGTATTTTTTGGAAGCAGTGTGGAATTGATGTAACATTTGTTACAGGTCTTCCTCTGATTTGGCTATGATGGTGGCATCGTCAGCATAGATTATGATGTTTAGCTTATTGTCGCCCATCTTGTATCCCAGGTAAAGGTCGGCAACTTCTATAATTTTATCCATAACCAAGTTAAATAGAAATGGGATTAAACTATCTCCTTGTCTTACTCCGGTTGGTGTTGGAACATCATTAGAGAGTTCTCCGTCTACGCGAATTCTTGTGGAGCTATTTAGGTTTACTCGGATGTCTAATGGTTTTGGCGATGGAGGGTGACACGTTCCTTTCGAGCAAAATGCTTATTACATCTTCTAGTTTGATTCTATCAAAGGCCTTGGTCAGATCGAAAAAAGCAAGGTAAGCAGTCTTGTTGTATTCCCAAGATTTTTCTTTAATTTGCCGCAGTATGAATATAGCATCTGTAGTAGATCTGTTTCTTCGGAATCCTTGTTGTTCATCTCTATTTTCAATTTGTTGTTCTAATTTTACTCTTAGGATGTTGCTGAAGAGCTTGAGAAATGCGCTTAAAAGAGATATTCCTCTGTAGTTACCAGGATCAGATTTTTGTCCTTTTTTGAAGATGGGAATCGTTATACTGGCCCTCCATTCATCTGGTATTGTTGTCGTTTCAAGGATCAAGTTGTAAAGTTTATGGAGACTTTCCGCTAGTTCTTCGCCGCCATATTTTATGAGTTCGTTTGGTATATTATCACTTCCAGGAGCTTTTCTATTGTAATAATTGAATTCGAAAATGTATAAAATAGTGTATATACGAGGGCGGTCCGATAAGTACTTAGCCTCACCGCCCGATGGCACCACTATCGCAAGAACAATTTTTTACCGCGTAGTACATTCTCGTTGACAGCTACTGTCAAAATTTCAGAAATTGCAGAAATTTGAGTCGAATGAGGAGGTTATCGCCGCCACGGAGGCCTACTTTGCAGACCTCTAAAAAACGTATTTTTCAGACGGGTTAAAGAAGTTGGAGCATCGCTGGGTCAAGTGTTTCGAACTCAAAGGAGATTATGTTGAGAAATAAATCTCCACTTTTCCAAAAATTTTATTATTCTTTTGTAGGCTAAGTACTTATCGGACCACCCTCGTACTCGTAGTATACTATAAAAATCGTGTTAGGAAATTTTAATATAGATATTTTTTAATTAATAAATCCAATATCACATGTCTTAAATATAATGGTTGTAATATTCTAAGGGTCGACATAGACGAGAGTGTGTAAACTTACATTTGGTTTAGTACACTGTCACTTGAAAGGTTCATAACCAATCAATAAAAAAAACAAATCGCCGTTGTCACTCACTTTGTGAGCATCAAGAATTTATTTTTTTCTCATAATTTAGCTTCTTAAAGATATCTTAAACGGATCGTTTATATTTTCAAAATTTTACGTCGTACTAATTTGTAAGCACACTGCCTTAAACCCTTGTCTTCTGATTCTTTTTTTATTTTCTTCAAAACGTTTATTTTGCTTTTTCTCTTTGTATACCAGTACGCTTCTTAAAGCTATTGTTTTAAGAAACTCTTATTTCGAGTACTGGTGACTTCTTGAAACCTACATTTTTGTATTTGTTAATTTTAGTGTACCTTTTATACCATACTTCTAAAAATGTGAGAATTACAATAATATGCATATTTCAAACTAAATTCGATTTGAATATTGTATTTTCTTCTCTCAAAAAATAAATCGTCACAAATTGAAACTGAAACCAATTGAGAAAATATCGTCGTTAGTATATAAATATCGTCGTCCCCGTCATAGATTACGCCTTGTTACATGTACGTGTTTTTTTTTGCAGAAACATCGTTTTCGGGACGGTTGTTAACACACATGTTCGTGTTAAAATGTGACGATAAACTGACAAACTGAGCGAGCGTCGATACAATTTTTGACGTCATTCGATAAACATATATTTTTTCTGATATTAATTAGGTTGTCCGCACGAAAAATGACGTATTTTATATGGTCATTTTTGATCAGTTTATGTTCCAGTCATTGGTCCCTGCAATACGTGTTTTGTGTTCTATTCATCAGTTGACACCTGGAGAACGTTATTTTAGTGAAAAAAATTGTTTTTCCGAATGGGTTAATATGGAGAGTTATACCTGACAAATTGCATGTTATACAGATACTGTCGAAAACATAATGCAACAACTGCAACTAAAACATTTGCGACACATTTGGAGAATGTTTAACTGTTCGACCATTCCAAAGGTGGTTTAAACAATTCAAAAAGGGTGATTTTAATATAACAAAACAATCCTTGAAGTGAAAAAGTAGTGAAAGTGGATGATAACGCATTGCGTACATAAATCGAATCAAATCCAATACTGACTATACGACAATTCGCTGACAAGCTTGGATACTCAAAATCTAGTGTGCAAGAACATCTGAAAAAAATCGGCAAGAATGTGAAGCAGGGCTAAACTGTTGGTCACAAATCTCATTATTTTAGCAGAGCTGATGATATTAATCAATTTGTATTTAATGCGTTAACTGACCATTCATTTAGGGACATTATATAAAATCTCTACAATATAAGTTACATTAATTTTTAACATGTTAAATTTGGTATAAATGAATGCCAAATACGAATTATTAGTTTAATCCTTTTGCTTTATTTTGGTGACCCAATAAGCTCCTTCAATGATGGTCGTCTTTGGTCTCGTTTTGAAACTGTGTCAATCTGGGATGCTGCGGAGACTGGCAGGGGGAAATGTGAATAATTGAGAGTCGTGTCGATCAAAAGACAAACACAATTTTGATTGACTGACAACTAATTGGTTAATTATTAAGTGTCATTAAATCACAGAGAGCGAGAGAGAGATGGGTGACCTTAATTTATTGAAACTTTTGAGAGAGACAGAGATGATGATTTAATTAGAGGATCCTCAAAAAAGTTTTTACATCGAATACTTAGCATCGTTGATCGTTTGCGTTAAGAGTTTGGTATTTGCACATAAGATTAGCCACAAATATACAAAATCGGAATAAAACCAAGTATTACAGGCGAATTAGGGAAACCTGTAATGTACAAATAACTTTTAATAAAAGTTATTCAAAACTCGGTAGTGGGGGTTGCTCACCAAAGTAACGGCCGATATGCCAGAAAGTTACTAAACTGGAGGCCAAGAACTTAAAAAAAATTAGTATCATTCAACTATCAGACATAACACAAAGGATGC